>UESW01004878.1:467003-597269 GCA_900491605.1 Calamus simplicifolius
CCATCTACTGCTGCCAAGGAATCCCCTGAATGGACTACCTCCACCATGTCGGTCCAATACATTATGAACCTTGGAGCCAAATATAGTTTCCCTCCCAACATGCATCTGTCCTACCCCGCTCCTGATGATAGGGTAGCTTCTTCCCGTCCCGGGAGGGTTGCCTTGTACGGAGCTTTCTTTAAGGTGAGGCTTCGGCTACCCATCAATCCTTTTATCCTCAACCTCTTAGACAGATACTCCTTGACACCCGCATAGTTAGTCCCAAACTCCATCCGAACCATTGTCGGCTTTATAGTACTTTGTCACCTCCAGGGTATAGAGGCTAGCATCTCCTTGTTCCGTAGCTTCTACACCCTTCGCAAGCAAGCGGGGTGATGGTCTTTTATCCCTAGACCCACTAGGATTCTTAAATTATATCTTCCCACATCCATCAAAGGGTGGAAAGATAGGTTCTTTTTTGCCAACGTTGAGGGGGTGAGTGGAATCTGGGGAACACCTAATACCGATGAAAATAGGGACTCTTCCATACTTCCGAGGGATCGAATTGCATTTGGGCAGCTTCTGACTGTCGACGTCCCTCGATGCAACCAGCTTTTGATCGAAGAGAACCTCCGTCTTTCCGGCCTTATTCCATCCAGTGGTGAGTGACTGATTACTCACCCTACTTTTTCTGCCCTTCTCCCCTTCTCTCTTCTTCTTTTTTTTTTTACACTTCCTTTCATGTTCCTTGATACAGGGATGGCACCATTGCTTCGTGAGATAAGACGGGCTGCCACAAGGAAAAGGAAGGTCAAGGCGGATGGAGCCCCTGCCGAGAGGAGGGCCATCATCAAGATTTCCAGGAGGACCAAGGCCGGAGAGGCCTCTGGAAGAGGCAAAATGGAGGGAAGGGCCAAGGTCAGAGAGGCCTCAAGTGGGAGCAAGGCGGAAAGGGCCAAAGCCGACGAAGCCCTAGGGACCATGGCGGTAAGGGCCGAGGCTGTAGAGGAATTAGAGCAGAACGAGGTGGAGAAAAGGGATTTACCTCGTTCACCTTCACCATCATCGCCACCGTCTCCTATTGCTCTGATCGACACTTCTCCGGAGTGGGGCACTAAAGCGTCGTCACCACAACCCATGGCTACCGAAGCAGAACCGGCCAATTCGGCTACAAGACCAATTCCAGAAGCTGCTCTATCTCCCAAAGGGGCAGCGGCCAAGGCGTCTCCACCAGCAAAGGCACTGGAGGGAGCAGAACTGGAGGCTGAGTCCTTGCCTGCAGCCGTCAGGTCAGCGGAGGGAGGTGACATCGATCCCTCTTTTCAGTCAATTTTGACACGCTGCAGCCACTGGGCCGAGCGGACATTGGCCCAAGCTTCCATGCCCGAGCTACAAAGGTTCCTTCGACATCAAGGGAGATCTACATTCTTCCGAGAGGCATCCATGGCACATCTTTGGGTAAGCACTGTTCCATTGTCAAAACTTTTGAGGTCATTTCTTCATCTAACCCAAACCATCTGATCATGCGTTGAACTCCATGACCGCCATGAGGGGTCTTTGGTCCCAGGCCAAGGCCGCTCTCGATCAATCTCTGAAGGAAATTCGAGAAGTACGGGCTAGAGCAGAGAGGGCCAAGGCAGCCCTGGAGGAGGCTCGGGCGAAGACTGCCCGGGCTCAAAAGGCTGAAGCCGAAGCTGAGGCTGCCCAATTTTGTAACCTGGCCCGGGCTGAAAAGGCAGAGGAGGTGCTAGAAGTGGCGGCCAATGAGCTTGATAATGCTCAGGTAGCAGAGGAAAACCAAAGGGTGGCCGAAGAGAAGCAGAAAGCCGCTGAAGCAGAGATTTACCTACTGAAGCACCGGCTGCACTCTGCCACCATTGAGATCGGAGCGGCCGAGGAGTGGGCCGAGAACGCTGAGGAAATCGCTCGCCAACGAGACATTGAGGTAGCACATCTGAGGGCGGCGATGACCGAGGCCGAGAAGAAGGCCGCTGAGGCCGAGAAGAGGGCCGCTGAGGCCGAGGAGAAGGCTGCCGAGGCCGAGAAGAGAGCTGTCGAGGCCGTAGAAGATTTTAGGAAGTCCAAGGCCTTTAATAGGGAGCTGGCTGAGACAACTGTATTTGCATACAAGGGCAGCTTCCAAGATTGCAAGGAAAAAATGCGCAGACTCTACGGTCTCGAGGGAATTGAAGATCTGGAGCCGAATGAAGTTCCCGAAGATGATGGCTTAGCTCCGGCTAAACCCTAGTTTCTTTTGCTTTCCTTGCTTTGTATCAAGTCCGACTTAAATTGGCAATTTTGTAAACTGTTGCTATTAATGGAATGTTGACCCCTGATGCTCACGACTTGCACCATAGTCATGTTTTCTTGCAATAAGTCAAAACGAACCGAATTCCAATGACTAGACCACTCGACCATACATCACATGATGTTGCCAGAGTGGTTCCAAGGGAGAACTCCAATACAATCTCGGTCTAGGACACAGCTAGGAAGTCAGCCAGAGAGCTAATGTGGGATCATGTTTGTGTACCGATGCAAAGTCGAGCTAAGTGCCGACGCAGAGTAGGGTTAAGCACCAATGCGGAGTAGGGTTAAGTGCCGACATGGAGTCGAGCTAAGTGCCGACGCGGAGTCGAGCTTAGTGCCGACGCGGAGTCGAGCTAAGTGCTAACGTGGGGTCGAGCTAAGTGCCGATGCAGAGTCGGGCTAAGAGTACCAAGGAGAGACTCGGGCTTAGAGTGCCGACGTGGAGTCGGGCTTAGAGTACCGAGGGGAGACTCAGGCTTAGAGTGCCAACGCGGAGTTGGGCTTAGAGTGCCGAAGGGAGACTCGGGCTTAGAGTGCCATGCGAAGTTGGGCTTAGAGTGCCGAGGGGAGACTCGAACTTAGAGTATCGATGCGAAGTCGGGCTTAGAGTGCCGGGGAGACTCAGGCTTAGAGTGCCGATGCGGAGTCGGGCTTAGAGTGCCAAGGGAAGACTCGGGCTTAGAGTGCCGATGCGGAGTCAAGCTTAAAGTGCCGAGGGAGACTCGGGCTTAGAGTGCCAACGCGGAGTCGGGCTTAGAGTGCCGAGGGAGACTCGAGCTTAGAGTGCCAACGCAGAGTCAGGCTTAGAGTGCCGAGGGGAGGCTCTGGATTGGAGTGCCGATGCGGAGTCGGGTTTAGAGTACCAATGGGAGGCTCTGGCTTGGAGTGCAGATGCCGAGTTGGGCTTAGAGTGCCGATGGAGGCTTTGGCTTGGAGTGCAGACGCGGAGTCAGGCTTAGAGTGCCGATGCAGAGCCGGGCTTAATGTGCCGATGCGGAGCTGGGCTTAGAGTGCTGATGCGGAGCCAGGCTTAGAGGGAGAAGAAGGATTACTCAAAGTCATGTCAGTGAGAATATTCCAAATAGTACCCTGGTAGACAGGTTCAAGCTAAGAAAATCAACAAACTATTGATAATACCGGCGTAGGTTGTCTGCGTTCCAAGTGCGGGGAGAGGCTTCCCGTCTAGCCCCTCGACTTTATACGCTCCGTGGTGAAATTCCTTCATGACTCGTTAGGGTCCTTCCCATCTTAGCGCTAGCTTGCCTCCTTCCGTCGGCTTTGAAACTTTAGCTCGCCGGAGGACTAAGTCTTCGGAGCGGAACATCTTGGGACGAACTCGGGCAGTATAGTACCTGGCCGCCCGCTGATGAAAGGCCACCATCCGGAGCTGCGCTCAGTCTCGTAGTTCCTCCACTAGGTCGAGGTCGGCCCGCAGCTGATTTGGGTTGTCGCCCTCACTGTACGACTCTGTCCGAGGGCTCGGGGCACCTATCTCCACCGAAATGATAGCTTTGGATCCGAAGACTAGGCTGAAAGGAGTCTCTCCGGTGGGGGCTCGCAGCATTGTGTGGTAGGCTTGGAGTGCAGACGCGGAGTCGGGCTTAAAGTGCCGATGCAAAGTCGGGCTTAGAGTGCCGATGCGGAGCCGGGCTTAGAGTGTCGACGCGGAGCCGGCTTAAAGGGAGAAGCAGGATTACTCAAAGTCATGTCAGTGAGAATATTCCGCATAGTACCCTGGTAGACAGGTTCAAGCTAAGAAAATCAACAAACTATTTATAATACCGACGTAGGTTGTCTACGTTCCAAGTGCGGGGGAGAGGCTTCCCGTCTAGCCCCTCGACTTTATACGCTCCGTGGTGAAACGCCTTCATGACTCGGTAAGGTCCTTCCCATCTTGGCGCTAGCTTGCCTCCTTCCGTCAGCTTTGAAACTTCAGCTCGCCGGAGGACTAAGTCTTCGGAGCGGAACATCTTGGGACGAATTCGGGCATTATAGTACCTGGCCGCCCGCTGACGAAAGGCCGCCATCCGGAGCTACGCTCGGTCTCGTAGTTCCTCCACTAGGTCGAGGTCGGCCCGCAGCTGATTTGGGTTGTCGCCCTCGCTGTACGACTCCGTCCGAGGGCTTAGGACACCTATCTCCACCGGAATGATAGCTTCAGATCCGAATACTAGGCTGAAAGGAGTTCTCCGGTGGGGGCTCGCAGCGTTGTGTGGTAGGCCCACAGCACACTGGGGAGTTCTTCCACCCACCATCCTTTACAGTCGTCTAGCCGAGCCCTAAGTCCTTGAAGAATAGTGCGGTTGGTCACCTCGGCCGCGCTGTTGGTCTGGGGATGCCCCACAGAGATGAACCGCTGATGAATGCCTAGCTCGGTGCAGAACTCTCGAAAGGCCGCATTGTCAAACTGCCGGCCGTTGTCAGTGACAAGAGTGTGCGGCACCCGAACCGGCACACTATAGATTTCCAGAAGAAAGATCTCACCTTGCCCTCGGTGATCTTGGCGAGTGCTTCGGCCTCGATCCACTTGGTGAAATGGTCGATGGCTACCAGGAGGAATTTGCGCTGACTGGAGGCTGGAGGGAATGGTCCCAGGATGTTCATACCCCACTGGACGAAGGGCCAAGGTGCAACAAGGGAGGTCAGCTGGGACGTCGGTTGGCGCTGGACGTTGGCATGGCATTGGCAACTGTCACATCTTTTGACGAGCTCGAACGCATTCTCCCTCATTGTCAGCCAGTAGAATCCTTGTCGCAAGGCTTTGTTCACCAGAGCTCTGCCCCGAGATGACTCCCGCATACCCTTCTTGTATTTCTCGCAGGATGTAGTCTGCTTCCGTGGGGCCAATGCATTTGAGGATCGGGTACGAGAATGATCTTCGGTAGAGCTTTCCTTTCATTATATGACATGTTGGGGCCCACCTCTTGAGTAGCTTGGTCTCGGCCAAATCTTCAGGGAGGGCGCCGTTGGTGAGATACCGGACATAAGCGTCCATCCAAGAAGGCTCTTGCTCGACTGGCAGGGCTTCTTCTGTTGTTTTGATACTTGGAGCTTCCATATGCTCTATGTAAGCTTTTCCCAATGTCCCATCGACTGAGGTAGCGAACCGGGACAGGGCATCAGCTCTAGCGTTCTCCCCTCAAGGAATGTAGCTGATGCTGAAGTAGGCTAAGGGAGAGGCTTGCGACTGCACCATACTCAAGTAACGGGACATAGTAGGATCCCACGCCTCGTACTCTCCTGTGATTTGGCCAGTGACTAGCTGGGAGTCAGTGAATGCCCTAAGATGCTTCACCCCGAGCTCCCGGGCCAACCTTATTCCAGACAGTAGGGCCTCATACTCCGCCTGATTGTTGGTGGCTAAAAAGAGAAAGTGGAGAGCGCACTCGGTTACAACTCCGTCTGGGTTAGCCAGGATGAGGCCTGCTCCGCTACCTTGAGAATTTGATGCTCCGTCCACATGAAGGATCCATTCATCCTCTTCGGTCCCAGGAGTTGAGGGGTTTGCATGGGACTCTTCTGGTTGCTTTTTGCTTCAGGTGCATTCGACCAAGAAATCTGTCATGACCTAAGATTTCATAGCCGATCGGGGATGGAAAGATAGGTCGAACTCTCCCAGCTTGAGCACCCACTTTGTCAGTCGACCCGAAGAGTCCGGACGAGCGAGAATCGCCTTGAGTGGTTGGTCCATGACACCACGATCGGATGAGCTTAAAAATAGGGTTGGAGGTGCTGGGCGGAGACAATCAACGCGAAGATAATTTTCTCGATTCTTGAATACTTGGTCTCCATGTCGTGAAGTACCTTGCTGGTGTAATACACTGGCTTTTATGTTCCATCGGTGTCCATGCAAACCAGCACGAAACTACAGCTTCGAGAGAAGCCACGAGGTACAGAAGAAGTTCTTCTCCATCCTTCGGCTTGGACAGTAACGGCGGGATGGATAGAAATTCTTTCAGTCCTTCGAAAGGCCTCCTGGCACCCCTTCATCCATTCGAATCCGTTGACCCTGCGTAGTGCCTTCAAGAAAGGCAAACATCTCTCAGTGGACTTGGATAAAAATGGCTCAAAGCCGCCACCCTTCCCGTCAAGCGTTGCACTTCCTTCTTGTTGGCGGGAGACCTCATGTCCAAGATGGCTCGGACTTTATTGGGTTCGCCTCGATTCCACGTTGGGTTACCATGAAACCAAAGAACTTGCCGGCTGTCACCCCAAAGGCGCACTTGCGAGGGTTCAGCCTCTTCTGGTATTACCGGAGGTTGCCGAAGGTGTCCGTCAGGTCGGTGATATGGTTGGTGGCACGAACGCTTTTTATCAGCATGCCATCCATGTATACCTTCATGTTGCATCTGATTTGGTCCTCAAAGATATTGTTTATTAGCCTTTGGTAAGTGGCCCCACGTTCTTCAGTCCGAACGGCATCACCTTGTAACAGTATAGTCCCTTCTCAGTTATGAAAGAAGTAGCTTCCTCATCTGCCGGGTTCATCCTGATTTGGTTGTACCCAGAGAAGGTGTCCATGAACTAAGGGTCTCATGATCGGACGTAGCATCCATCAGTTGGTTGATCCAAGGCAAAGAAAAACTATCCTTGGGGCATGCTTTGTTGAGGTCCGTGAAGTCTACACGCATCCTTCAGTTCCCGTTGGCCTTGCGGATCATCACGACGTTAGCCAATCAATCGGGATAGTGAACTTCCTGGATGTGGCCCGTAGCTTTGAGCTTGCGGATTTCCTCGTCAATGGCCTTCTGTCTATCTAGGGCGAAGCTCCTTTTCTTCTGTCGAACAGGCCGGCATTCTTGCTTGAGGTTGAGCCGATGAGTGATTATCTCCTTAGGGATGCCTGGCATATCAGATGACGATCATGCAAAGATGTCAGAGTTGGCACGCAGGAAAGCAAGGAGCCGATCGCGTGCCTCTTTCGAAAGCAGTGCTCCGATCTGGATGGTCCTCGTCGAGTCCTCCCCAAGGGGAAGGTTAGGAGGTGCTCGGTTGGCTCCCTCTCCTCTCCAAGTCTCGAGGGTTGAGCAGTTCAGGCGTTGCTGCCGACACCGTCTTTTGCGGACTGGGGGCTAAGTGGCAGCAGAGCGGCAGTGGGCTCTGTTCTTCCTTCATTTCTCCGACCCTTTCATCGGTGGGGAACCTCACCAGAATCTCTTAGTGCAGATAACAGCATCCAATAATTCAAGCCAGGCCGTCCCAAGATAGTGTTGTAAGCCAACGGGACCCGAACCACCAGGAAGTTTATGACTACCGTGCTCTGACACGGTGGAGTCCCAGCTATGACAGGGAGAGTGATCTCCCCTTTGACGCTCACAAAATCTCCGGTAAAACCCATTAGAGGCGTGGTGACGGGTTGAAGAGAGGAGTTAGACAGGTTCATCCGAACAAAAGCTTCGTAGCTCAAAACATCAATAGAACTCCCACTATCTACTAAAATTCTCTTTACAGGGTGTTTGGCTATTGTCATAGACACGACAACGCTATCGTCATGTTTGTTAACTACCCCATCTAAATCCTTCCTAAAGAAAGGAATTACAGAATCTAACCCCTCATGTCGTCTTTTGAGCTGTTGCCTGCCCTCTAGGAAATCATGGCTATCGTCTTTTCCATCGGGGTGTTGTCCACGCCGATCTGAGGTGCAGAAGGCGCCGATGGACCCAAAGAAGGGGCTTTCCTCTTCGAACGAACTTGCCTAAGTGACCATGTTGGACAAGTTCTTCAATGACCTTTTTCAAAAGGCGGCAGTCTCCAATGTCATGACCATAATCTCAATGGTATCAGCAGTAGAGTTCCTTGCTGCGATGAACCCTCGGCTTCATGGGGGGTGGGCTTTGGAAGTAAGGCTCATCCTCGATCTCCAACAGGATGTGAGAAACTGGAGCGAGGAGAGGGGTGAACTGCTCCTTGGGAATGAGTGTTTGAGGCCGATTGTCCGAGCGACGAGGTGGCTCAGGCTTTCTGGATCGTCCTCTGGCGGGTTCCGTGGATATTAGCTTCTTGTTGGAACCTTTGTCGGCCTTCCTTCTAAAGAGTCTGCTTCATCGACGTGAATGTACTTCTACGCCCAACTCAACAGTTTAGCGTAGGAGCTGGGAGGCTTCTTATCTAGAGAATAGGCAAATCTGGAAGGATGAAGCCCTCGCTTCAGGGCTAGGGTGGCTACAGAGTCATCCAAGTTATAAACCTCGAGCGTAGCCTCCTTAAACCGAGCAACGAAGTCCTTTAGAGTTTCGCCGCTCCTTTGCTGGACAACGAATAAACTATCAGCCACTCGAGGGATCTTCCGGCATGCATCAAAGTGGGCCAGGAAAGACCGCTCGAGTTGTTTGAAAGAATTGATGCTGCGCGATGGCAAATGGGAATACCATGCGCACATTGCCTTCCGAAGTATGACTGGAAAGGCAATACACAGGAGAGAGTCTGTCGCCCACTGGACTTGCATGAGGACCTTGTAGCTCTCCAAGTGGTCCAGAGGATCTGTCGTGCCATCGTACGGGTCCAACTGGAGGAGATAGAACCGAGGTGGGACCAACTCCTTCATGATGCGGCGAGAAAGCGGGGGACGGTGGTCGTAGTCCATCCCGTGAGGGTTGGTGATTCGACGACTAAGCTCCTTCAATCGCTGATGATACTCATCAAGCCACTGTTCGGCTCGACGAGCAGCCTTCCTGTTGGTGTCTTCTTTAGAGGAGTCGAAAGATGAGATGGGGAAGACCGCTGGTGCAAGGAGTGCACATGTCTTGGTTCCTTCTCTCCATTCTACCGGTGGGAGTGATCAGAATGGCAGAAGAGAGATCGCCGTCGCTTTGAGGTCTCCCGATGGCGAGGTTCAATAGCAAGTGGTGGAAGGCCTTAGGAGGAGTCCTGCCCTGATGAGGTTGACTGGCTCCATGACCCTCCTTATGAGGCGAGGGGGTTGAGGTGGCAATGGCATGACGGCGAAGCAATGTTCCTGCAGTCCCTCCACCACCATCATCAGATCTTGTACCTGATTGGTCAGGACGTCAAGCCGATCGACCTGGCTAGCCTGTGATGGTGCAAGAGGCAGAACATGGAGGTTGGCCTCTGATTGTTCAGCCCGCGAAAGGCGTTTCGCGGCATGGCTGGTGGAGGCTTCCTGAGCCCGCGTCATTACCATCGTCTCCCTTGCAGAAGTTGAGGGGTCGCAGATGCATGAAGGTGAACATCTGTCTGCCGGTCCCTCCTTCCTGGCGCGCCAATCTATTGCTGCCAAATCACTTGTGGTGAGCGCCGGTGGGTAGAGATCCCCGCAGGTCGTCGGAGGCGTCGAGGAGCACCTTCTTCCTTTGGGAACCTGCAAAAAGTCTCGGACCGATAGTTCCGGCGGGGACCCTCTGATGCTCAAGTCAGTGGGTTGTAGAACAAGAGTGTTTTATGAGAAAGTAAAGATTGAGTCCCCCCCTCGATGTGAGTAGGGGGTATATATACCTGTTAGGGAGTCCCTTTTACCCTTTGTTGAGTAGCTGTCGAATCCCGTTCTGTTAGGATTGGCCTCGCAGGCAGCTGGCGGGCGCGTAGTCGTTAAGCATGCACCGTAGATAACGATGACTGCGTAATACATGGGTAACCGCCCATAATCTCAGTAAAATAGATGCGAGATATGCGGCGGTTGGTGCCTCAAAACAATAGGTCCGGTATCCGAGATTGGCTCCGCTATATTAGGAAAACATGTAATGTTGAGGCCGAAGCCAGGGGCCGAGGCCGAAGCCAAGGGCCGAGACGAGGGTGAAGCTGAAGCCAAAGGCCGAGGCCGAAGCTAGGGGCCGAGGCCGAAGCCAAGGGCCGAGGCGAGGTGAGGCCGAAGCCCGAAGCCGAGGTCGAGGCCAAGGGTCGAGGCGAGGGTGAGGCCGAAGCCAAAGGCCGAGGCCGAAGCTAGGGGCCGAGGAGAGGGCGAGGCCGAAACCAGAGGCCGAGGCCGAAGCTAGAGGCCGGAGCCGAAGCTAGGGCCCGACACCGGAAATGAGCTATCAACTCATCTGGTTCCGAAAATCGTGCAAAGTGTTATACTGTCACCAAAGGGAAGTGATCAGCCACATCACATACAATCTAAATTGGATTAGCTACCTTAGAATGTAACAAATTTCAACCATATATATATATATATGTATATATATATACATATATATATATACATATATACATATATATAGTATACATATATATATATATGTATACATATATGTATACATATATACATATATGTACATATACATATATCATATACATATATGTATACATATATACATATATATATATACATATATACATATATATGTATACATAGATATATACATATGTATACATATATACATATATGTATACATATATATATACATATATACATATATACATATATGTATACATATATATATAATATATATACATATATATATATATATATATATATAGAGAGAGAGAGAGAGAGAGAGAGAAAGGGCAGATTTTTATATTTAAATGTAAATAAATTTAAATTTGATTATTAATTTCATTCTTTAATCTATATCGCTCATGAATTCAAAAATAGAAAAAGTAAAAAAGATGAAATGATTTTGAAGTCCATATAAATCCTTAAAAAATGATCAAAACCTAAATTTAGGTACATGTGGCACATTTTTACTCAACAAGTTTGTCAAGTCTCGCCCACTTTTTTAAAGTGCTGCATTATCAAAGTAGTCTAGTGAAATGGCATCACATCCTATGATCATCCAATCCTATGGCAGCATTAATTCTTCCTATTTCATGTAGTTTGCTCTCAAGCCTCCCATGCAGTCCATTACGTTTTGCAGAAAATACATATAATTTGACGCCTCACTCTTCATTGACGCATTTTGGACTGCTTTGATTACATCTATAACATATCATGTTAGCTTATTTCTTCCATATTGCTCTTGTGACTTAACTAAAGAATTTCATGTCATAGACCAGTCAAGAGTGGACAAGTTAGTTGTTGAAAGGACACGCATGGCTGTCGCCCATAGTTAGTTACCTAATTGTACGTGAACGCTAATATGCCAAGGGTTTAAAACTTCAATGTGGAAATCTTAATTAAAAGTGTACTGAGTCTAGATTATTTTCTTCTCCAAAGCGTGAAGTTAGGAATAATGAGGTTAATGCAACTTCCATCTAACGTGTGGAATGTATTTAACTAAATAGAATTTTAATTCATGGCAAACAGCACTTTGCAAGAGTGATTTGGTAGAGAAATATGGTTCTCGCTTTGGATGGAGCGTTCTCCATATAATAAGGCAAAAAAGCATTCAACAAGCCCGGGTGGACTCCAGAAAGCTTTTTGACGTTTTGGTGTTTGGATATCGCAGCCAGTGATATTCTCGTTCCTCAAGCTTTGCATAAATAATTATTTGGCATATGGTGTTTGGAATAATTATTGTTAATTATATGCTACATATATTAAAATTAAACAATGAGTTTAACTTTGAGTTAAGGACAGAGAAATAATAATGGCCCTTCACTTTGCTTCGATCGAACTAGTTGTTGAAAGCAAGCTTTAACTGAAGAACATAATCCCCAATTTTTTTTAAAGTAAATAAGTAAATAATAAAACAGTGAAGCTTAACCCAATGTGCTCAACAAATAGAACCATTGCAATTCTGGTCATCTAAATAGCATGAGCTCCACGCCTTTTCCCATTCAAAGGCTGCTTGAAATGCCCAAAAGCGAGCATGAGGAATATGACAAGAGGATATGCCGCCATGGGGCCCGTCTTAGCTGCCACTTTTCCATCCTTTTACAAAGGAGAGGAGAGAAGAACATATCTCCTCTTCTGACCCACCCTTCCTATCCCTATCTCTTTGCTCCTTCATCCTTCCTTACCTGACCTCCCAGGGCATTAAGGAAAAGGAGGGAGGAAATGGGATGAGAGAGGACAAGATCATGCTCGGGAGAATCATATACTAGTAGACGAGCTTTTAGGGATATGCTTTGGATGAAAAAGCAGCGTTGGAGCAAGCTAAGGGAGGGATATATGTAGTATAACCTTCTAGCCTATGGCATAAGCCATTGTTCATAGCTCATGTTATCTTCCCTAACCAAGAAGTTGCACTATAAAAGCTTGTTATAGGGTTGTCATGTTGGGTTTTGTTCACATTAAACTAAAAGTTTCGAGTGAGAGTTGTGGACTCTCTCATGGTGATTCTCACAATGGAAATAATTTTTTACGAAGCGTCGCGGTGTTCCGATGAAATGACGTGTTACAAGGGGCGCCAACAGAACTTAGCCATTCCAGAAAATATATATATATTGTCTACGATCAAGGATTCATTAATGCTTTTGTGTACCCTTGATAAAGGCTTATTAAAATCCTGCAAACGTATTTGTGGTTGGCCCAAAAAACATTCCAGAGAGCACAAATAACGTACAACGATTCAATCGTATTCAAGCATCGGTTCTTATCCTCATCTTCATCTCTCAGTTCTTATCCTTATCTTCACCTTTACTTTCCTTCTTCAAATTATCAACAATCTTAAATGTTATCTGAATGGAGACCAAGATTATTGTATCTACCATTAAACTCATGAATCAAGACCTCGTGAGATTGGATCGTTTTGATGGCACCAATTTCACACGATGGCAAGACAAACTCAAGTTCTTACTCATGGCATTGAAAATCTTCTATGTGTTGGATTCGGATTTGGCATCTATTTCCGAGGCCATCACCGAAGACTCTGATGAACTCAAGGATGAAAGAAAGAAGAGGTGTGAAGATGAACTCATATGCGTGGCCACTTCCTCAACGTATTGTTGGTCACCTCTACGACCTCTACACCAACATTCAATCTCCACAGAAGATTTGGAATGTGCTTGAATTCAAGTATAAGGCCAAGGAAGAAGGTACTAAAAATTTTCTCATCTCTAAGTACTTTGATTTTAAGATGAATGATGAAAAAGCAATTTTTGCACAAGTACATGAGTTGTAAATTATTATCAATAAATTGGTAGCGGTGAAGATAGAGGTTTTCAAACCTTTCCAAGTAGGTGCAATTATTACAAAGTTGTCGTCATCTTGGAACGGATTCAGAAAGAAATTGCTTCACAATTCTGAGGATTATTCCTTGGAACAATTGCAAAACACATTTGAATCGAAAAGGAATCGAGGGTGCATGGAAAGATTGAGAAAGTAAATTTTAGTACTTTGAAGGCAAATGCTGTGAGCAACCTTAAGAAGTCCAAGAAAATGATAGAGAACAAACTCGATCTTAAAAGGGATCAAAATAAGTTCAAGAAATTCATCAAAAATAAGCCCAATGTGAGTTGCTTTGTATGTGGCAAACTTGGGCACTTTGCTTGTGATTGTAGGCACCGAAAGGGGCAAACCAATAAAGCAAATGCAATCGAAGTAGATGATGAGATTGTCGCCACCGTAAGAGAAGTCATGGTGGTCAAAGGCAAGGTTCTCGGTTAGTGGTATGATACTTATGCCACCGTCCATGTTTCCTACGACAAGTCACTTTTCAAGACTTATGTGGATATCACCAATGGACAAAAAATTTAAATGGGCAATGAAGGCCGATCCAAGGTGCTTGGGAAAGGAAGCGTGGATCTCCACTTCACATCCGGAAAGAAGATCACTTTAATCAATGTGTTGTATGTACCGAATATAAATAGGAATCTTATTAGTGAAGATTTATTGGGCAAACCAGGGATTAAAGTGTATTTGAGTCGAAAAAACTTATACTATCCCACAATGATGTTTTTGTTGAAAAAGGCTATTCTACTGATGGAATGGTCAAGCTTTGTAATGTTGACAATAATAATAATAATAACAATAGTGTATCTTCTACTTATATTGATGATTCTGTTATTTTATGGCATGATAGATTAGCACTTATTAGTATTAGCACTATAAAAAGAATAATTAAATGTGGCATGATTTCTTATAATATTGATAAGTTTAATAAATATAAAATTTGCATTAAATCAAAAATGATTAAGAAGTCATTTCATAGTGTAGAGAGAAATTCTAATTTGCTACAATTTGTGCATAGTAATATTTGTAAGTTAAATTGTATGTTAACTAGAGGTGGTAATAGATATTTCATTACTTTTATTAATGATTGTTCTAGATATACATACATTTACTTACATAAGCATATAGATGAGGCTTTTCATGCTTTTAAAATTTATAAAGTAGAAGTTAAAAATTAATTAGGTAGAAATATTAAAATCCTTAAAAGTGATAGGGGAGAAGAATATTTTTCTAAAAATTATAATGTATTTTATAAACAAAACAGAATCATACATGAGTGTTCTGCACCATGCATGCATACCCGAACAAAATGGGTTAGTAGAACATAAAAATAAAATATTTTTAGAGATGATAAATGCCATATTGTTGCATGCTGAGTTGCCTTCTAATTTATGGGGTGAAGCATTATTTTCAGCATGTCATGTTCTTAATAGAATTCCTATTAAAAATAATAAGACCTCTCCATATGAGTTTTGGAAAGAAAAAAACCTAATATAGGCTATTTTAAAGTGTGGGGGTGTCTTGCTTATTGCAAGAACATCGATCCTAAAAGGACCAAGTTGGGTCCTCATGGAATTAGGTGCGCTTTTGTAGGATATAGTATAAATAGAAAATCCTATAGACTCCTTAATTTGGAGTTTAATATGATAATAGAATCTAGAGATGTCGAGTTCTTTGAGAATTTGATCACTTTCGGAAAGAATTCTCAAAGTACCATAAATGAAGATTTTTGCGAGGAGAATACTTCAAAGGTTGTTAAAGAAGAACAACCGAAGCTTCGAAAAAATAAAAGAATCCAAAAAGTTAAGGATTTAAGACCTGAAGAGATAGATTATCAAATCATTTCTTTCTATTTGATAGAAGGAAGTTGAGAGAATTTTATTCATAAGGTACCTATTGTTCTTCAAGTGAAAGACGATCCTAAAACTTTTAAGGAAATAATGGCTTCGAGAGATTTTGCTTTTTGGAAGGAAGCTATTCAAGATGAGATGGATTTTATTATGTCAAACCATACTTGGGAGCTTGTTAAGTTACCCAAAGGGTCTAACCCTATTGGTTATAAATGGGTGTTTAAGAAGAAGTATCATAACGATGATACTTTAAATACCTGCAAAGCTAGACTAGTAGCTAAAGATTTTTGATAAAAAGAAGGAATTGACTATTTTGATACATATGCACCTGTAGCTAGAATAACAATAATTAAAATATTATTTGCATTGCTTTATTGCACAACCTTTATGTTCATCAAATGGATGTCAAAACGGTATTCCTAAATGGTGATCTCGATGAGAAGGTCTATATGAAATAATCGAAGGGGTTTGTTCTACTGGGTAATGAACATAAAGTGTGCAAGATTGTTAAATCCTTGTACGGATTGAAACAAGTGCCCAAACAATGGCATGAGAAGTTTGATTCTGTTATACTCTTAAATGGATTTGTTCACAACATTTTGACAAGTGTTTATATACTAAAGTGCATGGTGACTTTGTGATATATGTGTGCCTTTATGTTGATAACATGTTGATCATTAGCAATAAAATAAAAGGCATACAAGAAACGAAAAAATTTCTATCATCTACTTTTAAGATGAAAGATCTTGGACAAGTTGATACTATTTTGGGCATCAAAGTGAAACAAAATAGTGGGGGTTTTGAACTTGATCAATCATATTATGTTGAGAAAGTATTACACAAGTTTAAACATTTGAAGTTCAAAGAAGTGAACATCCTATTCAATCTAAGTCTAAAGCTTGAAAAGAATAGTGGACGAGCCGTGGCTCAACTTAAGTATGCAAATGCTATTGGTTGTCTAATGTATTTGATGCAATGCACTAGACCCGATATAATGTTTGATGTCATTAAGCTAAGTAGGTTTACTAGCAATTCGAGTGTAAAGCATTGGAAGGCTATTGGTAGAGTCTTTGGTTATCTTTTAAAAACCAAAATACTAGGTCTACAATACTCTAAATTTTCTACTATATTGGAAGGATATACCGATGCAAGTTGGATATCGAGTGTAGAAGATAGTAAATCTACCACTGGTTGGGTGTTTACACTAGCGGGTGGTGCAATATCTTAAAAATCTAAGAAACAAACTTGCATTACACACTCAACAATGGAGTCAGAGTTTGTGGCTCTAGTTTCAATAGAACATGAGACTGAGTGGTTAAGAGATATTCTATTGGAAATCCCATTAGCTTGTGAGAATATTTCAACTATATTGATACATTATGATAGCCAAGCCACTTTAGCCAGAGTGTACAACAAAGTGTACAATGGAAAGTCTAGACACATTAGTCTAAGATATGAGTATGTAAGAAAATTAATCAAGAATGAAATAATTTCTCTCACCTTTGTGCGATCAAGCTATAATCTAGCTGATCCACTTACTAAACCTCTTACAAGAGATTTAGTAAAGATGACCTTCAGAGGGATGGGTCTAAAACTCCTTGAGTAAAAGTCCACCAATAATGGCAACCCAACCTAATATTAAAAAATAACTAGTCTTAGGTTCAATGGGTAACAACAAGTCATTGATAAGTGAATTGTAGCTGCACTTAGTGTATAGTGCTAATTGTTATAAGTTTGAGAGTTGAGCTTTTAAACTCTTAATGAAGTTCAGTCATATGAACAAGTATATGTTGTAATAAAGATACTGAAAGAACTTCACCTATATGAAACTTAAGATTGTGTCATCTCAAGTGAGAGTTAGAATTTCTCTCATGAAAGGTTCATAAAATAGGATAAGCACATGGTCATAAATTATGCTGAGCAAGTGGTGTAGGAAAATAACTCTAAAGAGTGTATGTGGAGTGTCATCGGTCTTGACACAAGGGATAACGATTCAAAGCTTTCATGCTACCAACGATCTTGTTAAGACTTTATTATGCTTTCACTAAGGTTAGGTTCAAATCAAAAGATACCTAACTGTATTAATGTTTCTTTAGTCTACTTTGGACTGTACTTAGTCCAATGTAACTAAGTGAAGGATTGTTAGATTTTGTTCATATTAAACTAAGTGTCTCGGGTGAGAGTCGTGGACTCTCTCATGGTGATTCTCACAACAGAAAAAAAAATTTACGAAGCATTGCGGCACTCTAATGAAACATTCATTTCAAGGGGTGCCAAGAGAACTTAGCCATTCCAGAAAATCTATATATATTGCCTACGATCAATGGTTCATTAATGCTTTTGTGCACCCTTGATAAAGGCTTGTTAAAATCCTACAAACATATTTGTGGTTGTCTCAAAAAGCATTCTAGAGAGCGCAAATAACATTTGAGGATAGCGATTCAATGGTGTTCAAGCCTCGGTTCTTATCCTCATCTTCATCTCTCATTTCTTATCATTATCTTCATCTTTACTTTCCTTCTTCAAATTCTCAACAGGTCAGAGGGAAAGGCAAGGAATGTTGAGGAGAAGCAGCAACATGATAAGTTTGTCCACAGCGAGCCAATCTTAAAGCTTCTCTCCTTCTAGCAAGTTGTTGGTTGGGAGAGAGATAGATACATGCTTTGTTTTCTCCAGTGGCCTGCCAAAGGAGAGTTGCCCTATGACTTGGCTTCAGCTTTAGAGCATCAATGGGCAGTACCCATCTCATGCCAAAATGCAAGGTATAATTAAATAATAATACAAGAAAAGATGTGCTTTCTTTCGTTATTTTATTTCATATCATTTGAGATGAAGTCTAGGAACCTGAAGTACACTCTACAATGTTATGTAGAAGATTATTGTGTGATCTTCCTATTAAAAAGAGGAAAAAAAAGAATACGCACCTTTATATATATATATATATATATATATATATATATATATATATATACATATATATACATACATACATATATATAAATATATCCATACATACGTACATACATACATACATACATATATATATAGAAGCTATACATATCAGCCATGATATGCACCTGAAATTAGTTTTGAGCGCTTGGTACTCGTCACGCGAGCATCAGCGCTCATCGTGAGCATAAGCAGATGTTAAGCATTGATATTTTTATGGTTCTAATGTATATTTTGAAAAAAATATTTTTTTTCTATTAGCGAACCATTAAGACCATAAAAGAGAGCGGTTAGGTCTCTCTCAGGAGGTTAACCAAGCCTATAAATGGGCTCAAGGTCCAAAGATATAGGCATCTAAGTCTGTGAGAGTATGTATTTTAGTACTGATTTCCTAATTAGCCTAAGGTCCTACTAAAAAGGAAGCTTGAAGCCCTAAGTTCCTCGGCCCTATTGAGAAGAAAACTCAAATCTTAAAGGCCAAGAAGAAAAAATTACAAGTGCCTCTTCCATTTTTTCTTTCTTTCTCTTATCATTTTATTGTTGTTGACTCTATCTTTTTTTTTTTGGACATATGAAGGAATCATTGGGTTATACCTTCATACGATTATTCTCATTATAAAGGTTTAGATTGAACTAAATTATTATATCTTAGGCACAGTTGGCCTATAACCTGCATAAAGGGGCTAGAACTAGTCCTTAAGATAATGCATCTTGATCCAAGCATGATCCTATAATTCCTTTTATTTTATATTTTCTTATTAATTTTCTTTTTATACAGTTTAGATCCTCTAGCAATTTCTAGGCATTGCATCTAATAGATATTAGGCATGTCATACTTGATAAGAGGTGTGGTATATTGCTTTCCATGTCTTAGTAATGGATCTATCATAAAGCAACAAAAATGCATTGAGATAGTTCCTCCACTAACTTTTGTAAATTATCTAATGTCTTGTAACTATAATTCATATATAATAATCATCACTCAAATAAGAATAGCCATCATCTAGATCAGAAATACAATCATCATTATATTTGAAATCATAGTTATAATAGTTACCATTAGCAAAAGGATATTGGCTGGCATGATAGCAAGTAGATGTATCATACAATTCATCCCTTATAAAGAAATACTTGTAATACAAAATAATTGAAAGAACAAAGAAATGCTCTAGAAGACGCAGACCTTCTATTCTTAGCTCTTGGTTCTCTTAAATTTGGGTGCCTTCTGAATTCAAAAGAAATTTGATGATAAGGAAAGAAAAATACCTTAGTGAAGGTAGCTTTACTTTCCTAATAAAAAGCAAACCTTTTTCTTTTTTAAAGGTGATCACTTGATACCCTTTTTTAAAGGAATTCATTATTTCTGAGTACCACTCAATCCTTCATAATCTAACCCAAATCTTATCGCATCTACCCCTTAGTAGCAGACCTTTAACGAGTAACTGAGTATTTAAGAAAAAGTTTAGACCTAATAGCTCCATAAAAAAGTATAAGGCTAGATTAGTAGCTAAAGGATATACTCAAAAGAAAGGATTTCAGGTTTTTGATATCTATTCTCTTATCGCTAGAGTAATAGACTTTAGATCTCTTCTTACTGTTACTTCCATTTATAAGTTAGTCATTCATCAAATGGAAATGAAGACCACATTTATCTTAAAGAAAAATCTACATGAAGCATCCTAAAAGTTTTATTGTAAAGGGATAAGAAAATAAAGTTTGTAAATTTGTTAAGTCCCTATATGGTCTTAAATAGACTCCAAAACAATGATGACATAAGAAATTCGATCAAACCATCTTATCCTTTAAGTTTAAGATCAATAATCATGATACATATGTTTATTTTAAGATCATCGATGATGATTGTATAATCCTTTGCTTATAATTCAATGATATCCCAATATTTGACAAATCTCTTGAAATTATTTCAAAAATTAAATCCTTTCTTTCATCTAAGTTTGATATAAAAGACCTAAAAAAAGCAAATGTGATCCTAGGAATAAAGTTTATTAATTCATATGAAAGGATATCTCTATCTCTTTCTTACTCTATCGAAAAGATAATCAAGAAATTTGGCTACTCTAGTCTTGGATCGGTATCTAATCTATATAATCCTAGTGTTGACCCTACATTGATTTTGATGATATCAAATAATTAAGTTACTAATGAGTTTGGTGTAGAGCTACAGTGCAATGCAGACATATATATTAGTCGCCAAGATGAAGAAGATGGAATCCAAGCTCTTAACAAGGTCTTTAGTTTAAGAAAGGAAGTTTTGAAAGAGAATAAGATCAATAAAGAATGATTCAGGGCTCAATTGAATGGAATTAAGTTATTTAAGAATAAATTCTATGGAGAAGAACTCTTGGATTCATCAAAACTATAAGTTCTTTTGGCCTTGGATGAGTTTTTATGTTGTAAAACAAGTTAGTTGGCTCTCATACCAACTACTGATGCACAAAATTAAGTAAATAAAAGTCTGGAGCCAGTTAGTCGACTCTGTAGCCGGCTACTATGGCTTATACATAGAGCTGATTTTAGTTAATCGACTCTATAGTCGACTAATGTGGCTTATATAGAGAGCAAAAATTTCTTTCTGTAATCGGTTAATGGCCTATTAGTAACTAGGGAGTCAACTAACACAGTGCCAGGAGCTATAACGACTAGTTCTGACACGTTTTAGGCTTCGAAACTCTCAATCCAACTACCATCAACGGTCCAAAATGGCTAGTTAACATTCTAATCTTTTAAAAGACTATAAATACAAGTTCAAATGATGAATTTAATAGAGTTTTAAAGAGTGATTAAAGAGATTTTAAGATCCATTCAAGAGGATTAAAGAAGAAAGTTCAGAAAGTTTCTAACTATGCTCCAAAGCATTCAAAAGTCATTAAAGTTTCAAGGCTCTACCAAACTTCAAGAGAAGCTTCCTCAATTGCTCAAAGCCTCAGTATTTAAGAAGGAGAAACTCATTAAAGGGGAGACCTACCAAAATATATAAAGTACTATTATTGTTTCATTTGCTCATATAGGAGTTGTTTTATTCTGAAATTTGTATTATTGTTGACTTGTTTAAGTTTCAACTTGGTTAAAACTTGTGTTAGGTATGCTAAACACATAATTAGTGTGTAAGGCTACATCGTACCTGGTAAATGAGAAGTTAGCTGGTTTAGTTAGGGTTGTAATCATTGAAAAAATGATTAGTGAAGAAAATTTCTAAGAGGTCCTTGGGGAGTGAACGTAGGTACAAAGGTTAGCACCGAACCACTATAAATCATTGTGTTTGGGTGTGATTGGCTTGCTGTGCATTATTGCTCTTCACCTCACCTCACTTCACTCAAATTTTTGAACTTAGTTTTTTTAAAATAGCACATACTAGATGAAATTTTTCAAAATTTTTTTAAAAAAAACTCAATTCACTCCCCCTTTTGGGTTGCTTAGCTGGGCAACAATACCTAACTTTCACCTAAAGAAAAATCTAAATAACCCAATTGATCAATTGAAATACTCTCAAGTCATATGATCCCTCTTGCATCTAGAAAATAAGATAAGTCCTAATATTGCCTATGTTATTGAAAAACTTACTAGATATAATTAAAATCATGATTAATTTTATTGGATTGCCTTAGAAAAAGTATTCTAATATTTAAAGGGAACATTAAACTCTCTTTGTTGTTTACAGGATATCCTGAGGTGGTTGAGGATTACAGAGATGCTAATTGGGTCACAAATTATATAGATCTTAAATCTACCACTAGGCATCTTTTCCTTTCCAACAGTGCTATTATTGCTTAAGGATCATTTAGATAAATTATCATCTCTAAAAATACCATAAAGACTAAGTTGATAGCCTTGGATACCACCTGTAATGAGGTAAAATGGATTAGAATCTCATTTCAAAGCTACGTTATGTACCTAAGCCAATTCTGGCTATATCAATTATTGTAATAATAAAATTATAATAGAAAAAATAAACTGGAATATATAGCTTCATCATAAGAATATAAAATAACATAAGAAAATAATGTTATTTTCTTAAATTTGTTAAGTCTAAAAGAATTTGGTGGATCAATTAACCAAGTCATTATTTAGGAGTGGATCCTAAAATCATCAAGAGGGATGAAGCTTAAGCTCATTTTTTGTCATAAAAAATGGATACACAATCTATGTAATTGAAGAACCCATAAAAGAGATTTGATATTATGAGAATGAAGCTAATTGAGTGGTTACCTTAAGAGCATACATTTTGGAGAAATTTTTTCTCCCATCCCTACCTGAGTGCTCTTATAAAGTTATATATTTATAAAGAGTTGAGTTATACTCTTAAAGTCCTAAGTAGGTTATCTACAAGATGTCAATCACAAATATTCTTAAAGGATTCACCAATATGAAAATCATCGTATTAAGCCACAACTAGGGATTGGGCTAACCCTAAGAGATTCTTATAAAAAATAAGATAATATGCTCTAATCATTTGAACACAATTAGTGCATAATGTGTGTGTGATTAACAGAAGTTTAAATAAAGGATCTAGTTCAATGTCTAATTCTCTATAGTTCCTTCAGATGAATAAAATCAACACTAAATGAGATTTAACTCCATTGGACACCTCACCTATTAAAATTTATATTATTTTATTTTATTAAATTTTAAAATTAAAAACTTTGTAGGAGATTGTTGTTCATTTCCATTAAAAATGTTTAAATTTTAAAAACTTTCCTCAAATGGAATGCTGAAGTCACAAGGCTCATTTGATATATTGTTTTGGAGAGGCATTCAATAGGAGAGACTGTGATCACATTTCAAGTTAAAAAGAAAAAGAAAGAAAGAAAGCCAATAGTACTTAAAAAATCAGTTTTGGGTACTTGGTGCTCATTATGCGAGCATCCCATGTGATCTCATCATGAGCATGAGCATGAGCCAAGCTTGGTTGTTAATATTTTTATGTTCTAATGTATGGTTTGGGAAATAATATTTTTCAACCGCTCGCTAACCATTAAGGCAATAAAAGAGAAAGATATTAGGCCTCTATAGGGGTTATCTAGATTAAGCTTATAAATAGTCCCAAGGTACAAGGTTGTAGGCACCAAAGTCTATAAGAGTTTGTATGCTGATACTAATTCCTTGTCCAACCTAAGGCTTTAGAAAGAAAGCTTAAAGCTTGAAGTTCCTAAGGTCTAGCTAAAAAGAAAATCTAAATCTTGGAGGCCCCATTAAGAAAAAAATCTATAAGAGTTTCTTTTTTCTTTTCTTCTTCTTCTTTTTTTTTTAATTACTTTAAGGGATAAAAACTACTCCTTAAAGCACTATCTAATACTTCTCGGTTCAAGCATGATTCTCTAATTTCTTTTATTTTATATTTTTCATTAATTTTCTTTTTATATAGTTTAAATCTCTAGAAACTTTTAGGCATTTTATCTAATAGATATCAAGCATATCATAACTAATAAGCGGTATGGTGTATTTCTTTCCATATCTTCTCAATAATGGATCTACCACAAAGCATTAAAGATGCATTGCAATAATTCCTCCTTTAACTTTTGCAAATTATCTAATGTCGTATAGCTAAATTTAATATACAACAATCATCACTCAAATAAGAATGTCATCATCTAGATCAGAAATGCAATGATCATTATATTTGCAATTATCTTCATAATAGTTATCATTAATAAAAGGATATTGATTGACATGATAGCAAGTAGATATATCATACAATTTTTTCTTTAAAAAGAAAGAATTTAAAATACTTGCAATACAAAATAATTGAAGGTACAAAGATATCATAGACCTTGCAATATTTTAGAAGCTTAATCTTGACTGATATTTCATGACCAATTGTGGTGTTCTTGTTCTAAAAATTAGGACATACCCTAAATGAAAATTGTTTCTTTCTTATAATATAGATTGGTTGTTATTTCTAGTAACTTCTATTATTCAAAAGAACTCTGTTTAGTCAACAACAAACTACTTATTAATGATCTCCCATGTTAATGACAAGTGGCCAATTATAATCCTTTAAATTACGGTAATATTGTCTACCATTTTACTAATTGTTTGATGATTAATTAGTTTCAGGGCATAAATGGATGTAGTCAAAATAATTATTTTTAAGATATAAAACTCTTGGACCTCTCGTTTTTTACTGTTCCCTTTAATTTGTGTTCATAGACTACTCAAGTAATTAAAACGTGCTCGAGGCTCCATTTTGGTTTGACTATAAACTAAGACAAACTTGGGCTTATTACGATTCGAACAGAAAAAGTTTTTGTGCACTGGGTGAGGTGTAGCTAATTCTGTGCATTGTTCTCTATGATTAACGCACGATATATGGCATGCATGCCAAAAATAAAAATGGCTTTTCTCTTTCAACACATGCCTACATGCGCCACACGCTAATCATCGAGCATGATGAAACTGAAAATTTTTTTCTTCCGAATAGACCGAACCTTCCTTTTAACAAGGCAAGTGACCTGCAATCAGCTAGACCAAGCCAGAGCAACCATGAGTGGCAATGGAGGTAAGAACGAATAATATATATATTATATATAATCATCTCTTATGAGCCAAGGCAACCATGAGCGGCAATGAAGGTAAGTATATATATATATAATCATCTCTTATCTTTATAAATATAACATTTTATATTGCATCATAAAAATTATATAATATCTAATATAAAAATTATATAATTTAAATATAAAAAATATAGTCAAATTTCAATCATCAATAGCAACATCAACATAATTATAAAAATAATGCTTTAATGCATTTTAAATTTTTATAATATCAACATATATTATTAAATAAATAAATAAATATTTTGTCAACATCCTTTCTAATTAAATTATATAAAAATAAAATTAATATTTCAAGCAACACTAAAAATAAAGATATCTATATGGATTTTTAATACATGCTATCTTTCTTTCTTTCTTTCTTCTTCTTTTTTTTTTTTTTTTTTTTTTTTTTTTTTATTTTTAACTTACTTTCAAACCGCTCGTGGAGGCGGCCGAAGAAACAAAAGGTAAAAACGTGCTATAAATGCAAAGTTCATGATCAAGCTTGACGTAAGTGCTTTCGTGCACTCCCACCATCCGCGCGCTATAAATAACCTGCCCTGGTGAAGCGCACTTGCCGTAAGCGTAGGGAGAGCCATGGCCGGCGGAGGGCAGAGCAGCGGCGTGGTGGTGGGCCGCATGAAGCTGGGCTCCCAGGGCCTCGAGGTCTCTGCCCAGGGACTCGGCTGCATGGGGATGTCCGCCTTCTACGGTGCCCCCAAGCCGGAGCCCGACATGATCGCCCTCATCCACCACGCCGTCCGCAGCGGCGTCACGTTCCTCGACACCTCCGACTTCTACGGCCCCTTCACCAACGAGCTCCTTCTCGGCAAGGTGATCAAGCTCCCGTGCTCCTGGAGGCTTGGGTATATATACGTCCGTCTCTGATGCCTGCGTGGTGTTTGTTCTAGGCTTTGCAAGGCGGGTTGAGGGAGAAGGTGGAGCTGGCCACCAAGTTTGGGATCATTTCTTCTGACGGAAAGATGGTGATACGGGGGGACCCGGCGTACGTGAGGGCCTGCTGCGAGGCGAGCTTGAGGAGGCTCGGCTTGGACTGCATCGATCTCTATTATCAGCACCGAATTGACACTCGGATCCCCATCGAGGTCACGGTGAGTTCATTCTTTCTTCTGTGCACCTTGTATAAATTTGCTTTTAAAGGAATTACCATAAAACCCTACAGAAAGAGATAGAATGAAGTTCAAAAGGTTAGTTGATATTTTCTGAACAAGGATAACGGACTTGTTCAAGAGTTTTAAGAGTTCCTTTTCTCCTTGAGATTCATCAGATTAGAATTGGAAGTGTTTTGTTCGATGGTCTTCTAATGAATTTGTCATGTGAATAAGTGTTTGTGCACTTGGTGAAAAAATCTTGAAGAAGATCCATTCCTGTTTTTGACCTCGTTTTTCCTGACTTTTGGAAGTGGTAACAATACACTGCCCTGCTGTGTTTGCTGTGCATTACTTTTCACCTACCCCCTTTTTTTTTTTTTTCGTTTTTTTTTTTTTTTCGAACTTGGTTGTATTATTGTGTTCTTCTCATGTTTTATTGTGTCTATTATTAAGCATATCCACTGTGTGACTGGCTTTCATCCATTGTGCAGTTCGTCTATGGTCCCAGTCTAGTTCCTTTAGATCTTAGTACAAGTGATGCATGATGTTCTGATAAAGGTTGCTGTGGATTGAGAGATGTGAGAGAATCATTAAAAGATAACAGCAGTACAGTGAAAAAAGAAGCATGTATTAAAGTAGTTTTGCTCTAACCCATAGTGACACGTATTGGTATAAGCTGGCCTAGTAATATGAAGACAGTCTATTATTTATTAAATCTGACAAACTAAGAGAACTGAAAACGGTATTACTGGACTTGAAAAATGTTTCATAAACAATCAATGAACTGTGGCTTCTAATTAGGTGGTTGGTGGTAAATAACCGTTAGGCTGCGCTAAAGGATTTGGGTAGAAGTATTCACACAAACTTCTGCTATTCCTTGCTTCTATTTTTGCTTGTCTCTGAAAGAAATAAATCTTTGCTTCCCAAGCCTCTGAAGATTTACCAAGCAATTTGAAAAATTGAGAGGGTTTCATCTTATGGGTTGTCTGGTCTATAGTACATTTCTCTTCTCGAGTTCTTGAAAACATAAACAGAACAAAAGAGAAATGGTTGATTTCTTAGCTAATGAAACTTTTTTTTTTGATTTCATCGCCAGATGGGAGAACTAAAGAGACTAGTGGAAGAAGGAAAAATTAAATACATTGGGTTGTCAGAGGCATCTGGTTCAACAATCAGGAGGGCTCATGCAATTCACCCAGTAACTGCTGTTCAACTGGAGTGGTCTTTATGGACAAGAGATGCTGAAGAAGATGTAATACCTACATGCAGGTAAAGATAACTGCTTGGTTCCTTCAGATGCCAGAAATCCCTGTTCATGCGGTAAACTCCTAGTGGGCAGTAATTCATCATTTGAGAGGAAGAAGGAATGGACATGGGGAGGTACTTGTCTAGCCATAGATCCCCCCAGTCCTGATTTTGTTGGGATGACAATAATTACCTTGGAAATGAATTTCCTTACCATTGGGAAATCAAGAAACAAGGGGAATGGACAAACTGCCTCCAACTCTTTTCCTTCTCTTCTTAAATGAAAACCTGCCTATTGCATTATCTCGCAGATAGGGCCTTCGGTTTCCTTATGAGCCTTAACTGCTCTGTATAAAAAGCAATCGATGGCTGATATTTTCTTTCCTCTTAATGATGCTTTTTTTTTGAGTTTTCAGAGAACTTGGTATTGGTATTGTTGCTTACAGTCCATTGGGGAGAGGATTCTTTTCCAGTGGGCCAAAGTTAGTTGATAATCTATCAGAACAGGACGTCCGTAAGGTGTGTATTTCTTCTAAAATGTTTATATTTGTATTCAGGAAAGAAAATTATAGTGGTATAATGTAATGAAAAATATTGATGGTTCTAGTAAAATGGACAAGGGACTTGATAACATCTAATTACTTATCATCTGAATTGCTTACCTTTAGTAATTTGACAAACCACACTTTTGCATGAGTTGCTTTGTGGACAAAATAAAAACTGAGAACTTTATATGATTTAGCAGGAATAATACAAATCTCATGGATATGCATTTACTGCTTGTATATACTCTTGCCTTGCCATGTTGAGGTGCGGTCTATTCTCAACGTGAACCTGTCTGCGTTGATGATTACAGTGAAGACTGATTTTTATTTACAAGAAGACAACTGATTGTAATTCATTGAGCTATATGTTTAACCATCTCGCATCTGTACACAGTATCATAGATGTAAACATACATGTGACTTCCCCAAAATTATATTGATTTTTCCCCAATCTCCAACTTTTTTTTTTCTGTGGAATCAAACATTTTGTTTTCCTTTCAAACATCTTAATCTATCATTGTTTTATCATTTGGTGAATTATTGTTCTTTTAACTTATCTGTGCATGACGAAGCAAAGAATGCATATATGACCTTAACTAATAGAGCTCACGGTAGAGCATGTGTTGTTAATGTGTCTGTTTCCTTGGTTCTATTTGAACATTTGGGTTTGGTGTTCTTGCTCCTGAAAGATGAATCGCTTTTGCAGAATATGCCTAGATATCAACAGGAGAATCTAGAGCAAAATGCTCTTATATTTGAGCGGGTAAACAAAATGGCCCAAAGGAAGGGATGCACCCCATCACAGCTTGCACTGGCCTGGGTTCACCACCAGGGAAATGACGTTTGTCCTATACCGGGCACAACCAAGATTGACAACTTTAACCAGAATATCCAAGCATTGTCAGTTAAGCTCACGCCTGAAGAAATGTCTGAACTTGAATTATATGCTTCAGCAGATGCTGTGAAAGGTGATAGATATGGTGCTGCTAATTTAGCGTACGCATGGAGGAACGCTGAAACTCCTCCCCTATCTTCTTGGAAAGGTGAATGATGTTTCTCTTTCTGCAGTCTCCCTTGTGTTCTTGATTTCAGATGAGAGTAGTAATCTCTCTGCATGCATTTTCAGAGTCCAGCAAAAATACTACTTTATTTTTGTTGGATCCAAGTAGCTTAGGATTAAAGCTTAGTTGTATTAAGCTGAATAAAAGTACTGTTTTATTTTGAGCTCAATGATGTTGTACATGGAATTCTACTTTGTGCTGCTTCACTTTGCTTCCATCAGTGGCCTACCTAAATTTGAATAAAAAATCAAATTTGATTTGGAGTTTGAAGGCTTATATGTTCAATAATGGACGAAGGTAAGATGCAAAAAGTTAAAGACGAAATCATTTGACAACCTAGTGATCCTTTATGGATGCTTCCTTCCCTCAAGTCTGAGGTTAGGGTAAAAGTTTGAAGCTTCATGATTTTTCAACCTCGCCTCCGCCCTCTAAAAATCAGGACCCAACCTATTGAAGTTGGCACGAGTTCCGCTAGTCTTAGAGCCAGTTTGATAGTGAATTTGGGTTAAATTTTTTGTTTTCAAAAAAAAAAATCTAACTTACAGCATGAAAAATGTGCTTGATCGAACCGTTTTTGAAAACACTTTTTCAAAACGGTTCTAAAAATCCAAATAAATCTGAAAAATATCGAAGTGACGTTTTCTTCAATTCATCTAAGACGTTTTTCAAATTTTATCCTTCCTTTGTCAAAATATTCGAAACTCTAGATTCATCTTCTTCCTTGTTCCGCGATCTTTCTTCATGCAATTCATTGTTGTCTTTATCTGAAAAAATAGTTTTCAAAAATACCAATCAAATATATTCTAGAATACTAAAAATCAACGGAATACAACTCAAATTTTTGAATACAATATATGTTTTCAAAATAATTTTCTGAATCACAAACCAAACAGGGTTAAATTTTGGAAATATTTTAATGGGTTCCATATGGGATGTTGGGTTGTCTGGCGGATTGTTTATTACATTTTATTCCTTTATATTTTTTGAAAATGAATGTACAAATAGGAAGAAACAGGAAACAAGAAATAAAAATCAAGCATATAAATGATTTCAAGAAGGTAATAAGAATTAAAGAAAAGTTCAAATAACATATATAATAGTAAAAAATTGGATCATTTGCAAAATATAATAAATGAATTTAACACATATAATAAAAAAGAATATAAAAATAAATCATAAAAATACAAGTCTGTATACTAAAACTATAAACACAAATAATTCAAATCCAAATAAAAACAAAATAAAAATACAAGGCATCAAATAATAAAATACAAATAAATATAAACCAAAGACACAAAATAGAAGTTAGAAGCAATGGTTAGGATTCCCTGACTTTTGTTCAAAAGAAAGAAAAAGAAACAATGTAAAAAAATTGAAATTAGACAAAGGAAGTTAAATAAAATAGGATAAAAGAATCAAAAATATGAAATTAGAGCTTATAAGTATAAAAATCAAAACCATGAAATCAGGGCTTATATATAGGCCAAATGATGGAAGTATAAAAATAATCATAAAATTTGTGTAAAAAATTAAAGAAAATAAATAAGAAATGAAATAAGAGATTATAAGTGTAAAAATAAAGTACAATATGAAAAAACATAACAAAAGAATAAAAATGGATGAATTAGTGAATAATATAACAAAGAAGATGTGATGATATATGCTAAATTAAATTAAAATAATGATAAAATATGCTAAATTAAATTAAAATAAAAAGTAAATTTAAATATTAAGCCATGAACATTCAAATATAATTAATATAGCTAAAAAAATAAAAAATTATACAGCAAAATACTCAAACTAATTTTTCATAATGTAGTAATATTAAATTGAAGATAAATAGTAAAAATAAATTCATATAAATTAAATTAAAATACATTAAAATTAATAAAATTAAGAAATATATTAGTTTGTTGGAGAGTGGGATTGGGAACAATCATAAAAGCACAAGGAGATATGAGGTTAAATTGGTACTAGGCTGATTAGGATTTTTATATAGCCTAATTGAAGTCTAGAAGATTTTCTATTGGGCTTCAGACTGGTAAAGGCTCCAAAACTTTTGGCGAGCTTAAGAATCGAGCTTGACCATAAGACTAAAAAGGCTCAACCTGATTTTAGCCTAAGCAAGTCCAATCTAAGCTTAAGCCTAGCTACCATAAAGACAAGCAAAACCCCCTCTTAGTAGGAGATGTGAAACACCATAGATTGGGTGTAGAGAAAAGAGGAGGAAGCATCAAATGGAGGAGATGATATTTTCGAGCATGGACTCATTTATGTATACAATGAAAGAGAGAGGCAAAGAGGCATGGGATAAGGAGGATGGGCAAGAGGAGGAAGGGGGCTAGGGTGCGCACTAGGCAGGGGGAGAGAGAGAAGAGAGAGATGCAAAGATAAATATTAGGAGAGTGATGTGGGCATAGAGGCTATGGAATTTTAGGAGGTTTGGGTTATAGCTAATGGTAGGCCAAGTTGGGATTTGAGTTAAGCTTGCTTGAAGCCCGACTTTTCTTTGGGTTCCACAACTTGAGCCTGAGTTTGAACCCTCTTCGACTAGTCCCATAATTCAGCCTAATGTTGGCCAAGTTCAATGGGCTTTGAGCCAATAAAGGTCCATTTCCTACCCTACATGCAGTTAATGGAATATAGAAGAGGGGCAATCAGTAGTGATCCTAGGGTTGGGATTGGGCCTGAGCAAGGTTGGCTTCAAATCAGACCATGGGCTAGATTCATTTTACATTCGGGTTAGGCCTAGGCTCAAAATTACAAACCATATGAATTTTGGCTAGACTAAGGTAGAGTATTGGCCCAACCTAGGCCTACAATGGAACTAGACCTAATAATTAAGCCTTAATCAACCATATAATGACAGACACATATTATATCCTATTGAACTATGGACAATGACCTACTAGAATCTTCACCCGAGGAGTAGCATGAGTACAAAAGGACCTTAGGTCACTAGCTACACACTGTATTCTAATTTATTTAGTAATGAAGTCATCTCTCTCCATTCTTCTCTCTCATACAATGTGCAATGATTCAGGAAACCTAGTTGATGCAGGATGTACCACACAAGAGATTAAGGTAGAGCAATGATTCAGATTTTAAGGTGCTTTACTTTCCAAAATGAGTAATAATAAACTAAAGATGAATATGCGAAGAGTAAAGTAACTATCTACAGAACACGATTCACTAAGTAATAAAGAAAAAAGGATCCTAGGATTGAGAAATCACTACTTAGAACATGCTCTTTCTTCAACAAAGCAGAACTTATGAGAAGGGATGGGTCTAATTACTAGGCAATGATGGTCTTCGTCTAAAAGATTGGATCACACAACTCCAGGATGGGCACCTGAAAGAAGAAGCTATACTCCCGCGGATGTTTTAGCTTTCTTCAAATGGTTCTGTAGGCAAGAAGGACTTCATCTAAGGATCGTAGCACCTTGGCGTCTTGGAGCTGGGTTGCTTAGAACAGGTGTTGGAACGGTTATTTGTTGAGCCTCTCACCCTCTCCCTCACATAGTGTCAATGCTCAAGAGCTTAAAAAAATAGAAGAAGAAGACTCTTTTTTATTAATCATTAATTGTTCTTCTACAAGAAGAAGGAAGGGGTTTTTATAATGAACCCTAACCCTTGAATCATATTGAAAAAAAGAGAAAATAAGGGCGCCATATTATTTCCAAATAAGGAGATAGGCAACATCTTGAAACAAGAAAAAAAGATCAAGGAATGATTTTCAAATAAGTAGATAGGTGGCATCTTGAATCAAGGAAAAGAGATTAGGGGATGGCGTTATATTCTACTTTTTATAAGGGGTGGACGGCAAGTCACCTTCTATAGGGGGCTTATTTGCTTTCTTTTATATTGAGATGACTTCATGAAAATCCTTGGATGCCCTAATTGAGTAGATGGTGCCTACTTTGACTGAAATTTCATGTGGCTGCTGAGGTGGCGCACTGAATGTGGTCTTCATGTCTTGGGTCTTCAACTTCTTACACTTTGACTCAATAAATCTTGACTTGACTTAAATAAAAATTACTGGATTCATACTGATAAAACTTGATTACATGACTTAAAGTCAAACCAACATAAATAAGAAATCCATAATGACTCTGGACTCAAATAGATTGACAGGAATCAAAAGTCTAACTACATCAATCAGAAATCCATAATGAGCTCAGTAACCTCTATCTGATCCTGGTGCCCATACCAATTCTCTCGGGATGGAAGAAACTCGAACCTGTCGAGTAAGGGTTAACCCGGCTCTAGTACTGCTCCAATAGGTTTGGATCAAGGTGCTGCAGATCCTCTCGAGTGATCCACGAATCCTCATATTCTAGTCATCCTTGCCAATAAACTAAATAACGTTGGTAGCCTTTATCCTGAGTAGTAATAGCTTGGTTATTCAGGATAAGCTCAATCCTTTCTATGCTTCTAAGTAAATTTATTGGTGGACACTCAGGTATGGGTTCACTTTCAAGAATAGGGTTGGGTCCAAACAGCTCACTAGGTATCATCGCTGGCTCCCTATACTCAGCTAAGTCTGAGATATTGAAGGTTGAGCTAATGCTAAATTTGGGTGGTAACTCAAGCACATAAGCATTGGGTCTAACTTTATTCATCACTTTGAAGGGTCCAGCTCCATGGGCATGTAACTTTTTCATAGTCCCCAGAGGAAACCACTCAGGTCTAAGCATAATCATCACATAATCTTCTCAGCAAATTCTTTAACTCTCTTTCGGGAATTAGCCGTATTTTTATAAGTATCGTTACTCAAATTAATTTTATTAATAATTTTCTTATGCAGATCTCTAACATGTTGTGCAAATGATTCAGCTAACTTAGAGTGCTCGTACATATATAAGCAAAGGGATTAGGTCTATGAGTCTATTAGGCTTATAACCATGGACAATCTCAAATGGACGCTTGCCTGTGATCCTATTAACTGAGCTATTGTAGGCGAATTCGGCTCTAGGTAACAAAGATCCCAATTTTTAGTGTTTTTACCTACAAGATATCTCAACAAGTTCCAAGGATTCAGTTTACTACTTCAATTTGACCATCAATTTGAGGATGGTAGGAGGTAGAAAATTTAAGCTTAGTCCTTAACATGTGCTAGAGGGTTTCTCAAAAGTAACTAGTGAATCGAACATCTCTATCAGATATACTGATTTTTTGTAGGCCATGTAACCTAACCACTTCATCTAAGAAAAGTTTGGCCACTTTGGAGGCATCAAAGGCTTGAGAACATGGTATGAAATGAGTCGTCTTGAAGAATTTATCAACCACAACATAGATTGAATCATGTCTCCTTTAAATCGTAGGCAATCCTAACCCAAAATCCATACTAAAGTCTTGTCAAGGATAATCAGGCACAGATAATGGGGTATAAAGGCCAGTGTTTTGCTTTTGCTATTTGGCAACAACACAAGTTTGACATCTAGCCACAATCTGGACGGCATTCCTTTCAATACATGGCCAATAGAATTGGTTCACAATTGCTAAAATGGTCTTGTTCCTACTGAATTGACCAGCTAGACCTTTGGCATGGGTTTTTCAAACTAGAAATTCTCTAAGGGAAGTCCTGGAAATGCACGGCTTGTTGTTCTTAAAGAGGTAGCCATCCTGAAGGGTATACTCACTATGCAAAATAGATGGTCCTTGATTCATAGATTGATAGATTTCACTAAAGTTGGAATAGGTCTCATATTCCTCTTTCAGTTTGTCAAATCCTACAACTTCAGTCCTAACAGAATTCAAGAGCATGGATCAATGGCTAAGGGCATCAACAACCTTATTTTTAATACCAGCATGGTGTTTCAACACAAAATTGTAAGCTTAAATATATTCTACCCACTTACCATTTTTAGGGTTCAGTTTCTTCTAGGAATTAAGAAATCGGAGTGGCTTATGATTAGAGTATAAAACATATGCATGCAGTAGTAAATAATGTTAGTGTATGCCCTAGATCCAATTGGATTGAATGCTATATACATTCTATGAATACAAATCAAATAAAATGGTTTCTTTATCTATTCAGATGTCTTTTATTTGATATATTTGTTTGCGAGATAAAGTTCAAAAGAATAAACCGTGCATATGAAATTTGTAATAGAGATTATAAATTGTGATATTCAAATTGCACGTTATGGTTCGATTCTTTAAACTTCCTAGTCGATGTGTATGGGACTGGACACCATTGAACACCGTGAGACTGGCACACATTGCATATCCTTACCCTTGGGATGAGCAGCTGATTTCACAAGCTGAAGTATGAAGATACTTGGATAGGTGTGTGGATGCTCGTTATTGTAACAATGCATTGGATGACCCGTACAGAGATCCCATATGGATATTCTATATAGTGTCGATGGTAGATCTCTAATAACGGTGGTGTGAGTGATCCTTTGACTTGAGATCTTCATTGCATCTCATGTATGGAATGTCATGCTTTGACAGCATCCAAACATCGCTCTAACCACGGGTGGCAAATATGATGTCGATTGGGTATGACATGAAGCACATGAAGATGGTGTTTGATCAAGACAAGATTCGTCTCCCTTGATAAAAAGGGTTATATCCCACGGCCACTTGATGGATTAAATTGATTGTTAAATCCTTGCAAGGTTGAGTTGGAATTCGAAATGGTTTTGAAGTTCTAATTCATATGAGTTAATTTTTCCTGAGATCAAGTAAACAAAGATTAATTACAAGGTTGACACATTCCATACCACTGATTGATCTGGGATATGTGACGAAAGGATTTGATCATACGGTAACGTACATGGATAGGTGTTGTTGATGGTCACGTCAACAAAACCTGTAGCAGTTTGGTGGTCATGATACTTTGCTAGAGGCCTCTCATGATCTATAATCATATTGTTGACTTGGACAAAGAGTTGTCCAATCAGTCCTAGGGTCTGTGATTATGACATGATTATTGCCAACATGTTAAAGGGCCTAATAGGTCACATGCATTAAGGATAATTTTGGATGAATTAAAATGAGAATTAAATTAGATTTAATTTAGATAAGATGATCAATTAAATAATTGGGTGAGACCCAATTTAAAGAAGATAAAATAATAATGGATATGATCCATTATAGTAGAAGGAAGTTTAAGGAGAAATTATTTGTGCATATGATGAACAAATAATTGGATACCCAAATATGACTTGATCCATGTAATGGATGGCTCTAATTATTCGGGTATGGATGGCCAATCTTAGCCATGTGAAGATGGAATCATGCCCATGGGATGAGGCATGATGAATCTCTACGGTTTGATGATGAACACGTACAAATTGGGGCATGTAGTTATGAGATAACCAACTCCTAATTTTAAAGGCTGATATTGTGACACTTGGATTAACGTTACCATGAGAATGGGAGTTTCTTCTGTTTCCTTGGATTAATGTTACCATGACGTTACCATGAAAATGGAAGTTTTCTTCTGTTTCTTTGGATTAACGTTACCATGACGTTACCATGAAAAGGTCTCTTCTTCTCCCGTTTCTTTCTCACCCTATAAATATGGTTCCTTCTTTCTAGGAAGAAAGAGCATGAGAAGAAAAAGATTAGATCTTTTAGATCTTCAGAGATATCTTCTGTATTTCTATAAGGGGATTCAAGATGCACTAGCACCCATCTCTCTCTCGAAGTATTATGCACTAGCACCCACCTCTCTCGAAGTATTATCTTCATACCTTGAAGGTCTTCATCCACTCTTCTCCGCGTGGATCACCGTTTGAGGTCGGACAGGTGGACGGCTAGTGGCAGAGAATTTACGGCTTCATCCTTTTCTACATCGATAAAGGACTCAGGTATGAATAAATCTAATATTTTAGATTTTATTTGAGATTTAATGAATTTTTCCTAAGGATCCTGGGCATCTGGAATTTTATATTATATCTTCTTATATTTACATGAATATTGATTCATATCTATAATACAAAATTCCCAACAGTAGTATCAGAGCCACTTAGGCTACAGATTCATTAATTTGATATGATACTTGAGTCAATATGATTCATAATATGAGTTTTTATTATGCTTAAAATCATGAGGAGTTTTCATATGATAAGAAATCTAAAATATAATAAATATTTATTATTTGATGATAAACAATATTATTTAGATTTATGCATGTTCATTATCATGTTAAAATAGAGTACTTTGATATATGATATCAGAGAAAAGATTTATTATATGATAAAATAATAATTAATTTAGATTCAATCATATATGTGTCATGTTAAAATAGTAATTATTATTTATGCATGATAGATACTATATGCTGAAATCCTAGAAATCATGTTTAGGATTTAATTTTAACATGATTATTGATATGATTAATGTTGGTCCCTAGATTGATTTTGATGATTACAAAACAATTAAAACTAAGTTTATTATGGAAATTAAGATTAATGCAGGGATATACAAGTGTTGTACAGGTGAGCCTTATCAAGAGAAATTTTATTTGTTACATGGTAACTTACTTTCTCTTGTCTTGAATATAGCTAAATGTTTCAATCTCACCAGGGCATTTGCATGACTTCATGAGCCAACTAGTTAGCTAGCTTATTTTGCCTTTTAGCTACCTGGTCTTACATGATTAGCTAACAATTCTTTGCACTGTTAGCTTGGCCGAACCATGCTTGGATTACGGTAGCTTGTGAGCTAACTTCTTCCCTCTCTTAGATAGCTTGTTAGCCTCAAGAGCTAACTATTTTCATGCAGGTTCTTGTCTTGGCCGAATGAGCTTTGAATCAACTAGATGGGCAGCTAGCTGGTTGCTTTGTGAGTTAACTTGTTTGTCTCAGTAGCTAACCATTTCTTGCAGGAATTCTTCTTGGCTGAATGGACTTCAGTTCAAGCTAGCTGGAGAGCTAGCTTCTCCCTTGGACGGTTCCCATGGCATTTAAATTTAGTTAGCTGGAAAGCTAACTATTTTGTTCTTCTTTCTCTCCTGGCCGAATGAGTTGGTGAAAGAGTTAGCTTAAAAGCTAACTACTTTAGGTTTTCTCTCTTGGCCGAATGAATGTTTGAACAAGTTAGCTTAGCAGCTAACTACTTTATCTTTTCATCTCTCATGGGCGCATGAAGTTTTGAATTGAGTTAGCTGAATAGCTAACTACTTTTTATCATGATGGATTTAACTTTTTATCTAGTTATCTGAAGAGCTAACTACTCTACTCATTCTCTCTTCCCAGCCGCATGAAATTCAAATTGAGTTAGCTGAATAGCTAACTACTTTTTCTCTTAATGCATGAAACCTTTCATTGGGTTAGCTGAAGAGCTACTACTTTATCTTGGATGCCTTACTAGCTGTGTGCATGATGGAATGAGCGAGCTTGTTAGCTAGCTACTTTATTACTCTTTTATGCTGATTTCAAGTCTTCTTGCCATGGAGCTTTGTTGAATAGCTAACTAGTTTTGGTTGTTTAGCTAGCTTGGAGCCTCTTCTCCTTTCTCCATGAGCCAGACGTCTTCAAAGGAGCTTCTTGGAAAATTAATTCCAGCCAACCACCACTCTACACTCTTACATGCTCTCTCTCTCTCTTTAATTATATTTTCATTTTCATGATGACTGACTTTTACTCTTTTGGTATTTGACAGAGATCTTTCCTTATCAAAGGATTAAATGCAATCAATAGGGAAATAATCTCAAACGGTTACATTTTTCTCCCGTTTTAATTTCCTCTTATTACCAATGTGTCTAACAGTCATTTTTCTTGGTTTAAATAGCTAAGATTAGAGGAACACAATGACGAATCTGAGAAAGAAAAAGAGGAGAAAGAAATCAAGAAAGAAAGTTTTCATTGCATATTTTTTGGAGTGTTGGAAAGCAAGTTGTGCATTGAAGTTGACAAATCTCAATCCCTGCTCAAGTCATCCAAATCCGGTAAAGCATTCAAAGCTTCAGCTACCTCGGAGATCCACATTCATTGCTGAAGATTTGCTTCAAATTTGTAAAGTATTCTTTGAATATTTGCTCAAGTTAGGAGCTATCTGTTATCTATTCTGAAATTTCTTGTAATAGGGTTAAGGATAACCCTAATTGTTGATTGGCTTCCTTGTGTCGTTAAACAAGAGGACTAGCCGGGTAAGGCTAAGGTTTGGCTTCCTTGTGCCATGAAATAAGAGGACTAGCCGAGTAAGGCTAGGGGTTTGGCTGCCTTGTGCCGTGAAATAAGAGGACTAGCCGGGAAGGCTAGGGGTTGTAATCGTTGTGATACGATTAGTGAAATTCCCAAAGGGTTTTTGGGGAGTGGACGTAGGAGCCGAGTTTGGTACCGAACCACTGTAAACCCTCTTGTGTTTGTGATTGCTTATTCTGTGTGATTTTATTTCGTGCACTCCACTACACGCTGCGAACTAATTTTTAACTTGTGATTAAGCACATATCTGCGCTAGTAATTAATTTTAGAAACCCAATTCACCCCCCTCTTGGGTTGCTACATCTGGGCATTGACTTAATAGGATACATCGATTCAGACTTTGTTGGATGTAAATTAGTCAGAAAATCAACTAGTGGAACTTGCCAATTCCTAGGTATTAACTTAATCTCATGGTTTAGCAAAAAGCAAACTTCAGTAGCATTGTCTACAGCCGAGGCTGAATACATTGCAGCTGGAAGTTGCTGTGCTCAAATTTTATGGATTAAGCAGCAGCTAGAGGATTATGGCATCAAATAAAAAGGCAAACCAATAAAATATGATAACACTAGTGCAATTAATTTAACTAGGAATCCCATTCAACATTCAAGAACTAAACATATAGAAATTAGATATCATTTCATTAGGGATCATGTTAATAATGGTGACATTGTACTAGAATTCTTATGCAGATATTTTTACTAAACCATTAGAAGAATCAAAATTTTATGAAATTAGAAGGGAACTTGGAATGATTGATCCATTTATCTAATTAATTATGCTTGTGGTACTTGACTTTATGATTAAAAAATTATGGTTAGCATGTGTTGCTTGACTAATCTTAATCTAATCAATCAAATCCCTTCATGAAATATCTCTTAAATTGCAATCATTGCTTTCGTCTTTCAGTGTGTCAGTTAGCTGACTAGTTAACTGGCTTTGGCCATCTCCCTACCATGAAATCTACTTCAATTAATTCCACTCAACCGGCCACCTACCTTTTCTTGGATTTCTTTAAAGTAGTTAACTGACCAGGCAACCAACCAGCCATCTGATCAGTTAACCACTTTAGATTTTTATATAAAAGCCTTTTGTCCCTCTTCTCTTCACACGCCTTCTCCAAGAAAACTTGTCTTCTTCTCCGCCTTCTCCAAACCGTCTCCACTCCTTCTTCAAGCTTCAAATCCTTCCACATCTAGAAGAAAGGGAATGGCTCCAAAGAAGAAATCAACTCATTCAAGAGATGAGTCCTCCGATCTTTCAAAGAAGCCTTCTTCTTCTTCAAGATGTATCTTTTCAACCATTACCACTAGATCAATAGCAAATGAAGGTTAGTAGATTTTAATTTCCTAGAACAAGAAGAGTTTAAGATAGGAAAACTACTCGCATCTCAAGGTTGGTCAAATCTATTATCCACTAAAAAGCCTATCTTTTCAAATGTAATACATGAGTTTTATGAAAATATAAATTTTGGTGATGAACCATAACCTCAATTGTCAAAAATGTTAAAATCCAATTTGATAGTAAAATGCTAGGTTCCGCCTTAGGTATTCCATCAAGTGGCATTCTAGTAAACTTCCCAAGTGAAAGAAACTATAAAATTGCAATGATTTTAGGCTTAGAGGATGATGATGCTAATATAGTTAATCTTGATGCAAACATGTTATCTGTTGAAAATAGATTACTACATAGCATCATTGCAAAGATGTTTGCCCCTCGTGCCGGATCGTTTAATGCTATAACTGATAGAGATATATGCATAATGTTTGATATATTAGAAGAAACTCCTTTAAATTTTCCTGAATTAATGATTATAATAATGAAAGAAGCTGTAGGTAGATCTAAAGCTACATTACCATACGGGATGTTTCTCACCTACGTGTTTGAATTTCACCATGTGAAACTCAAAGGAGAAACGAGTGTAGCATTACGTTATACTGATGTATTTAATGCTCATTCCCTCCACCGTATGAATTATGCTAAACAAATGGTATATGGACCAAAGTTAGTCTAGAATTGGTGATAAACCTGCTCCTCAATCAACAAATTTAGTACCTTCAGATCCACCTCCACCTGCTTGTTCTTCTCCAAACTTCTTTAATTTTGATTATCATCAACCCAATCCATTCTTAGCTGGAATTACTGAACCAAATCCTTTTTTAAATGAACCTCCTAATGTACCCGAATCTTCAAATCGATATGGCAACTCAACTTCTACTCTTCCTACCATGCGAATTAGTGAAGAACAGATTCAGCGGATTATCCGTGAACTTTCCATTGCTCTATCTAGTCGGAGTACCAGTGACAACAATTCATCTGTTAATGACTTCACTATGGTACCCCATATCTCCTTTGTTTTTGAAACTCTTTCCCAATTAATTGTGACTTAAAAACAACTTGTCCATGATGTTAATGTTCTTAATGGCCGAGTGTTCCACCACAATGATTCTTTGTTGGATCGTGTTTTGAAAGAAGTCGACCTATTGAAATCCAAGTTGGAAAACTTTGAAAGGTGACTTATCAAATGCGATCTAATGAAAGCCAAACGAAGGATGCATCGAATGCTTTTGATCACCTGAACGCATTTACCATAAAGCTTAGCAGTCTCATAGAAATCTACATTGCTCTCTCTGCTGCCTCAGCTCCTAGTGCATCGTTCTCTCATCCAAACCTATGGATGCCTCCTCTGCAACTGTCAGACGATGTCCCTGGACTGTCCAGTCGACCGGACGGATCCTCTCAACAACCAAAAGTTATTTCTTTAGATGATGATGCATGACTTCATATTGTATTATGTTTGTTCTATGTTTTGTATGATGCTTGTAAAATTTATCTTGTGAGTGATGAATATTTAGGACAATGGTTTGTAATATTTATCTTATGCTTGACTTGATAATGTATTATGTTTGACTTAATATGAATATTGTATGCATCTTGTCTTCATGAATTATGCGTTGGATTATTGCATATTCCTCAAATCATCTTTTTGATCAATGACAAAAAGGGGAAGAAGAATAAAGCATAAAATAAAATTATGGAGAAAGTCATGACTCCATATATTCAGTGGGAGATTAATATACTCAGGGAAGATTACATTTTTTTGCATGCTTAATGGTTTTTCCATCATCAAAAAGGGGGAGATTGTTGGTCCCTAGATTGATTTTGATGATTACAAAATAATTAAAACTAAGTTTATTATGAAAATTAAGATTAATGCGGGATGTACAAGTGTCGTACAGGTGAGACTTATCAAGCAAATTTTATTTATTACATGGTAACTTACTTTCTCTTGTCTTGAATATAGCTAAATGTTTCAATCTCACCAGGGCATTTGCATGACTTCATGAGCCAGCTAGTTAGCTAGCTTATTTTGCCTTTTAGCTACCTGGTCTTACATGATTAGCTAACTATTCTTTGCACTGTTAGCTTGGCTGAACCATGCTTGGATTACGGTAGCTTGTGAGCTAACTTCTTCCCTCTCTTAGATAGCTTGTTAGCCTCAAGAGCTAACTATTTTCATGCAGGTTCTTGTCTTGGCTGAATGAGCTTTGGAATCAGCTAGCCGGTTGGCTTTGTGAGTTAACTTGTTGTCTCAGCAGCTAACCATTTCTTGCAGGAATTCTTCTTGGCCGAATGGACTTCAGTTCAAGCTAGCTGGAGAGCTAGCTTCTCCCTTGGACGGTTCCCATGGCATTTAAATTTAGTTAGCTGGGAAGCTAACTCCTTTTCTCATGGGCGTATGAAAGCTTGCTTCAGTTAGCTGGGAAGCTAACTATTTTGTTCTTCTTTCTCTCCTGGCCGAATGAGTTGGTGAAAGAGTTACCTTAAAAGCTAACTACTTTGGGGCATTTTCAATCTTGGCCGAATGAATGTTTGAACAAGTTAGCTTAGCAGCTAACTACTTTATATTTTCATCTCTCCTGGGCGCATGAAGTTTTGAATTGAGTTAGCTGAATAGCTAACTACTTTTTATCATGATGGATTTAACTTTTTATCTAGTTAGCTGAAGAGCTAACTACTCTACTCATTCTCTCTTCCCAGCCGCATGAAATTCAAATTGAGTTAGCTGAATAGCTAATTACTTTTTCTCTTAATGCATGAAACCTTTCATTGAGTTAGCTGAAGAGCTAACTACTTTATCCTGGATGCCTTACTAGCTGTGTGCATGATGGAATGAGCTAGCTTGTTAGCTAGCTACTTTATTACTCTTTTATGGCTGATTTCAAGTCTTCTTGCCGTGGAGCTTTGTTGAATAGCTAACTAGTTTTGGTTGTTTAGCTAGCTTGGAGCCTCTTCTCCTTTCTCCATGAGCCAGACGTCTTCAAAGGAGCTTCCTAGAAAATTAATTCCAGCCAACCACCACTCTACACTCTTACATGCTCTCTCTCTCTCTCTTTAATTATATTTTCATTTTCATGATGACTGACTTTTACTCTTTTGGTATTTGACAGGGATCTTTCCTCATCAAAGGATTAAATGCAATTAATAAGGAAATAATCTCAAACGGTTACATTTTTCTTCCATTTTAATTTCCTCTTATTACTAATGTGTCTAACAGATATTTTTCTTGTTTAAATAGCTGAGATCAGAGGAACACAATGACGAATCTGAGAAAGAAAAAGAGAAGAAAGAAATCAAGAAAGAGAGTTTTCATTGCATATTTTTTGGAGTGTTGGAAAGCAAGTTCTTGTGCATTGAAGTTGACAAATCTTAATCACTGCTCAAGTCGTCTAGATCTGGTAAAGCATTCAAAGCTTCAGCTACCTCGGAGATCCACATTCATTGCTGAAGATTTGCTTCAAATTTGTAAAGTATTCTTTGAATATTTGCTCAAGTTAGGAGCTATCTGTTATCTATTCTGAAATTTCTTGTAATAGGGTTAAGGATAACCCTAGATTGTTGATTGGCTTCCTTGTGCCGTTAAACAAGAGGACTAGCCAGGTAAGGCTAGGGTTTGGCTTCCTTATGCCGTAAAACAAGAGGACTAGCCGGGTAAGGCTAGGGGTTTGGCTGCATTGTGCCGTGAAACAAGAGAATTAGCCGGAAGGCTAGGGGTTGTAATCGTTGTGATACGATTAGTAAAATTCCCAAAGTATTTTGGGGAGTGGACATAGGAGCCGAGTTTGGCACCGAACCACTATAAATCCTGTTGTGTTTGTGATTGCTTATTCTATGTGATTTTGTTTCGTGCACTCCACTACACCGCCACGAACTAATTTTTAACTAGTGATTAAGCACATATCTGCGCTAGTAATTAATTTTAGAAACCCAATTCACCCCCCTCTTGGGTTGCTACATCTGGGCAACAATTAAGATCTGGTATTCTTATGATAATAACATTGAAAACTTAGTTTGGATATTTGGATCAAGATAAGATTGTGATTAAATATAATCATATGGAATTTAAAATTTTATATTTTGAATCTAAAATCTTATCATGACAAGAATATGATTAGGGTTTGTTAGAGACATTAGGATTTACATGGGATGTGAAACCAACATGTCATAACATTTAATTAAATGATGAAAAATTTAAAATTTGAATTAAGAATTCTTATCATAATACCCTAGCTAGATCACTATCTATAGTTATCATAAAATGTAATAGATGATAAAAATTTAGGAAACTTAGACTTAACCATGTCATTGTTTGATACTATGATCCCATAATTGATCTAATCAATTGGGCTTAACAATATTGGTGTCTAGAAAGGTTTGATCATGATTTTTAATTGCTCCGTTCGCTGCCTGAGAAAACCCATTTAATGGGATAGAAGGGTATGCTAAATAGGACCCTATTGATCAGCTAATCTGACCATTGTTAAGGAAAACTCTTAATTGATTAAATCAATTAAGGTTAATCAGGATGGTAGCAATTGATTTGGTCACATAATTAGGGTTCCTAAATTAGATAGTGATCAGGATCCTAATTTGATTAGGAGTCCCAATCATAAGATTGAATCTTATGAAATTAAGGTTAATTGAGATTAATCTAAAATCTACATATAGGATATGTAACCTAGCATAGTACAAATGTTGTAGATGTAGATGGGACCTATATGCGCTAAATCCCTCCATGAATATTAAGTCATAAGCCTTCCATTGTTCACATGATACAAAATCATTAGGTCATGAGATTTGTCGTGCCAAAGCCAAGGTCGAGTGTACTTATGAGGAGTTGATTATAAAACAATGGGTTGACTTAACTAGATTAGCTGGCATAATTGGCCAAAGTCATGGTCAGTCTAATCTAGAGGCAAACTTTAGGATGATCACATATGGATGTAATTGATAAGGCAATGTCCCCTAAATGATCTAGGAGTCACATTAGATGTGATTGATGATAATCTACCAAATTTTGCTTACTGAGATTTATTGTGCCAAAGCCAAGGTCAAGGTAATTCAAATGAGGATCCTAGCCCACTAAGGAAATTGAATGCCAATTTCTCGAAATTAATAGAGAGAGCTATTAACCTTGATAAAATAGTGGGAGAAACCAACTTAATTAAAAATCTAGAATTACCATATTAAGTTGGTGATTAGTATTCATAGTAATTGACTCGTTCTAATTTTATGTAGGTTATCAGAGAAACCATGAGTGTAAACATCAACCTTAGGAATATTTTAGAATCCAACAAATTGACTGGACTCAACTTCCTAATTGGCTAAGGAATGTAAGGATCGTTCTTCGATTTGATTTTTTTTTTGTCCTAGATGAGGTTGCACCGGAGGTCCCACCAGCGGATGCTCTGACTGAGGTTCATGTGGCATACAACCAGTATAAAGATGCTGAAGACATGGCCATATGTTTGATGCTGGCCTCGATGTCACCTGATCTTCAGAAACAGCATAAGCATATGAATGCTCATGAGATTTTGATGTACTTGCAAGAATTGTTTGATGCACAGTCTTGATATGAGAGGTTTCAAACTTTTAAAGAGCTGTTTCAGTGCAAAATGACTGAGGATCATCAGTGGGTGCCCAAGTACTGAAATTGATCAATCTGATTAAGAAGTTGGCACGATTGGGTTTTGTGATGGATCATGAACTAAGTATTGACTTGGTTCTATAGTCATTACCTCCCAGTTATTCGCAGTTTGTTCTTAATTTCAATACGAACAAGCTAGAGACATCTCTACCTGAGCTCGCAAATATGCTGACGAATGCCGAGCCCAACATTAAGAAAGAAAAGGGGCAGGTTATGGTCGTGGAGTCCTCTGGCACTCGTAAGAAGCGATCAAAGAAGAATAAGGTCCAAAAGGCCAAGGCGACTAAACCAAATAAGGGCATTAAGAAAAATAAAGTAGCCAAGGGAAGTGTCACTTCTGTGGCAAGAAGGGCACTGGAAGCGAAACGGTAAGGCTTATCTGGCTAGCCTGAAAGAAAAGAAACATGCAAATGCTTCTACATCAGGTATATTTATGATTGAGATGTTTTCTTCTGTTACTTCTTATTCCACTTGGGTATTGGATACCGGTTGTGGATCTCATATTTGTATTAATATGTAGATGATAAGAAGCAGTAGAAAGCTGAAAAAAGATGAAGTGATCCTGTGCATGGAAAGTGGAGCAAAGGTTGATGCTTTAGCTATAGGATCTTGTTCTTTGTCTTTGCCCACTGGACTTGTAATGGAGCTTAATAATTGTTACTATGTTCCAAACATAACAAAGAATATTATTTTCGTTTCATGTCTTGTTAATGAAGGATGTACATTTGAAATTAAAATAAAGGAATTTTAATTTTTAAAAATAAAATGTTCTTTGGTTCTGCTGAAATGTTCAACGGAATTTATGTTTTGAATTTACAATGCCCTATTCTCAATGTAGAAACTAAGAAATTAAAATCAAATAATTCTAAGAACTCGTTCCTATGGTACTGTCGTTTAGGCCATGTAAATGAAACACGTTTAACTAAGTTACATAAGGATGGCTACTTGGGCTCATTCGATTGGGAATCGTTTGAGGAATGTGAGTCGTGCTTACATAGCAAAATGACTAAGTCATCCTTTACTAAAAAGGATGAGCGAGCAACTGAATGTTTAGGACTAGTACATTCGGATGTATGTGGTCCTATCAATATTCATGCAATATAAGGTTTTTCTTACTTCATCACATTTATAGATGACCATAAGGTATGGTTATGTATATCTGATGAAGCACAAATCTGAAGCCTTTGAAAAGTTCAAAGAATTCAGATCTGAGGTAGAAAAATAAAGTGGCAAAAGTATTAAGATACTTCGATCAGATCGAGGTGGGGAATACTTAAGCCATGAGTTCTTAGAATATTTGAAGGAGAATATGATTCTCTCTCAGTGGACTCCTCCTGGTATGCCACAATATAATGGCGTATCAGAAAGAAGAAATCGCACATTATTAGATATGGTGCAATCAATGATGAGCCTTGCAAATCTTCTAAAAATGTTTTGGGGTTATGCCCTACACAGCCGAATACACTCTAAACCGAGCTTCGTCTAAGTCAGTCAGCTCCACTCCCTATGAGATATGGTGTGGAAAGAAACCAACCCTTAGTCATCTAAGGATTTGGGGTTGCTACGTTTATGTAAAGCGTAATGAGTTGGACAAGCTGGGAGCTAGATCCGACAAGTGTAATTTTGTGGGGTATCCTAAAAAACAAAAGGATACTACTTCTATCACCCACTCGAGCAAAAGGTTTTTGTCTCAAGGCATGCCATATTCCTAGAGATTTTTCTAAGAAATGGCAGTGGGAGAAATATTGATATAGTGAAACTCAAGAACCATAAATTGACACAGATCGATTAGATGACATGGAGTAAATGTCAAATGCAATGGGAGTTGAGTAGGAAACTCAACTCACATTCAGGCAACATTTACGTAAGCCTCTATTAGAAATGATGGAGCAACAGGTAGCTTCAAGTACACATCAGCTACGTCGGTCTAGTAGAACACGTCATATTCCTGAGAGATATGGATTTCTTATAGAAGATGATGAGCCTACTAACTATGAGAAAGCAATTTGTGACATTGACTCCAAGAGATGGCTTGAAGCCATAAAGTCTGAAATGGACTCCATGTACGACAACCAAGTATGGACTTTGGTTGATCCACCTAAAGGGATAAAACCCATTGGGTACAAATGGGTCTTCAAAAGAAGACAGATATGGATGGTAATGTGATTACTTATAAGGCGAGGCTAATTACAAAAGGTTACAAGCAAAGGCAAGGTGTTGACTTTGATGAAACCTTTTCTCATGTAGCCATGCTTAAATCCATAAGGATTTTACTTGCGATTGCAGCCTATTACAATTATGAAATATGGCAAATAGATGTCAAGACCGCTTTCCTAAATGGTGATTTAGTGAAGGATATGTATATGACACAACCTGAGGGTTTTGAGTCCATTGATTCTCAAAAGGTACGCAAACTGCAATAGTTCATTTATGGACTTAAGCAAGCCTCTAGAAGTTGGAACATCCGTTTTGATGAAACAATTAAAAAGTTTAATTTTATCAAAAATGAGGATGATCCATGTGTGTACAAGAAGGTTAGTGGGAGTGTTATTGTTTTCCTGATATTATATGTAGATGACATATTATTGATAGGAAATAATGTATCCTTACTGCAAAAGTGAAGGAATGGTTGTCCAACAAGTTCTCCATGAAAGATTTGGGAGAAGCAGCCTACATACTAGGTATTAAGATCTATAGTGATAGATTTAGCAGGTTGCTTGGATTGTCCCAATCAACGTACATAGATAAAGTGCTAAAATGGTTTAGCATGGAAGAATCCAAGAAGGGATTCTTGCCGGTATCGCATAGGATACATCTTTCCAAGGACATGAGTCCTAAGACCCAAATAGAGAGAGAGCACATGAATAGGATTCCATATGCCTCAGCAATCGGATCCATCATGTATGTGATGCTATGTACGAGACCTGATGTTTCTTGTGCATTGAGTATCACTAGCAGATACCAGGCAAACCCTGGTGAGAAACATTGGATGGCCGTCAAGAATATCCTTAAGTACTTACGAAGGACTAAGGATATGTTCTTGGTTTATGGAGGACCCGAACTCATAGTTCAAGGTTATACGGATCTAGTTTTTAGTTTGATAAAGATGATTATAAACTCAATCAGGCTATGTCTTTACACTCAATGGTAGTGCAGTCAGCTGAAAAAGTTCCAAACAGGAGACGACTGCTGACTCTACAACCGAAGCCGAGTACATCGCAGCATCAATGCAGCCAAAGAAGCAGTTTGGATCAAAAAGTTCATCACTGAACTTGGTGTGGTTCCAAGTATTGCTGATCTAGTACACTTGTATTGTGACAACAATGGAGCTATTGCGCAAGCTAAGGAGCCATGGTCTCATCAGAGGTCCAAACATGTACTCAGAAGATACCATGCAATTAGAGATATTATCGATAGAAATGATGTAAAAATAGAATGAGTTCCCACTGAGGATAATGTGCTGATCTGCTCACTAAAGCCCTACCGCAGCAGAAGCATGATAATCATGTTAAGTCACTCGGTATTAAATACATGGGTGAATGGCTCTAGTACAAGTGGAAGATTGTTAGTGTATGCCATAGATCCAATTAGATTTAATGATGTATACATTCTATGAATACAAATCAAATAAACTGGTTTCTTTATCTATTCAGATGTCTTTTATTTGATATATTTGTCTATGAGATAAAGTCCAAAAGAATATGAACCGTGCTTATGGAATTTGTAATAGAGATTACAAATTGTGAGATTCAAATTACACATTATGGTTCAATTCTTTAAACTTTCCTTGGAGTGAGCAGCTGATTTCACAAGCTGAAGTATGAAGATACTTGGATAGGTGTGTGGATGCTCGTTATTGTAACGATGCATTGGATGACCCATACAAAGATCCCATATGGATATTCTATATAGTGTCGATGGTAGATCTCTAATGATGGTAGTGTGAGTGATCCTTTGACTTGAGATCTTCATTGCATCTCATGTGTGGAATGTCATGCTTTAACAGCATCCAAACATCACTCTAGCCACGGGTGGCAAATATGGTGTCAATTGGGTATGACATGAAGCACATGAAGATGATGTTTGATCAAGACAGGATTCGTCTTCCTTGATAGAAAGGGTTATATCCCATGGCCACTTGATGGATTAAATTGATTGTTAAATCCTTGCAAGGTTGAGTTGGAATTCGAAATGGTTTCAAAGTTCTAATTCATATGAGTCAATTTTTTCTGAGATCAAGTAAACAAAGATCAATTATAGGGTTGACACATTCCATACCACTGATTGATCTGGGACATGTGACGAAATGATTTGATCATATGGTAACCGTACATGAACAGGTGTTGTTGATGGATGCAACTATAGAGCTAAATCCATTAAAAGGTTTTCTTCCTAATGCAATCAGTGATGGATGCAACTATAGAGCTAAATCCATGAATAAATCATCTATATAAGGTAGTAAGGCCATGGAAGCTATGCATATCATGTATACTAGTAGGTACTGGCCACTCAATTATGGACATAATCTTTTTTGGATAAGCCGATACTCCTTCGAGGGTCACTACAAATCCTAGAAAAGTGACTCTATGGATCAAGAAATCGCATTTATTCAAATTGGTATAGAGGCTATCTTTTCTAAGGGCTTGACAGACTTTTCGGATATGGCTTAGGCGGTCTTCTTTAGTCTTACTGTAGATCAAAATATCATCAATATAAACCATAATAAATCTTCTAATGAACATTCTTAGAACTTGGGTCATGATCCTCATGAAAGTATTAGGAGCATTGGACAATCCAAAAGGCATCACTACCAACTCATAAAGACCATCCTTAGTCTTAAAAGTTATTTTTCACTCATCCCTAGGTCTGATCTTAACTTGGTGATAGCTAATCTTAAGGTCAATCTTAAAGAAAATAATTGCTTCGTCCATCATATCTAGCATGTCATCAAAATGATGAATAAAAAAATAATATTTAAATGTTATTTTGTTAATGGCTCGACTATCAATGCACATCCTTCAAGTGCCATCTTTCTTGGGGGTTAAAAGGGCAGATACCGCACATGGACTTAGACTTTCCCTAATAAATTCTTTCTTGAAGAGTTCTCCAACCTATTTTTGTAATTCTAAGTGCTCAGTAGGATTCATCCTATAATATAGAAGATTAGGCAAAGTGGCTCCTAGGATAAGATCTATAGTATGTTGTATGTCCCTTAAAGGTTATAATTGATTAGGAAGTTCTTCAGGAAATATATCTTGGAACTCTTTCAAAAATTCTACTACCTTCTTAGGGTATTCTTTTTGGGTTTGATCATAAATTTTCTTAGCAGTTAAGATCCAAACTGGTGAACCCTCGGTGATCTCATGCTCTAGCTCTTTAGTGCTGATCAGATTTAATTCTGATTTCTTCTCTTTTAGGTACTAGATTTCCTCTTAATATGATCCTTAGGTGGAGTTGGATTTATTGCAAGCTTCTTTCCATGATGATTAAAGGAGGAGTTGGATCGACCATACAGGATAGCATCATGGTCATATAACCAAGGTCGATCTAAAATGATACTGCTAACTCCCATAGAAAGTACATTATGCCATACCTTTTCTTGATAGGATTATAGTTGGATCATGACTTGGCATCTCAGTTTAATGGGAATGAAAGTTGAGTCTATCCAGGATACCTTATACGGATTGAGATGGAGAACTGTAGATAAACCTAGGGGTTTGCCAGCACTGGTTGAGATGGCATTAACACAGTTTTCGCTATCTATAATGATCTTATATATCTTTTTCCCTAAATTCATAAATGTCTTTAGAATATGGGTCCTATGCCAATTCTCTTGTTCTTTGGTTTGGGTCAAGATATATTTAACAACTCCCAATAAATCAGATGACTCAATAACTTCCTGATCTTCTTCATATTCATCCACTAAGTGTATTTCAGCTTCATACACTTCTTCTTCATGCTCATCAGTGGGTTCAGGATCTTCTTTCTCTAGTTCACATATGTGTAGGGATCGGGTTGGGCATTGACTAACATAGTATCCCAATTTATGATATCTAAAACAAGAAGCATTAGGATTATAATTTCTCTAAACTTCAGGTGGCTTATCCTTATCTTTCTTGCGGGTCAATGGAATGCTAGGAGTAGGTCGGCTTGGGTGCACTTGACTAGATCTTGGTTTTTGATCAGGGATGCCATTCCTAGTGGGTTCAGGTCGGCAAATTATGGGTTTCCTTTGGAATCTCTCATAGTCTCTAGTTATCTGATGAGCCTATTCAATATTATAGACTTCTCTTAAAAATAATTCTCTCTAAATGTCCTCATATAGTCCAGCTCTAGATAGGGTCACAACTTCAGATTCATCTATGCTATATCTCATGACATATTCATCAAATTTGGCTATATATTCAGATATGGTCTTGCTTTCCTGACTCAACCTTTGCCATTGATCAAAAGTCTCTAGTGATAGGATATGAACAGATACTTTTCCCTAAGCTTAAATTTCATGGCTCTCCAGGTAGCTATGGGTATGTCTTCCCTTTGCCTAGTTATCCTTTCAACATTCTCCCAATATAGTCTAGCCTGACGAACTAACCTGAGTTTAACAAACTTAAACTTTCTTTCTTCAGACATTTCATACCACTCAAAGTACTAGTCCATATTTCCTTTCCAATCAGTGTATACCTTAGGGTCAAGACTGCCATCAAATGTTGGTGCTTCTAACCTGATATTCCTAATGGCTCTCTCATCTGGTTCCATAAAATCATGATTAGGTCTCCTCTAATTAAGCTCTAAGATTGGGTCATGGGGCTCTTCTAGGGTTGAGAGGTGTCTCAAACTCATTCTCAATATGGGTCTCATGGGTTTCTTCTAGGGTCCCACCCGTGTCTCCATTTGGGTGAACCTATGGTTTAGTTGGGCAAACTATTCAGTAACTTTCTTCGATTGGGTTTCGAGATTAGATTCCATGGTTAAACCAGATTGGGCTTGGGGTTTATAGTAATGGGCTTCTGACCTGATGGTCATGCAACACACAAATTCGTTCTATGATTTTTAGACCTAGAAGCTCAAGTAGAATGAATCAACTCAACTTACAATCAACTCAACAATTATCCTTTTCATTACCATGTAAGAGATGGGATTGTAGGAGGCTCCTTCCGCTCTCGCAGAGACCTAATTAGATAACCATAAGTCTGCTTAAGGTGTTTATCATTGAACCCCTAGCCTTAGACATGACTTTTAAAAAATAATAGAAGGATTGAGTGTACTAGTTTCATCACAATACTTGGAACTCAACCATATGGGTGTCCTTAGCTTTGCTTTAGGTTTTTACTTAATTTTAATTAGGCTTGGGATCAAAATGAGTGTGGTTGTTTTGGGCCCAAGGAAAGGTGATGAAATCCTTCCCTTACCTAGATAGGGAAATTGCCCTTAAATGAATTTAATGATGCATGCACAAACATATAAAAACCTAAAGTAAAATATGCAGATATATCTATATATATATGTTATAGATCTGAATACAAGAAGAAAATTAAAGATTTATTAAAGATTAATTAGATGATTAGAAAATTTTAGCACTATGCATGAACATGTCCTAGCCTGCTCTGATATCAAACTGATGTGGGATGTACCATGCAAGAGATAACGTAGAGCAATGATTCATATTTTAAGGTGCTTTACTTTCCAAAATAAGTAAGAATAAACTAAGGATGAATATGTGAAGAGTAATTAACTATTCGCATAATACAATTCACTAAATAATAAAGAAAACATAATCCTAGGATTGAGAAACCACTACTCAGAACAAGCTTTTTATCAGTTAATGATGGTCTTCATCTTAAAAATTGTATCACATAGCTCTCGGGATAGGCACCTGAAAGAAGAAGCTATGCTCCCACGGATGTTTCAGCTTTCCTTTAGATGGTTCTGAAGGCAAGGAGGATTTTATCTAAGGATCGTAGTATCTTGATATCTTGGGGCTGGTTTGCTTGGAATAGATGTTAGAACGGATATTTGTTGAGCCTCTAATCCTCTCCCTTATGAAGTGTCAATGCTCAGAAGTATAAGAAAATAGAAGAAGAAGACTCTTTTTCGTTAATCATCAATTATTCTTCTATAAGAAGAAGGGAGGGGTTTTTATAATAAACCCTAACCCTTGAATTATATTAAAAAAAAAAAATAAGGGCATCATATTATTTTAAATAAGAAGATAGGCAGCATCTTGAAATAAGAAAAAGAGATTATGGGATGGTTTTCAAATAAGTAGATAGGCAGCATCTTGAATCAAAGGAAAGAGATCAGGGGATGGTATCATATTCTGCTTTTTATAAGCGGTGGACGCTAAGTCACCTTCCATAGGGGCTTATTTGTTTTCTTTTATGCTAAGATGACTTCATGAAAATTCTTGAATGCCCTAATTGAGTAGATGTCACCTACTTTGATTGAAATTTTATGTAGCTGCTAAGGTGGTGCATTGAAAGTGGTCCTTCATGGTCTTGGGTCTTCAACTTCTATACTTTAACTTAATAATCTTGACTTGACTCAAATAAAAATTACTGAATTCATACTGACAAAACTTATTATAGGACTTAAAGTCAAACAATATAAAGTAAGAAATTTATAATGACTCTAGACTCAAATGGATTGATAGGAATCAAAAGTCTAACTACATCAATCATAAATCCATAATGAGCTCAGAACCTTTGTCTGATCCTGGTGCCCGCATCACTAGTGATGTGATGAAGTCCTATTTGCAAGTGACGAGGAGTTTACAAGGCCATTGAGAAGTCCAAGAAGAAGCTCCACAACCTTATTGCCAAGAAGAACTATCCCCTTATAATGCTTCACCTCTCGTATGATCGATTGATCTCTATCTCTCTCTTTTTCCTCCTATATTATGGTTTTTTCTTAGATTAGAAAACAAATAAGTGGATCATTTTTTTCAAAATAACATAGATGTCATTGAGCTAGGACTTATAATATCGAGATCAAGATCGAGGGCCTATTTGGGATGATAAGGCACATGGAAGGGTTGGATCATGAAGCAAGTAATGGGTAAAATAATGTTGTTAGGCTACTAGAGCCGATCAAGGACTAGTTTCCATCCTTACCTTCATTGACTTCTAACAAATTTGTATTAACTTATAACAATTTGTTTTCTTGAACCTATTTGAAAAAAAATTATATTATTTTATTTCTTGATTTCTTATATATATATTTTTCCCTTAAAAAGTGTAGCATACTAGTGACATAACACTCAGACCACCGGTCTAGCGATGTATCATGATTGAACTCTAAAAAGATAGTTTTATCCTTAAAACTATTATGGTAAATTTAATCATATTATGAAAGTGAATTTTAGATCAAATCAATATTGCTCAATATGAATTTGGTTGTTACTATGATTTTATTTAAGTTTGAAAATCCTAAGAGTTTGACCAAGTATTAACTAAAGTCTTACGAATTATATTCGAAGATAATTTTTTTTGGCATTTTATTTTCTTATCATTCCTAAGTTAAACTGACTTTTTGAGATTTCTATCTTGAGTAGAAGTACATTAACTTATTATTGGCTAAAGAGCTATTTCTTGAAATTCTCTGATTTTGCTCTTGAGAGAAAAAATTAACTTTTTATCCTTAAGAATTTAATTTTTTTTGATATTTTTATTGGATTCAAATAGATGATATTCCCTTATTGCATAAGAAATTTTAAATAATAGATAAAAAAGGGAAAGAAAAGAAATAAGGATATCTACTTAAATAATTTAGAAGGGAAATAAACTATGCAATCTTAGCAAATAGTCAGTTGGTATAGTCATTCAGTGTTTAGCCTCTATAGGGCGGTCGATTAGCCAACATAGTCACCATTAAAAAGGAGTGAGTGATGTATTTTTTATGGAAATCTCTCTCTCCTCTTCCTCTCCTACTAATTCTTGTTCTAAGCATGCTTGGCCATTTTTCTTTTAAATCCATTTGTCTTTCCTCCTTTTCAACCTTTTTCTACCAATATTTCCCTTTCACATCTCTAGTTTACACCTCTAGGCCTGTTGTTCACTGAATCTTTCCCAAATCAGGGGCTACCAAGGTAAAATTTTAAGAGATTTTTACTTTTATTTTGTTGAATCCTTCCGATTTGAAGAAAATTTTAGGATTTTTATAATTTTGTGTTAGTTTTCATGCTAAGATTTGAGTTTAGCTATGAGATTCTATACGATAATGTACAATCTTTTTTCTCACACTTGAATTTCAAGTAGTCTAATGTAATTTGGATTTTTATAAGGCTTCTAATAGTTGATTGTGAGTAGATAATGATTTTTATAACATGTTTAACCAATTTATATAATAAATCTCTTATGAAATAATTTATAATTATGCTTATCTATAAATAGATAACAATTTTTATAGCATGTTTAGTCGTATACATAATAAATTCTTTCTGAAGTATAACACACACATGTATGTATGTATGTATCCTGTATTTATATGTATACAAACATACAACATACATACATACATACATACATACGTGTATATGTATGTGTATTATGCCTACCTCATTATGTTTATGTATGCACCAAACTAAGTTTGTCTATGAGTACCAAAAATTGAATATATGCATATAATTAATCTTTGAGAAAGATCGTGCTCACAATTTCTTTTGTCATTTGTTTGCACAAATCTACACTAGGTGATGAGGACAAGTATGGATAAATGAAATGAGTTTTCTACAAGTACTATACAAAACTTTATACTTTATGATCCATATTTTAAAATTTTAAACATGAAACTAAATTAAATTAGATTTTTACTATCTAAACTTTATTCTCTTCATTTTTTTTTGGGGTTCAGCCTGGTTCAAATGCCCCATAAAAATTCTATCCATTAGTTTAGAAAATTTTAATAATTTTATCATGCTTTTTATCTTCCTTTTTCTTAAAGAATCCTTTCATCCATTAGAACCATTCAAGATAAGGTATTATTATTTTTTCTTGATTAATTGATGGTCACAAGGTTTTAAAAATTAGCATTGAAAGTGTTATCTTTTTTTTGGGGGGGGGGGGGGGGGGGTTATACCATCTTATGCAAGGCATTTCCAGGGATGCTCAAAAACTTTAATTTTTTAAGTAATTACTTTATTCTAATAACTAGTTGCACACTCATTTATTGCATGAGTAATTTTAAATACTAATTTAATTTTTAAAATTTGGAAAGAATGTCCAAATTAATTCTTATCTTTATATATTTTTAAAAAATATTTTTGTTGTAATTATATTTATATTTATTCATGTTATATAATATATACAATTATAATTATTATATTATAATTTTCTATTGATGGCTACTCAACATAAGATTTTGTTATGTAGTATTATATTGTGTATAAAAGAGGTGGATGCCTTGTTAACCTCTTGTGTGTGTGTTATATCCATACCATGTAAATATATTGGCTTTGGAATAGGCAAACAATTGCTTATTCTAACTTTATTATTTTTGTAGGTTTGCATCCATTGTGAAGAATTTCTTAGTGTATTAGTTTACCTCAAATTGATGTTTATGGTTCTTAACAAATGCAGCTTCTCTAAAGAAAGTTAGAGCAAAACATTAAGCACATAACTTATGTAATAGGTACAATCAATACAAATACAAATGTAAAAAAAGGGTTAATGCCAAATCTTATAATTGATGAAATAAAGATTTTTTTTTTAAAAAAAATCATTGAATCTTAATATAGTCCAAAAAAATATGATGAAATGGGACTCGAACAAAACCTGCACCATAGCTTTCTGCAGCGAGTTAAAGACCTCATGGAACGGTCATTAGGTTTTATTCTATGAGACTATCACATAGTGTTCAGCTCTCATGCACATGCCTCTTCCATAAAGATGTAATAAAATTATTGCTATAATTAATCAGATGGTAGAAGAGAAAGTAGTTTACGTTTAATTCTTTTTTTTTTAAATTTTGATCTCTCGAGGTGACTTTGCCTAAAGGATTAAATTTCTAAGCATTTTAAGCTTGTTGGGAAATATCTACTTATGCAGCCACTTGGTAGTTGGCCTGTGGTGTTCATATTCCAAAATTTGTTAAAAGATGGATAGAATCATAGTAATATATAAAAACATAGAAAAAAAATCTAGAATTAACTCAATAAAAGTTCATGAGAAGAAATAGAGAAAGTGGAGGGCTGAAACCACTGAAAAACATTGCTTCAAACCACTAATTAACATCACTTTAGACCCTAGATTTTTTTTTTTTTCTTTTGTTTTTCTTTTTTTGGGGGGAGGGTGTGGTGGGGGGAAATACAGCCAAAAGGTTATGGCAGAACCAAAGATACAGTAGATCTTCAAGAGTTTTATATTCGCTAAGGAGTATCAAGGAAAATCATGGGATCACATAGAATTAAGTGCCAATCTAGTTTAATGTGCCGTAGTGAGCACTCTTTCTCCTACCCTAATAGTTTGTGTCATGCTTGAGCATGAATGAAAAGATTGTTTTATAAATTAGTATTAAATGTTGCCAAATTGTTACTTTTTGTTAACTAACTAACTACATCTTTTTTATACACTGTGTTTATCTTATTTCATTTTATCATGTTTTAGGATTCTTCTACAGTAAAAGTTATGTATAGTAACTCTTTTTTTCCGACGCTTGGGGTAGCGTTAGGAATTCACGCAGTCTGCCGATGCTTTTCTAAAGCATTGACAAAAGCATCGGCAGGCTTACGATCCTCACCCTCCCCCCCCCCCCCCCCCCCGCGTTCTGATACAGTGCCCTAGCTTTGCTCCCTCCCTTAGCGTTCTGATCTAGTGCCCTAGCTCCTCCTCTGATCCAGTGCCCTAGCTCCGCCCCCCCCCCCCTCGGCGTTCTGATCCAGTGCCCTAGCTCCCCCCTCCCCCCCCCCCCCCCCACCCGCGTTATCTAGTGCCCTAGCTCCCCCCTATGTTCTGATCATCCTCTTCAGTGCCCTAGCGGAACTCTTTTCCTCCCCCCTAGCCAATCTTCATCAGTGGCGAAGCAGATCTGGCCTTTTCCTCCCCCCTCCCCCGCATTCTGATCATCCTCTTCAGTGCCCTAGCGGAGCTCTTTTCCTCTTCCCCAGCCGATCATCATCAATGGCAAAGTAGATCCGCCTTTTCCTTTCCCCCCAATCGATCCTGATCAGTGCCCTAGCGGAGCAGATCCGGCCTTTTCCTCTACCCCCTAGCCAATCTCTCCATCGATCTCCCTTTCCTTCTCATCCCCATCGATGGCCCTGCCAGCGACTGCTGCTGCCGACTTCACCGTCCTCGACGTCCATAGATGCAATTTCGAGCCACAACCCAAGTCTTGAGTGGAACGAGTGTGGCCTCTCTCTTTCCTAGCCTAGGGCTTTCTCTTCCTCGGCCTCCATGACGGTGGTGTATCCACGTCTCTTCTCTCCGGCATCGCCATTTTCCCTCGAAGGTAAAATCTCTCTCTCTCTCTCTATGATCTATGAATATGGTATGTTCGTATCTAAAGACAGAGTGTTGGGAGGCCGATGCTGAAGGTTTTAATTCACTTTTGGACTATGTTGGAGTTTGGCTTTACACCATTGCTATGGTATTTGGTATGAAAATGTAGAGCCTAGTTATTTAAACTGATTATTTGAACTTCTTAATGAGAAAATCCAATAGTTTTGAGTGTTTCTGTCAATCATCATCCAGTTCTATAGAAGATGGTATTGTGTCTAGATATTTAGAAAGTCACCTAAATTTGGTAGGCTACACTCCAAGATACTTGTTATTGTAATACTTGGTTCGTGTGAACCGGGGTCTTGACAGTGGGATTTTCCTACAGACGCTTACGTTCTTGGCGTAGCATTTGGATTCCCGACCCTCTTGACCTGAGGCATTGCGAGGGTGCTTAAAAAGGAGATGGAGGGTGACTCCCTCTTTCACCCTGGCGCATGCCTTCTCCAAGTAATTCTCTCTCCAAGTTTCATCACAGAGAGGGGGGAAATGCTGAGCGAGAGAGAAACAAGGAGCCATCCTTGTGCCGACCTTGGTTCGGGCTCGGCGGCATGCCCATCACCTCGCCGGGCCTGAGCCTTGGCCAGCGGCCCCACCGGCACCGGAGACGGTCCGATGGGGTACCGAAGGTGAGAGAAAGGGAGGAGAGGGCCGGCTGGCCCTTCTCCTAGGTGGCTCCCGCTATTGGTTCAAGCCCGGCGGTGTGCTCGCTGCCTCGCCGGGCCTGGACGACTGCCGGTGGTCTCCATCGACGCAGGGCATGCATCTGGTGGAGGTCCGGCCAGCCATGGTGGCCGACCGCCGTCGGCACAGTAACGTGCCACGGAGATGTAAAAGAGAGAAAGAGAGAGAATGAGGGAGTGAGAGAGAGTGGGGGAGTTTGGCCACAGAGGCGGCCGGTTTCGAGTTGGTCGGCGGCGGCCGGGCCACCCCAAAGTGGGCCGTCTGGGTTATCCTGGGATTGGGCCCTGTTGGGCTGGCTCAAGAGCCATTTTTGTGCTGCATTTTGGGTCATGTATTGGGCTGGGAATGGAGAAATAAAAATATGGGCCGGATCAGTGTTGATCCTAGTTTCTTGGGGTATTTTTATTTCCCCATTTGGGCGTATATATTGAGAAATATTCAAACCCAAAATTGAGCCTAGGATTAGTTTGGGTAGAATTTAAGGAACACTTTATTATTCAAATTTTAGAGACTTAATTGTGTAAAATGATGCTATAGGTACCCATATGTCCAAATAGCTAGTTTACAGTTTGGGATTAGCATACTGATGTAAGTAAGCCAATTATCATGAATTTTATAATATTTAATATGTAAAGTTTGGAATTGTAGTTATATTAATTTTAAAATTATGAAATGAGGAAAATGGAATTTGATATTTAATTTGGTAATAGTACCATGAGTATACAATTGAGTATTTACTATGATTATTATAGCTGGTAATATTTTGCAAAGTAATGGCTTTATATGTATGTGCAAAAGATGAAGTATATGCTTATTTTGACATTGCAAAATATAATGGTAATATTGATATGTCTATATGCAATTGTTAATAATGTTCAAACCACTGTATATGTGATGTGAGAAGCTTATGCTTATATTGATGCATTATGTGTTACATGTAAATATGATGATGATATTGAGATATACTTATATGTGTCGCTGTGGTTCTCATATGATGTGAATGATGTGAAATGATGTGAAATTTTAAGTGATACGGGACCCACCTCCACAGGAGAAGATATATGGAGGACACACATCTGTAGGGTGTGTTGTGATTGTTTTTGATACATAGCATAACGTTGGTACCAGGACCCTTCCTCTTAAGGGACATTTAAGAGTGATACACCAGTTGGATGTTGTAGGGCCATGGGACACATAAGATATAGTGATTATATAAATACAGTGAGTTTGTTTACATTGCATATTTTGGTATTTATTGTATGATTAAGCTTCCAAAATTATTTTGAGCAGATGATATGCATATTCTGATAATATGACAAGTGTATTTGAAATTGGAAGTTTTTTTATTTGTAAAGCTGATTTGATTTGATAATATTTTGAAATGATTAATGGATTATATTATATTATAGTAGGCTTGCTTATTGAATGTAGCTCATGTAAATCTCACAATGTTTTCAGAGCCACAAGACTGAAGAAGGAATTATGAGGTAGATGGAGCTTCTACTAAATAAATTAGATCCATTATGTTGATGTAACCCCAGTGATGTTTGTGTGTAGGGCTTGTAGCCCAAACCTTATAATTATGGATTGTATTAAGTTATGGACTTGGATTGATATATCGATATTGCCTTATTTGAATTAAGTGTCTTGATTTGTGACGCCTTGCATGCCTGGCATGCGGCAGGTTGTCATCCTAGCTCAAATTTTTGGATCTGAAGCGTGACAACTTTAGTGGTATAAGAGCCTAGGTTTTGACCTTAGGGACATATACATGATGACACTTTAGGCAAAATACTAGGATGACATTGAGATAATTATAACTTTTAAGAATTTCAGGTATTATGCTTTGAAAGCCTGAAATGTAAAGTTTATTATGATATTAATGAACAACTAATTTATTAGGAGATAGGAATGGCTCGTCACACTAGAAGCCAACAAAATGTTGACGGCTCCCAAGTTGGTAATGCTGGTCAGCCGGAGGTCAGGAAGCTAGTGGAGGTGCTGGCGTTGTCACTCAAGTCGGGGCTGATCACCAGCAACTCCAGATCGAGATGCTTTAGGTTCTCTCAGGTATGGAGCAATCGATGCGGGACATGCAACAATAGATCCTGCAGGCCTTGTCCACTCAGCCTGCCCCCACTGCTCCACAAACTCAGCCTGCCCCTACCATTCCGTAACCCCAGCCTACCCCTCTTGCTCCATAAACCCAGCCAACCTTACCTACTCAATCTGCACCATTGACCCAGCCTACTCCACCTCAACCCTGGATAGGGTTGGCAGCAGCTTTGCTGATTTCAAAAAGTTTGCCCCTGTCCCTTTCTCTGGATCCACAACCCTGTTGATGCTGAGCGGTGGATGCGAGACATGGAGAAGGCTTTTACGGCCCATGGTAGCTAGGAGATGAAACGATCAGATTTGCCACTTATCTTCTCTAGAGGGAAGCTTATGATTGGTGGTTAGTTGAGGAGCAGCGACGGGGTGGATAGGTTATTTCTTGGGGAGAGTTTAGGAAGGTATTTTTTGACAAATACTTCCCCAGGATTGTGCAGAGACAGATGAAATCAGAGTTTATCAAATTGGAGCAAAGAAATCTTTCTGTGGCCCACTATGAAGCTGAATTCACCAGGTTGGCCCGATTTGCTCCAAATATAGTAATCAACGAAATGGCCAAGATCACTAGATTCACTGAGGGACTGCAACCCAGACTGAGGCAAGCAGTCAATGCATTTGAGCTTCTCACTTACAGTGTTGTGGTGAATAAGGCTTTGGTGATTGAGAGGGATATGAATGCAGTCCATAGAGATTAGGAGCAGCAGAGGAAGAAAAGGGCCTATCTCTAGCCAATCCCCAGTTCCGGCCAGGAAGAGAGGCACACCAGGCCTCAATAGGACAATGGAATAGGGAGACTCGTTGCCTTCACTATGAGAACTTCTATCCATGAAGGCCTTGCCGCAGATTGCCTGGTGCCTACTTCCTCTGTGGAAAACTGATCACAAGATGGCCACCTATCCCCTTCGAAAGCATCAACAGCCTTCTTTAAGTCAAGGGATGAGCCAGCAGCATCATCAACAGCCACCGAGGATCCAGGGAAGGGTCTTCACCCTCACTCAGCAGGATGTTGCCACCTCTAATTCTTGGTGATAGGTATACATTTAATTTCATATATAGTATTACATTCTTATCTAGTGCAATGCATTGATAGTTAATTAGAAAATTAGGATAAATCTTTAATGTTAAAATAAATTACACTTATGTCCAGAATGATTAAAGTAGGCACTGCTTATGCTTAAACTTTAATTAACCCGGGTGCCACGCATTCTTTCATATCGACACCTATCTTGACAAAAATGCATCATTGACACCAGTTCCTCTGGAGCAAGAGTTGCATATTGCTTTTCCAAATGAGATATTATGAAGGTTGACACAGTATGCAAATTCTGCTCGATTGTCTTGGAGGATAGGAGGTTAAATGCTAATCTAATTGTCCTTCCACTGAAGTTCTTTGATGTTATCCTTGGAATGGATTGGTTGGCCTTTTATCATGCTTCAGTAGACTGCTTCAGGAAGATTGCCAACTTCAAAATTCTAAGTCAGCCTGAATTCAGTTTTACTGGTGGTCAGAAATACCTAGCCTCAGTGTTCATATCAGCACTGCAGGCTGAAAGGTATCTGATGAATGGTGGTCAAGGATTTCTTACTGTGGTTAAGGACCTTCAGCAGGAAGAGATCAAATTGGAGGATATTCCTATAACTCCATTGATCTAGTTCCTGGAACTGGACCTATATCCAAGGCCCCTTACCGCATGGCCCCGCTGAGCTAAAGGAACTGAAGGATCAGTTGTAGGAGCTCCTAGATCGGGGATTTATCAAACCCAGTGTTTCTCCTTGGGGTGCTGAAGTCCTATTTGTTAAGAAGAAGGATGGCAGTCTTTGGCTCTGCATTGATTACCGAGAAATCAATAAGGTAACAGTGCAGAATAAGTACCCTCTACCAAGGATTGATGACTTGTTTGATCAACTCAAAGGAGCCCGAATATTCTCAAAGATTGATCTCAGGTCAGGGTACCATCAACTTAAAGTCAAGGAGGGGATGTGCCTAGGATAGCATTCAGAACCAGATATGGCTACTATGAGTTCTTGTGATGTCGTTTGGATTAACTAATGCCCCAGCAGCATTCATGGATTTGATGAAGAGAATTTTTAAACCATACTTGGATCAATTCGTGGTGTTTTCATTGATGACATCTTGATATATTCCAAGAGCCAAAAGGAGCATGAGGACTACCTTAGCATCGTGCTACAGATTCTTTGAGAGAAGAAACTTTATGCCAAGCTGCAGAAGTGTGATTTTTGGTTGGATCAAGTATCTTTCTTGGGTCATGTAATATCCAGAGACGACATATCGTGGACCTAAAAAAGATTGAAGCTATCATTAGCTGGAGCCAACCTTCCAATGTAGCAGAAATTAGAAGCTTTTTGGGACTAGCCGGTACTACCGTAAATTTATGGAGGACTTCTCTCGCATTGCTTTACCCCTAACTTTCTTAACCCAAAAGCGAGTGAAGTTTGGCTGGACAGAGGAGTGTGAGTAAAGTTTTCAAGAGTTAAAGCAACACCTGGTGTCAGCTTCCATTCTTGTTCTTCCGACAGGATCTGAAGGTTTTACTCTATATATTGATGCCTCTCGGAAAGGATTGGGATGCGTTCTGATGCAGAATGAGAAGGCGATAGCTTATGCCTCCAGACAATTGAAGCCTTATGAGCAGAATTACCCTACTCATGATCTGGAATTGGCTGCTGTGGTTTTTGCCCTGAAGATTTGTGGCATTATCTATATGGGTATCGTGTGATGTGCATACAGATCATAAGAGTCTAAAGTACATCTTCACATAGAAGGAACTGAACTTGAGGCAGAGGAGATGGTTGGAACTACTGAAGGATTATGACCTGACTCTACACTATAATCCTAGGAAGGCCAATGTAGTAGCTGATGCTTTGAGCAGAAAATCCTCTTCTGAGTTAGTTGCTATGATTACTTTCCAGCCTCACATATTGAGGGACCTTGAGAGGTGGGAGGTTGGATTAGAGTACACGGTTTGATGGGCTTGTTGCAGCACTTGTACTCTAGCTAACCCTAGTTGACAGGATGAAGTCCTCACAGAAAGAAGATCCAGATTTACAAAAGTTTAAAGAAGCTATACAGTCAGAGTTCAGAATGTATTTTATGTAATGAAGGATGGATCCCTAAAATTTGAAGGTAGACTTTGTGTGCCAAATGTTGAGAGCTAAAGGCCAAAATTTTGAAGGAGGCTCACTACTCTCCCTATACTGTGCATCTAGGTGGCACTAAGATGTACAGAGACTTAAAGAAAAATTTTTGGTGGAAGGGTATGAAGAGGGAGATTGCTCAGTATGTGGCCAAGTGCTTGGTGTATCAGCGAGTGAAGGCCGAGCATCAAAGGCCTGCGGGACCTCTTCAATCTCTGATGATTCTTCAGTGAAAATGGAAAAAGATTACAATGGACTTTGTGACTGGTCTGTCCAAAACTCCAAGAGTAATGATGCTGTATGGGTTATTGTGGACAGACTAACAAAATCAGCTCATTTCCTACCTTTCAGAGTTGGGGTTTCTAATGAAATATTGGCTAGTTTGTATATTGAGCAGATCGTGAGACTCCATGGTGTTCCTGTATCTATTGTATCAGATAGGGATACCAGGTTTGTGTCCCAGTTCTGGAAGAGTCTTCACAAGGCCATGGGAACCAAATTAAACTTCAGCACAGCCTGTCATCCCCAGTCAGATGGACAATCAGAGAGGACCATACAGATTCTGGAAGACATGTTGCGAGCCTGTGTGATGGACTTGGGTGGAGCTTGGGATAACCACTTACCTTTAGTGGAGTTTGCATATAATAATAGTTACCAGGCCAGTATCCAGATGGCTCCATTTGAAGCTCTGTATGGTAGGAGGTGCATATCTCCTTTATGTTGGATGATGTAGGGAAAAGAAAATTGCTAGGCCCTGAGCTGATTCGGTAGACAATAGAAAAGGTGCAATTGATCAAGGAGCATCTTCGTACAGCTTAGAGCAGGCAGAAGAGCTATGCTGATGTCAGAAGGAGGAAATTAAAATTTCAGGTGGGGGACCATGTCCTCTTAAGGGTATCACCAACCAAAGATGTGATGAGATTTGGGATTAGAGGAAAGCTGAGTCCACGTTATATTGGACCTTTTGAGATCTTGAGCAGAGTAGGAGAGGTAGCTTACAACCTGGCACTGCCACCAATTCTATCTGGGGTACACAATGTGTTTCATGTTTCTATGTTAAGGAAGTATATTCCTGACCCCAGCCATGTAATAGAGTATGAACCTTTGCAATTGAAGAAAGATTTATCATATGAGGAGCATCCTGTGCGTGTCGTGGACCGCAAGGATCAGGTTTTGAGACGGCATACCATTCCCTATGTCAAGGTGCAGTGGAGTAATCATTCTGAGAGGGAGGCTACTTGGAGCTTGAGAAGAAATGAAAAAGAAATATCCATAATTATTTGTATCTTAATATAGATAAATGATGTATCGATGACTGTTGACTTTTGAATAAAATCTAGTTGATTATGGGATTAAAAATTTAAATCCTATATTTTAATGGAAGTGTATCAATTTCGAGGCCAAAATTTTATGAGAGGGGAGAATGTAATACCCGATTCTTGTGAACCCGAGGTCTTGACAGTGGGATTTTTCTGTGGACACTTACGCTTTTGGCGTAGCATTTGGATTCCCGACCCTCTTGACCTGAGGCATCACGAGGGTGCTTAAAAAGGAGATGGAGGGTGACTCCCTCCTTCATCCTGGCGTATGCCTTCTCCAGGTAAATCTCCGTCCAAGTTTCATCACAGAGAGGGGGGTAAATGCTGAGCGAAAGAGAGACAGGGAGCCATCCCTGTGCCAACCTTGGTTCGAGCCTGGCGGCATGCCCATCGCATCACCGGTCCTGAGCCTTGGCCGGCGGCCCCACCGGCACCGAAGACGGCATCCGATGGGGTACCGGAGGTGAGAGAGAGGGAGGAGAGGGCGGCTGGCCCTTCTCCTGGATGGGAGCCGAATTGGCTCCTACTATTGGTTTAGGCCCGGCAGCGTGCTCGCCACCTCGTCTGGCCTGGGCGGCTGCCGGTGGCCTCCACCGACGCGGGGTGTGCGTCCGGTGGAGGTCTGGCCGGCCATGGTGGCCAATCGTGCCGCGGCACAATAACGTGCTACAGAGATGTAAAAGAGAGAAAGAGAAAGAATGAGGAAGAGAGAGTGGGGGAGTTTGGCCGTGGAGGCTACCGGCTCCGGGCCAGTCGGCGGCCGGGCCACCCCAGAGAGGCCGGTGGCGGCCCTGGCCGCCGCACAGTTTTCCCTTGTTTCGGGTGAAATAGGGGAGCAGGGGAGGAAGAAAGAACAGTGGGCCGTCTGGGCTGTCCTGGGATTGGGCCCTATTGGGCCGGCTCAAGAGCCATTTTGAGCTGCGTTTTGGGCCTGTATTGAGCCGGGAATGGAGAAATAAAAATATGGACCGGATCAGTGTTGATCCTAGTTTCTTGGGTATTTTTATTTCACCATTTGGGCATATATTGAGAAATATTCAAGCCCAAAGTTGGGCCCAGCATTAGTTTGGGTAGAATTTAAGGGACATTTTAGTATTCAAATTTTAGAGACTTAATTGTGTAAAATGATGCTGTAGGTACCCAGATGTCCAAATAGCTGGTTTATAGTTTGGTATTAGCGTACTGATGTAAGTAAGCCAATTATCATGAATTTTATAATATTTAATATGTAAAGTTTGGAATTATAGTTATATTAATTTATGAAATTATGAAATAAGAAAAATAAAATTTGATATTTAATTCGGTAATAGTACCACGAGTATACAATTGAGTATTTGCTATGATTATTACAGCTGATAATATTTTGCAAATAATGGCTTTATATGTATGTGCAAAAGATGAAGTATATGCTTATTTTGACTTTGTAAAATATAATGGTACTATTGATGTGGTATGAGAAGCTTATGCTTATATTGATGCATGACGTGTTACATGCAAATATGATGATGATATTGAGATATACTTATATATGTCGCCGCGGTCTCATATGATGTGAATGATGCAAAATAATATAAAATGTCAAGTTATACGGGACCCACCTCCATAGGGAAAGATATGTGGAGGACACACATCTGTAGGGTGTGTTGTGATTGTTTTTGATACATGGCATAACGCTGGTACTAGGACCCTTCCTCTTAGGGGATATTTAAGAGTGATACACCAGTTGGGTATTGTAGGGCTATAGGACACATAAGATATAGTGATTATATAAATACAGTGGGTTTGTTTACATTGCATATTTTGGTATTTATTGTATGTTAAGCTTCCAAAATTATTTTGAGCAGATAATATGCATATTCTGATAATATGGCAAGTGTATTTGAAATTGGAAGCTTTTTATTTGTAAAGCTGATTTGATTTGATAATATTTTGAAATGATTAATGGATTATATTATATTATAGTAGGCTTACTTATTGAGTGTAAGCTCATGTAAATCTCACAATATTTTCAGAGCCACAAGACTGAAGAAGGAATTATGGGGTAGATGGAGCTTCTACTAAATAAATTAGATCCATTATGTTTATGTAACCCCAGTGATGTTTGTGTGTAGGGCTTGTAGCCCAAATCTTATAATTATGGATTGTATTAAGTTATGGAGTTGGATTGATATATCGATATTGCCTTATTTGAATTAAGTGTCTTGATTTTGATGCCTTGCATGCCTGGCATGCGGCGGGTTGTCACCCTAGCTCAAATTTTTGGGTCTAGGGCGATAGTTATCTTCTAAGTATTTTTCTAGGGTTGTTGATTGATCGATATCAGATCAATTGGAAAAGTCATGATATGGTGGTTGCACCACATGTGGAAGTCCTGGAGTCAGTGAAATATCATCAGGAGATTGTGCATATCCACAGATCTTAGAGCCCCCTGATAGAGAATGATAGAGAGGAATTAAGCCTTTGTTGGAACAGACCAGCAAGAAGATTTCATGTCTTTAGGCTGTCATAACATAGCATCAAAGTCACATGCAGCAGTATCCAAGCATGTCTGTTAATCATGTCTTAAAATTTTATAAATTTTATTAGGTTCATTTTGTTTTTTATTTTTTAGCTGCCTTAAAATTTTATTGCTTGCCTGTTGCTCAAGCATTAAGTGGATCTTGGCGGTTAACTGCTACTTCAATCTTTTAAAACATTGAGGTGTTTGAAATTTCAGTGGACGAGAGCACAACACAAGGATGTTTGTCTCGCTGTACTGCATCATCTTGTTTACGTTGGTTTATGCTAGTTGGCATAAACTGACATGACCCAGCCTGGATAGTTACAAATTCCTTGTTTTAGAGATAAGCCAGGGCACACGTCTTCACAAGACGAAGACAAATCATACTATGTTGTCGTTGTCCTCTAACTGGCATAGGGCATGTGATACTCAATATATGATTAAGGACATCCCAAGACGGCAACGAGCATCTCTTAGCCTCTTTAGAGACACTAGTAGAAAAAATACTTGTAGCGACCGTCAATAGCAGTCACTAAAGGTTAAAAAGCGGCCGCTAATAGTTTTTAGCGACCGCTTAGCGACCGTCACATGGCGGCCGCCAGAAGCTCGTCGCTAAAGACTTTTAGCGACCGCCAATGCGGTCGCTAGAGTATTAGCGACAGCCTTAGCGACCGCCTAGGCGGTCGCTACTACTATATTTTTTTCTATTTTCTGGTCTGATGCATCATTAGCGACACCATTTGCGACCGCCTAGGCGGTCGCTAATACTGGATTTTGTTATTTTTCTAATCCATTTTATTTTTGGTTATTGGATTTTTTTTGGGTACCTATACCTGTTTTATAAAATTATATAAACTAAATATTAAAATTAAAATATACACACACAATAAAAGTATAAGCTAATATAAATATGCAATGTCTTTGATTTCCAATCCAAAAAAATAATAATAAAATCTAATACAATTTACTAGAAAAAAAAATAAAGAAGACAGTAGTCCCAATGCAGCACTAGTCAATCAACCTGAAACAAAAATTTAAATTTATTAGTCAATAAAACATAAATATAATTAAATATAATTATGTAAAATAAATATTAAAAGTTATACAATTCAAAATTTTGAAAATAAAATCATTTTGTATGATTCTATACGCCTCAAGTGTCTGATTCATGCGTCGTTTATTCCCACAGGTTACTAATGGCCTAGAGATCATGCTCCTCAAGTAGTTTGACGAGCATCGGACCTCGTATGCTGCGTTTGGGCCGTTAGAGGCCAAGTTCGGTTTTCTAAGTTTTAAGTTTCAACTTAAACGTACATTATCCTATTCCGGGCCCCTCGAGCGTTCAATTCATGCGTCGTTTGTTCCTACAGGTCACTAATGGCCTAGAGGTCGTGCTCCTCAAGTTTGACGAGCATCGGACCTCGTATGCTGTGTTTGGGCCGTTAGAGGCCAAGTTCGGTTTTCTAAGTTTTAAGTTTCAACTTAAACGTACATTGTCCTATTCCGGCCCCTCGAGCATCCGATTCATGCGCCGTTTGTTCCTACAGGTCACTAATAGCCTAGAGGTCATGCTCCTCAAATTTGATGATCATCGGACCTCGTATGTTCCGTTTGGGCCGTTAGAGGCCAAGTTTGGTTTTCTAAGTTTTAGTTTCAACTTAAATGTACATTGTCCTATTCCGGGCCCCTCGAGTGTCCGAATCACGCTCCGTTTGTTCCTACAGGTCACTAAGTGTCTCTATTTTAATGTGCATAAATAATAACAAGGAATTTATAGATACAGTTGAAAATGGAGTACGATACATTCTTCCACATATACTTAGATTATTTAGAAATTAATAAACTTAAAACATATTCATAAACTCATACCCGATTATGTTCATTTGAGCCTACTGGATCAGGCGTGCCCTCACCAACTGACTCATGTCTCGCCTGGTGACCACTGCCAGCGTCTGGGGCCTATAATATTACAGTATATGATTAACAACAAAAATAAATAATATATATTTTAAAAGTAATTAAATTAAATTTAAATTTAAATACAGATGTCTGCAATTATGAACCTGAGTATGAATCGGTGGATCTGAATCATCAGCTATAGGGAGACCATTCTGAGCTAGTCACTGCAGTAGCTCCGCCTTAAATGCCTGCACCTGAGCCTGCACCTCGTCCTGCATCGCAACCTCCATCCTCGCCCGAAGATCCTCGACACGCGTGTCCATCTGCTGGTGAAGAGACTGGATCAGCTCAGCCACCTCCTCGTCAGTTCGTAGGCATGAGCCTGGGATGAACTACATCCGGATGACTCTGCTCGCATGATAGTCGAACATGGTATGCCCGTGCCATATGTAAGTGTGTATCCGTGCCCATCCTGGCCTATGATGGTGTGGAATATCTCATCCCACCTAGCAACTACCTGTCGCTCCTCCTCTGGCAGCTCGGCCAATCGAGCCTCAAACTGGGCCTGTGTGCAAGAAAGCAACCAAATTAGAATGGTAAATCAATAAATCTCATAATAGGTTAAAAAAGTATTACGTAAAGGTAAATACTTACTACAAGAGCTGCAACCTCAGGATGGAGCCTGCGACTCGCCATCCACACAGACATCTGGTCGGTGGGTGCACCCCGCTCACGTAACTATCGAAGGATAAATCATGTCATCTACATATATGAATACAAACTACGTCAACAATCAAAACATGTATGGTCTAACGTGACAGTTTACCTCGTGCCGGATCTGCGTAACGTGTCGAGTCCCAAGCTTGTGAGTAGGGCCCTGCATCGAGCGATTTTGAGAATTTCGCTCTGCCTCTTCCTGCATTCATTTTGGGTCGTGTTTATAAGTTTACACCGAATGTTTCATATGAATTTAACAAAAAATAGGTTGAACTACTCACCCTTGCCTTCTAACTCGACCAGTACCGGACCAACTCAGTCCACTGTGCAGGGAGAACGCCCCTCGGGACTCGCTGAAGAAGGTCTGGGTCGTCCACATTCTTCTCCCAATGCTCTTTTTTACCTTGTTCTTGTGGTCTTTCCATAACTTTCGACACTTTGCCAAGCAAACTGGACGAAAATCATCAGGACATGACCTCAAATTGTCCTGCATAGGACAAGAAATTTTAGTAGTCAAGGTGTGTACTAAATTGACACATCGTATAATAACCTTCAAGCTAAGATAGAACTCAGCGGCTTACCTTAACCTCCCCCCAGAATCGATCTATCGTATCCTGAGGAAAAGCAGTCCAATCAAGCATAGTTAGGGGAAATCTATGTGGGTCTCGAACCATATGCCCCAACTGCTGATAAACGGGTGAGCCCCTTCTCCAACTGGGTGAAACGTGCCGTCAAATTGCACATCATAACGGGTACCAGCATTCCATGAAGAATCCCTCTAGCTGGGCCCCTACCCCTACTGGAAGATGAACTCGTCGTAGTAGAAGCTATAAACAATAAACTTATTAGTAAATAAAACTGAAATTATTTTATATAATTGTTAAACATAAAAATGAAATTATACCAGTATGTGTGGAGGTCGATGCACCAATTGTAGATGGAGAAGGCCCTACTGGCATGGACTGGGGAGATCTAAATCGTGCCGATGCAGGTGTCGATACGGGGGGACCCACTAAGGGTGTCTGTGGATCATGGTCCGTAGGCATCCATCGACTAGGTTCCCTCATCGGCGTACGAGCCTGGCTATGACGTAAAAACTCGTGCATCGTGCGTGGACGCTCTCTCCTCTTACGTCCGGACATATATGTTTATATGTTCATAAGATAAATAAATTGCACGTAATAACTAAAACCATTTAGGATCTCCTTCAACGGTCATGCAAGTCGATAGTATCTCCTTCAACGGTCTCTCTAACCCAGTTGACATCCTCATCACGTTGAAATATTACATTTTGGTCAAGAACTTGCTGAGCAAATGCATCAATATCTGGCTCATTATCTTCAATTTGATACACCCCCCTCCTTGACATTTTAACTGCAACTTACCAGTTAGGATTCATGGGATCTCTAACATAGTAAACTTGCTCAGCTTGCCTGGCCAATATGTAGGGTTCATTACTTACTCGCTCATTTCGATATAACAAATTGTTTAAATTTACCAACGTAAATTGATACTTGTCAACTTTAGTCCCACAGATTGGATCGACCCAGTCACACTTGAATAACAAAAATTTTAATCTGTGACTGTATATAACTTCAATGATATCTTTCAACTGGCCATAATAATAACCTGCATCGATAGAAGGACACCCTAGACCACTATTTTGTGTTGCTCATTTCTCATCTACTTCTTTGATGCGAAATCGAAACCCATTGACATCACAAGTTGTGTAACGTCGTGCCGTTGTAAACGGACCATCAGCTAGTTGGTTCATTTCATCAGTCAAAGTACCTTCACTCGTTCGTCGTAAATTGTACACCTATAGAATTCATGTAATCATTGAATAAAGCTGTGTAAAACTAATATGATAAGAACAAATTGAAGCACATACAACCATATGTACACATACAACCATATCTATACATACATAATTCTTGAACCAATCGTGAAATGATTGAAAATGGGACTGCCGAATTTGATTATCTGTCGCATGAGACATGTCCCGTTTGAGCTCATCAATGTGTGTCCTGTAATGCAGAACAACATGTGTTAATGACAAGCTTGAATGAGTTAGACATAACATGAACAAGTTAAATATATGAATGAGCATTCACTTATTGAATCAACGCCACAACTGATGGAGTGTTGAATAACACGTATCGATGAGCTTGAATCCAGTCAATGTTATCTAGATCAAATTGTGTTCCCTCCCCAATAGGACCATTATTAATCCGCAAGGGCCTATCAAGTTTGGTTTCAACATCATTAAGATATGCAGCACATAAATTAGTACACTCTTCCATCAAATAACCCTGGCTATTGATGCCTCTGGACGAGCTCCGTTACGCACATACCTTTTTAACATATTCAGGTACCTCTCAATAGGATACATCCACCGATATTGGAGAGGGCCACCAAGCAAGGCTTCACCTGTTAAATGTATGGTCAAGTGGACCATTACATCGAAGAATGAAGGTGGAAAGAGTTTCTCCAGATGACACAATGTTAGCGCAATCCTATCCTGGAGACTTTTCAAATCATTTGTGCGATGGACTCTTGAACACAGTTGTCTGAAGAAGTTACTCACCTCAATCAAGGGCTCAACAACATTCTTAGGTAAATAATTTCGGATTGCAATAGGAATTAATTGTTGAATGAGAATGTGATTGTCATGACTCTTCAAACCTTGTAAAGTCCTTTCTTTCATATTCACACACTTAGAAATATTAGAACAATAGCCGTCAGACACCTTGACCCCTTTCAAAATGGAAAGAAATGCCTCCTCATCTTTACTCATCGTGTACTGTGCAGGAGGCATGTATGCCTTGTTAGACTCTATCAACTGTAATTGTAGTGGTTTCCGCAAGCCCATTTCCTGCAAATCACGACGTGTATTGGCACTATCTTTGGACTTTCCCTTAACACCGAGAAGGGTCCATAATATATTATCACACACATTTTTCTCAATGTGCATAACATCCAAATTGTGCCTCAGTAAATTGTCTTTCCAGTATGGTAACTCATAAAAAAATACTTTTCTTCTTCCAGTTATGACTGCGCCTTCTGTTCGCACCAGGAATAGCAGGCAATGGAGGGGCTAACAAATCTTGGAAATCATATACGGTGTGTATTTGCTCTTGTTCAAGTTGTGATAACAAATCAACCCCAGTCATTATTTATGGTGTTGGACCATATTCTTGAGTGCCATCGAATGACACTTTATCCCTTCTAAACCTATGCAATGGAGGTAAAAAAATGTATGTGACCTGTATAAGCCCACTTTTTGCCATGTTTTAGCCAGGTTGACTTTTTACTTTGATTGCAACAAGGATAGGCAAATTCCCCATTCGTGCTCCAACCTGACAAATTCGCATATGCCGAGAAGTCATTGATTGTCCATAATAATGCAGTGCGAAGTTTGAACATTTCATTTCCTTCAGAATCAAAAGTCATCACACCTTCGGCCCATAATTCATTCAACTCGTCAATTAAAGGTTGCATATTCACATCAATTTTATCCCTAGGGCCCCTTGGTCCGTCAATAAGAGTGGATAGGATCAGAAAAGGTTGCTTCATACATAACCAAGGAGGAAGATTGTACAGAACCAACACCACTGGCCATGTACTATGAGTTGCCCCGGTCATGGACCTGAATGGGCTAAAACCATCTGCAGCCAACCAAGCCGCACACTACGACTATCCAAGGCAAAGTCGGGGTGTTTCTTGTTGAAATCCTTCCATGCCGGAGAGTCCACTGGGTGGGTTAACTTTTCATCCTCCCTACCATGCTCTGCATGCCATCGCATCAATTTAGAAATTTTAGATGACATAAAAAGCCTCTTTAGCCTTGGCTTGAGTGAAAAATATTGCACTTGCTTTACAGCGACAAGCTTCCCATGATTCGAAACACTTCGCGAATTACTCTGACGATTCTGACCAACCCCATCGTCCTTCCACCTTGAAGTTTTACACATAATACATATCGAGGTCGGCATTCTCATTTCTAAACAACATACAATTGTTGGGCATGCATCGAAAGTCTCATATGTGAAGCCTAAGTTTTCAGTTAACTTGCGAGCATAGTAGTAGGACTCAACTAGCTTTGCACCGAATGGGAGCACTTTGTGCAATAGCTGGAGCAGCATGTCGAAGGATGTATCCGTCCACTGATTCAAAGCCTTCAAGTGTAACAGCTCGACAATAAAAGATAATTTACTGAAATTCGTACATCCAGGATATAATTCGGTTTGCGCATCATCCAGAATTTTAAAATACCTTAATGCTTCTTCATCTGCACCCGAGCGAGGATTACTCCCACCCACCCTATCAGTCTCACAACAACTATCTTCGGATGCTAACCCACATGCAATATCATTTAGCATCACGATCATCGGATCAACTGTCGTAACATCGACCTCCATCTCAACTCTTTCCTCTCTGAAACAAGGAACATAATCTTCCCCATGTCTAATCCAATTCTTGTAATTCTTCAAAAACCTATTTAGAATCAAATGCTCTCGTACAATATCTCGTGTGTAGTAATAATGGTTCACACATTTTCTACAGGGACAACTGATGTGCTCACTATCAAACCCATTGGTGAAGGCAATGAACTGCTTAATCCGCTCTATATATTCCCTAGACATTCTATTTGGCAAATCAATCCAACTCTTATCCATGTCGCTAAGTATTTCTGTGAAAGTATGAATAAGAGTAAATATAATAAGCCTAAGAGATGGGGCAAACGTAACAATTTACCTAGCCATAAACTTGCTAGGAAATGCACGAACAAATAACTTGCTAGGCAATGCACGTACAAATAAATTAAAAAAATGAAGATTATCTTAAAAGAAAAAAGAGTAAAAACTTTCACCGGTTAGAGTCTGCCTCACTAGCTTCACTTGACCTCCTGTGTTCTGAAAAAAGAGGGATTAAATTCAAAATTAAGAATATAATTGCATCTAATCCAGTTTAATTTCCTTCTTAGATTTTGAAAATGAAAAATAAAAACTAAAAGCAATGTTAAGGCCTATGTGGACCCTGAAGTTTCGGAGAAAGCACAAGGAAGAGCACTTCCTCAGAAGGAAAATTTTATTAAATTCGTAAAGATTTGTGAGAGTTATTGTAAAAAGTTAGAGGAAGAAAATTATAGTGTTTTATAATGATCTAACTACTTCATGAAGTAGAGATTATCCCTCAAAATGAAGTTGATAATAATATTAGCTTAGCTTGCCAGATTTTCCTCCATGAAATGAACACCTGAGACAGCTATAGAGATGACATATGCTTAACATGAATGGACATGTTGATGAATCTTAGTGGTTAATCATGAAAGGTTATATGCTACACCAAATCTGAAGTAAAATGAAACTGCCAAGAAGTCCAACCAGGACTTACCCATCCAGATTTTCCCTGGAGGTCATCCTTGGGCATGGAATATAGTTTCCGCCCAATAACCCTCAACATACCAGCTCCACAGATTTGTAGGACTTCCAGTAATGCTATTATTTACAAAAGATAGTGAACTAAAGTGCATTTTTTTCCTACCATGTAACCACATTAAAGATTGCAAAATAGTATGGCATTCTTATTCATGAGAACAGGTATATGTATAAATTACACAAAACCAAACTTTCTTTAACAACAGCTGACCTCATGATTGTTTCAAATCCAAACGCTAGAGATGGAACCTCCGATGCTTTCTTTGATTCAGCTCGGCTAATAGAGAGAGATGGAGAGAGAAAGAGAGGGAAAGAAGAAGAGCTTGGATTCCACGCCAATGATCGGACCGACTCTCTCTTGTAGTTTGGAGCGCTAATTATTATTTTATCTCCCTCTTCCTCCAGGGACAACTAGGGTTTCGCGAGCCGCGCAATCTCACAAGCCCTAGAATAGGGGAAATAATTTAACAACCAAGGGGGGCAACAGCGAGACGTACCTTTAGAGAGAGAGAGAGCATGGAGGGAGAAGAAGAGACGACAGAGGGAGAAGATCAGAGATGGCGGCACCAGGGGCAGGGAGGAAAAAACGTCTGATCCCAGTGAAATAGGGAAAAGGGGAAGACGGGCTGATTGTTAATGGGCATTTGCGACCGCCACGGTAACCGCCCTCAAGTGGTCGCTAAAGGTGCCTTCCGCGATCGCCCTCAAGTGGTCGTCCGATTTCTTCTACCTTCCACGACCGCCTTCCGCGACCGTCCTCAAGCGGTCGCTAAAGGTGCCTTCCGCGACCGCCCTCAAACGATCGCCCGATTTCTTCTATGCCAAAACTCTAGCCTCTAGTAGTGAGATTCACATAACAAATGTGATGCCCATGATCGACTGGGTGGAGTGATGATGAATGTGGGAATAATCACCCTTGAAATTCTGGAGCCATACATCTCAAAATTAAATAAGAGCATACTGTCATAATGCAGCCTATAATCAGTCGATTTGGTAGTTTAAGAGACATATTTAAACAACAGATTCAATATAGGAAAGTTATCCCCAATACCAAAGTTTAAAATTATCCTAAATGCTGCAATCACCTTCGCAATTAGTAAGGCATTATTCGGAAGGCAAACAAATTTGGGGAGAAAAACATGTTTAGGCTTCTAGAGCTTATGTGAAGCATCTATTCAAAGAGAAGACAGATTTAGAAGATATGGTATACGATGTTAATTGTGACTTCAACAAATTGTTAATCATGAAATCCATGTCTCATGGAAATTTCACAGAATATGTATGGTAGAGCATGTAAGATAGTTTATTTAACATATTGTGCTCTAACTTCTTAGTATTTGTGTGGCATATGCAATTGTTTTGGTCCTATTTACATGCAAAAATCCCAACTAATAATTTAATATCATCTTTTGTTTTCTCCATAATTGGATTTGCTAATTTTATTTTTCTTGTGTTTGCTTTTTGACCATCTTTTGGCATGCGTAGTTGAACAGATCAACATATGGTGCACATATTCTCTTTAACATTATTAAAGAAATGTAAATCACTGAAACTGCCAGCTTACTAAGCTGGTAAAATTTTTGGCAGTTGAACTAACTACTAAATAACTTTCGGTTGAATCCCACCATAAAAAATTTTGGGGGTGAGTGGCTTTGGGGGAAAGCAACATCTTTCAGTCTAGCCCATCACCTACAAGTCTTTTTATGAAGAAAAAGAACCACCATTCATGATGTATTAGAAATTTACTCTGTACCAGTAGCGTCACTTAATACATCTACCTTGTACTTAACTCAACTCAACTCATCTAAGTCTTTTTTTCCCAACTACATAGGATCGGCTACATGAATCAGCTTCATCCACTCTGCGATCTATTCAGGATCAAGTGGACATTCAAATTACAAATAGTTATATCTTTTTTAATTATTATAAATAGTAGATGTTAGTTACATCTACCTTGTACTCATACCATTATTAATACTTCAAGAATATTTGGGTTACAGCAACAAAAAAAAAAAAAGTCATGAATATACTATGCAGCCCTTGTTGTTTCACATGGCATGACACATAGACTGCATTAAGTATAAAATAAAGATGTCTTTCACGTTCTGTATGCTAAGCACGTGTTGTTCAAAAAGTGTAAAACATGCGCATATATAATGAACTAGTGAAAGTCGCTTCTTTTCCCATGCTCTAGCTGGTATGTTCTTTTTTGTGGTTTAATCATGAACCACCTTCTCTTTAAGTTCTAGAAGCTTGTCACATGATCTTAAATACAAGATGAGAAAACTGCTTAAAGTTCTTATAGAGTTGTCTTATACAGAATCTTTTCTTGACATTTGGTGTAATGATCTTTGCATCATTTAGGTCCTTCATCCAATCTGACTTTGCGGTTAGATAATCCATGTAACTAGTTGTCTTTGTTGCAGACTTAAGAAATCACCTCCATACATCATCTGTTTCACTCTCGACACTGACGGTTGCTACTAAATAAATACAAGGTCACCATCAAAATAGATGTTTATACTAGTGTGCTCTGATATTTGCTTTCAAGATGTATAATTTTCCCAACAATAGAAATGGCATTTGCCATCGAATGAAGATCCATGCATGACATAGAAAAGTAAAATAGCAAATGCAGTATCAACAATATATGTGACAATGTTACATAAAACCCTTTTCATAACCTCTTTATGAAATGGACATTAAGGAAAGATTTCTTGTTGGTTTTTTTTCCGTTCAGCGTATCGGTTAGATACGATTAAGATGGTCCTATATTTCAATATTGAGGGATTACGTAAATTCAAATTTGAATTCACAATTAAGATAAGCATTCCTCAACTATATCCATTTGAAGCACCCTCTGTGATGGACAGATAAGGCATAAAGAAATATAAAAACAGGAAGATTCATGTGCCTGGTCTCGATGAGAGAAAGTTTACACCATCGCTGAGAGAGACTGTAAGGTATGGAAGAGCCTTACCCTTATCTTGAAGAAAAGTCAACCGTGAGCAATGTCTGAAGGTATTTATGTATCGATCATGATTTACTTTATTTTTCATGATAAATATATTGGTCCCATATTTCCGCATATATGATAGGGATCAATATATTCAATTTTAGTCTATCATTTGGTATCAAAGCATATAAAAATAACTCAGCCTTGATTATTGGGATTGTTTCCATTAATATACGGATCTGATAAAATCCATGTGAAACAATCATTATATCATTTATTTGATAAAGAGGGACAAGGCATTCTTGGCCTCTATTTCTTTCATCTAGGAATAGTCCAAAGGAGAGGCTACTGGTAGTATCCTGGATTATTTGACTCAACGAACGTACGGTAGGGTTATTAGGGATGTACCAATAAGGGAGGCTACTGTAGTACCTTGGTGCGTTTGACCCAACTACTTGTGTACTGGGAGAATTAATAGGTCACTAAGAAGATTGGCCATTAAGATAGGGCATTAGATCGATTGCATTCTTAATATTTCATTTTATTTAATAAAGCAGTGAGATCTATGCCATAAAGTATGTATCTATCCCAATATTTTTTTTAGTCTCAGATATGGTTTAAAAAAATAAAATTAAAATTAAAATTAAAATTATTAATAAAGAAAGATGGTGTCATGGTGGTTAAGTCTCAAGTTTTTAAACTTAAAGGTCTTCGGTTCGAGGCTTAAAAATGTACCGTTTCTCCCGTGCGATGAGATTCTTCTGTCTTTCTCCCAGATTGGGGAATGAAGCACAGAACCGAGCGAAAGAAGCGCTGGCTAGCCATACAAGAACCTTTCTCTCATGCGTGCATGGGAGATGTCAGAGGAGATGGCATGTTTTCCTTTCCTTTCTCTCATGCGATGAGATTCTTCTGTCTTTCTCCCAGATTAGGGAATGAAGCACAGAACCGAGCGAAAGAAGCGCTGGCTAGCCATACAAGAATTAAAAAAAAAACGCTGCGGCCAGCCTAGGCTTTGGCCCAGGGTGCCAGCCAGCCCAGACGCCCAGCCTGGGCACAGCCCAATGCCCAACCAGCCAGCAGTCGGCTGGCCCAAGCCACCCAGCTGGTGCGCTAGGCCAGCGCCCTGGCCCAGCGTAGGGCGCGCCAGCCTGGACCACACCTGATGGGGCACAAAAAAAATTGGTGGAATGAGGGGATGGTGATGTGTTCTAAGTGATTACCATCCTTAATGAACATTTGAGCCCAAGCTATGGCTGAATTCATGCATGGGAGAAATGAAGAACATCAAACCGGAAGCAGAAATCTAAACACCCTTGTGCAAGCTTCTTTCAAAGAAATAAAAAGATTAGGATCTAAAGTATGGAAACCTTCAAACTAAGTTAAGCCACCTTTAAAACTTAGATCTAAAGGACCAAGAGGTTTTTTTTTTTCAACAATGAAGTAAGATCTTAAAGTGGAAGGGATGCACTCAACACTCAAAGAATTGAGGGTTGGTTGATAAGATCTACACTCCTTACTTAAGAACTCACCTTGGCACTTGATCCTTGACGTGGAGCCATCATCCTCAACTCTAACATCCTCAAGAGAACCTGCAAGTGATCAGAAGTAAGACCATGGAGGCAAAGGAATTGAAAGAAATAAAAAAAAATCGAACAAGGAAAGGAAGGATTTGAAAAATTTTGCTGAGACTTGGGTAGCACTTGTCCTTCTTCCTGAAACTATTATGGAACCTTGGTAGAATGGTTTAGAGTAGCAAATTGGACCTCTCACTCTCTCCCTCAAGGAGTGACCTAGATCTAAGACTAGGGAAACACGAGCCTCAACTCAAACTAAGAGTATCTCACCCTCTTCATACTCAAAGATGAACAAGGCACTTGGCAAAAAAATCAAATAAACTTGATTTTATTTCTCAAACTTCATATCTATAAGAGGGAAAGCTTGGCCTATTTATAGGCCAAAGGACTTCCAGAAATTTCAGCCCAAAAAACTAAAAGATCATAACAATCTAAGGATTAGTTATGATATAGCTAACTAATTACAATCAATCCCTAACAAATTTGGTTGCACCAGCTTCATGTGGCACCTCCTTAGTTTGCCATGTGTCATCATCGGATACCTCTATGTGTCCTCCAAGATTTGACTTCTAAGTTGCCATGTGTCATCATCAGATACCTCCATATGTCCTCCAACATTTGACTTCCAAAGAGAAGACTTGATGTCTTGATAGCAGTGTTGACTCAAGACAGGAAGTGTCGATACTTTGAGACTTGGCAGAAGTTAAAATTTTGCAGCATGAGTTGCAACTTGAGAAATTGAAACTCTTGGCTCGAGTAAGTGGAATCTACGGAAAGTAGATTAACTACAAAAACAAAGAGTGTCAGTCCGCAACCTTTTCTTCTTGCTGATGTCCCCATCAATTCTTCCCGGGTGAAAAAAACTCGGCCCTGACGAGTATGGTTCATTTTGGCTTTGGTAATATTCAAGCAGATCTGGATCGATCCTTTGCAGTTCTTCTTGAGTGATCCATGAGTCTTCAGAATCAGGTCTACCTTGCCAATAGACCAAGTAGCGTTGATAGTCTTTATTTCGGGTAGTGACAATCTTGTCATCTAATATCCGTTCAATTCTTTCTTGCTTTGTGGCTGGTGGACACTTGGGATTGGTTCACTCTCAAAGGATGGATCAGGTCCTAAAAACTCATTGGGATTCATTGTTGGTTTCTTGTATTCTACCAGATCTGAAATATTAAAGGTGGAACTAATACCAAAGTCAGAAGGTAGGTCCAGTATATAAGCATTAGGTCAATTCTTTTTATTATTTTGAAAGGACCTGCACCACGGGTGTGTAGTTTCTTCATAGTTCCCTTTGGAAACTGTTCAGGTCTAAGCCTTATCATGACAAAGTCTCCTACATGAAATTCTTTTGCTCTTCTATGGGAATTAACCATATGCTTGTAACTCTCATTGCTTATATGGATTTTCTCGCTAATTTCTTTGTGTAAATCCCTAATGTGTTGTGCATATGACTCAGCAGACTCTGATGTTCGTACATGCATGGGTAATGGAATGAGTCTATTGGCTTTCTTGGTTTGTACCCATGAATAATCTCAAAAGGATTTTTTCCAGTGGATCTGTTAACTAAACTATTATAGGCAAACTCTATACGTGGCAGTAAAAGGTCCCAATTTCAATATGTTTTCCCACTAAACATCTTAACATATTTCCAAGACTTCTATTTACAACTTCTGTTTGATATCAGCTTGGGGGTGATAAGTGGTAGAAAAGTTTAACTTGATTCCTAGCAGGTGCCATAGGGTTTTCCAAAAGTAACTGGTGAACTTAACATCCCTATCAGACACGATGGTTTTAGGTAACCCATGTAATTAACCACTTCATCTAGAAATAACTTGGCCACTTTTGATGCATCGAAGGTCTGGGAACAAGGCAGAAAATGTGCCATTTTAGAAAATCTATCGACTACCACAAAGATGGAATCGTGTCTCCTTAAGGTCTTTGGTAGTCCCAACACAAAGTCCATACTGATGTCTTGCCAAGGTCGATCAGGGACGGGTAAAGGGGTGTATAGTCCAGTGTTTTATTTTTGCATTTTAGCAACAGCACATGTCCTACACTGGGCTACGACTTGGGCAACTTTTCGTTTTAAGCTGGGCCAAAAGAATTGTTCCTCTAAAGCTAGAATAGTTTTATTCCTTCCGAAATGGCCCGCTAAACCTCCGGCATGGATTTCCCAAATCAAGAATTCCCTAATTGAGGTTCGGGGAATACACAACTTATCTCCTTTAAAAAGGAACCCATCATGAAGAGTAAAGTCTTTGTATTCTCTAGAAGGCCTTAGACTGACAGATTCAAAAATCTCTCTAAAGTCAGGGCAACTTTTATACTCTTCCTTCAACTTATCAAATCCTGTGACTTCAGTACTTACGGACGTCAAGAGCATAGAACGTCGACTTAAAGCATCGGCAACCTTATTGTCAGAACCAGCACGGTGTTTTAGAACAAAGGTGTAAGCTTGGATGTACTCTACCCATTTTCCATGCCTAGGGTTTAACTTCTTTTGGGAGCTAAGGAATCGGAGGCTTCATGATCAAAAAATAGAACAAACTCCTGCGGTAACAAGTAATGTCTCCAATATTTCAAAGCCTGAACTACCGCATATAACTCCTTGTCATAGGTGGAATATCTCAACTTTGCGCCATTTAGTTTCTCGCTAAAAAAAGCTACCGGATGGTTCTCTTGACTTAAAACTCCACCAATTCCAATCCCAGAGGCATCACAAGCAACCTCAAAAACTTTAGAGAAGTCAGGCAACCTTAAGATCGGTGCTTGTGTCATTCTTCCTTTAATCTCAAGGAAGGCTTTATTGGCTTGTTTGGTCCATTCAAAATTTCCTTTCTTAAGACAATCCGTGATTGGAGCAACAATGGTGCTAAACCTTGGATGAATCTCCTATAGAAGGTGGCAAGACCGTGGAAGCTACGGACGTCATGTATGTTCTTGGGTTCGGGCCACTCGACTATGGACTTAATTTTCTCGGGATCAGTAGAAACACCATTAGTAGTAACAATGAACCCTAGAAAGGTTACTCTGTTAGTCATGAATTCGCACTTCTTCAGATTGGCATATAGATTTTCCTTTCTAAGGGTGTAACAGACTTGACTAAGATGATCTAAATGGTCTTCCCTAGTCTTATTATAGATGAGGATGTCATCAAAATATACTACAACAAATTTTCCCATGAAAGGTCTTAAAACTTGAGTCATGATCCTCATAAATGTACTAGGGGCATTTGATAGACCAAAGGGCATAACCAACCACTCATAAAGACCATCCTTAGTTTTGAATGCAGTTTTCCACTCATCTCCAGGTTTGATCCTAACCTGGTGATAACCACTCTTAAGATCAATCTTGGAAAATATAGTGGCTCCGGTCATCATGTCAAGCATATCATCAAGGCGAGGGATAGGAAATCGATACTTGACCGTAATTTTATTGATGGCATGACTATCGATGCATATTCTCCAAGTGCCATCCTTCTTCGGGGTCAGTAGGGCAGGTACTGCACAAGGACTTAAACTCTCCCTAATAAACTTTTTCTGGAGGAGATCTCCAACTTGTCTTTGTAGCTCAGCGTGCTCAGTAGGATTCATTCTATAGTGAGGTAGGTTAGGCAAGGTGGCTCCTGGACTAGATCAATTGTATGTTGAATATCCCTAAGTGGGGGCAGGTGATTGGGTAAATCTTCTGGGAATACATCCTTAAAGTCTTCTAAGATCTTTGTGACTTCTTGAGGTGGTTCCTTAGGATCTTCATTCCGACTTTCTTTAAGTGCCAAAATCCACATAGGTGATCCTTCATTGATTTCTTTCTCTATTTCCTTGACACTGATCAAATTCAGATCTTGTTTCTTCTCTTTCAAATCACTAGACCCTTTCTTGATATTGTCCTTAGGTGGGGTCGAGTTAATGATAAGCTTTTTCCCTAGATGGTTGAAAGCACAAGAATTGGATTGACCATATAAAGTTGCATCATGATCATATAACCAAGGTCTACCCAAAATGATGCTACTTACGCCCATGGGTAGTACATCGCACCAGACTTGTTCATGATAGGATTGGATTTAATGGGAACTTGACATCTGGATTTAATGGAATGGATGTTGAATCTATCCAAGAAACTTTGTATGGATTGGGATGGGGAACAGGGGTCAAGCTTAAATTCTTAATGGCTTTAGTGGAAATAGCATTCACACAACTCCCATTGTCTATAATGATTTTATAAACCTTCTCCCTATCTTAACAAATGTTTGGAGTATATTAGTTCTTCTCAATCCTCCTTTTCCTTTGTTTGGGTCAAAATTCTAACAACACCCAAAGTCTCATCATAATCAATCTCTTCTTCCTCTTCATCATATTCATTGATCAGATTGGATTCAGCCTCATATACCTCTTTTTCAAACTCTTTAGTATCTTCAGGGTCCTCTTCAGCTAGTTCTCCTATGTGTAGAGAACGGGCAGGGCATTGGTTGGCATAGTGTCCCTTCCTGTTACATTTAAAACAATGGACATTCGGGTTGTTACTCTTTTGAACTACAGGGGCCTTACCCTTGTCACTCGTTTGACCGGATGGGATAGTAGGAGTGGGGTGATTTGGTCGCATTTGGTTGAACCCTGGTTTCTGAGTAGGGGTGCTAATCTTACTTAGTTCGGGTCTTCTGACTATCGGTCCCCTTTGAAACCTTTCACAATCTCTGGCTATTTGATAGGCTTGGTCTAGGTCAGTGATTTCTCTTAGAAATAATTCCTTTTGAATTTCTTCACGCAAACCGGCTCTAAACCTAGACAATGTTACAGCTTCTGATTCATCAATGTTACACCTCATCGCAAACTCATCAAACTTGGTAATATATTCAGACACAGTCTTATTGCCCTGGTATAATCTTTGCCACTGATCTAATAGTCTTTGGTGATAGGACATAGGGACATACTTTTCCTAAGCTTGATTTTCATAGCTCTCCAAGTGGTTATGGGCATGTCTCCTCTTTGCCTAAGCATTCGCCCGATATTCTCCCAGTATAACCTAGCCTGGCGGACTAACCTCAGTTTGGCAAACTTATACTTTCTCTCCTCGGTCATCTCATACCATTCAAAATATTGATCCATTTCTCCCTCCCAATCAACATAAGCTTTAGGGTCTAGGCTTCCATCAAAGATAGGAGCCTCTAATCGAATGTTCCTCATGGCTCTTTCATCTTGATCTAAGTAATCCTGGTGAGGTCGCCTAGGGATACGATCAGGAGTAAAGTCAGGCCGATGGACTCGACGGGCTTCTTCCATGAAATCAGGATCAAGTCTCCTTGGATTGTATTCAGGGATGTGCACATGATATTGGGCTCTTGGACCTCGAGGAATTGACCTAGATGATTCAGGTTCGATGGGGATCCTTTGAGGCTCTTCAAGGGTCTCAACTCTATCTTTTAATTGACCTAATTCTTTGTTGATTTGCCCTAATTGCTCAGTTACAGTGTCTAACTTTTCAGTCAGGGTCCTCATAAAGAGTTCAAGATTAGGATCCATAGGTACAAACCAAGAAAGATAGAACTTTTGACCTATAAAATAAGAAGTACAAACCTAGCTTCTAGGGCTCCTAAACCTAGAAGTTCAAAATACAAGACTTGACTAGGTACTAGTTAAGGATGCAATTACCTTTGTCACTGGCCAGGTAAGAGGTGGGAATGCGGAGGCCCCCCTTGCTTTCGCAAGGACCCAATTAAAGAACCGCAAGTCCGCTTAAGGCATTTGCCATTAGACCTCTAGCCTTAGACACCAGTTTCTAAGAATAATTACAAACTCAAATAGTGCTTTGTCTCCTCTTGCACTTGAACCGACTTGTTGGTGTCCTTAATTTAGGTGCATACTTGATTTTAATTAAGGCTTAGGTCAATGCATAATGAGGATGGTTGTTGTGGGCTAAGGAAAGGTTATTAACTCCTCCCCTTATGTTATATTGAATGCCCTTAAGATGGTTTATGTATATATGGATGCACACAATTTCAGCAATTAACTAGCACAATCGACTAGACTTAGTACAATTAAGTGAAATTTAATCTAATTTTAAAATTCAGCAAATGCAAACTTAAATTGAGAAATTCAAATCTTGAAGTATAGATTTCAGAAGCTAATTTTTAAAAAAAAAATTTAAATTTAGATTAAAATTTCATTCTTGGAGGTAAAAGTGGTTAAATAAAATTTGCAGCTTCTAACTAACCTTCAACTAACCCGGTTTTGAAAATTTGAAATTTAAGTTTTAAATTTTTAAAAATTTAAAATGAAAATTAAATTAGTTAGATCTCAGAGTGAAAATCCTATATTTTAATTTGAATTCAATTTTTTTTTTAAATTTGGTTGAGAAGTTGTTATGATAGTAGTTGCTAGAAGATTCTAGCAGCTTAACAAACTCTCTACTACCTATTTCAAAATTTAAATTTTAAATTTAAAAACCCCTCTAAATTCAAACTTTAAGTGTAAAATAACAGAATTTGAAGTCAAATCTCAGATCTCAAATTAAAAAAATTATTTTTTTAAAATCAAATTTAATGGAGGGAACCAAAACAGTCTTCAGAAAACAACCTAAGAACTTGAATTTTTTTTATTCCAAAACCCTAAAATATATTTTTTTAATTTTATTTCGGAACCTAAAGTCCTAAAGTGCAGAAAATAAATTTTTATTTATTTTTTAACCCTTAAAAAATGATAAAAAAATTCATGGAAATCTCGGACTAAAACTAGAACAGAAGTTCCAGCAACTTACAACCAAAGCTCTGATACCAAAGCTGATGGGGCACACAAAAAAAATTGGTGGAATGAGGGGATGGTGATGTGTTCTAAGTAATTACCACCCTTAATAAACATTTGAGCCCAAGCTATGACTGAATTCATGCATGGGAGAAATGAAGAACATCAAACCGGAAGCAGAAATCTAAACACCCTTGTGCAAGCTTCTTTCAAAGAAATAAAAAGATTAAGATCTAAAGGTATGAAACCTTCAAACTAAGTTAATCCACCTTTAAAACTTCAGATCTAAAGGACCAAGAGGTTTTTTTTTTTTCAACAATGAAGTAAGATTTAAAGTGGAAGAGATGCACTAACACTCAAAGAATTGAGGGTTGGTTGACAAGATCTACACTCCTTACTTAAGAACTCACCTTGGCACTTATTCTTGACGTGGAGCCATCATCCTCAACTCTAACATCCTCAAGAGAACCTGCAAGTGATCAGAAGTAAGACCGTGGAGGCAAAGGAATTGAAAGAAATAAAAAAAAATCGAACAAGGAAAGGAAGGATTTGAAAAATTTTGCTGAGACTTGGGTAGCACTTGTCCTTCTTCCTAAACTATTATGGAACCTTGGTAGAATGGTTTAGAGTAGCAAATTGGGCCTCTCACCCTCTCCCTCAAGGAGTGACCTAGATCTAAGACTAGGGAAACACGAGCCTCAACTCAAACTAAGAGCATCTCACCCTCTTCATACTCAAAGATGAATAAGGCACTTGGCAAAAGAAATCAAATAAACTTGATTTTATTTCTCAAACTTCATATCTACAAGAGGGAAAGCTTGGCCTATTTATAGGCCAAAGGACTTCCAAAAATTTCAGCCCAAAAAACTAAAAGATCATAACAATCTAAAGATTAGTTATGATATAGCTAACTAATACAATCAATCCCTAACAAATTTGGTTGCACTAGCTTCCATGTGGCACCTCCTTAGTTTGCCATGTGTCATCATCAGATACCTCCATGTGTCCTCCAAGATTTGATTTCTAAGTTGCCATGTGTCATCATCAGATACCTCCATGTGTCCTCCAAGATTTGACTTCCAAAGAGAAGACTTGCTGTCTTGATAGCAGTGTTGACTCAAGGCAGGAAGTGTCGATACTTTGAGACTTGGCAGAAGTTGAAATTTTGCAGCATGAGTTGCCACTTGAGAAATTGAAACTCTTGGCTCGAGTAAGTGGAACCTGCGGAAAGTAGATTAACTACAAAACCAAAGAATGTCAGTCTGCAACCTTTTCTTCTTGCTGATATCCCCATCAACACCCATGTTCAAAAAAAAATTTGGGATGATTAAAAAAATTTTGGGCAAAAAAATAAGCTATTGGGCTTGAGTGAGGATGACGGGTTGCTGGCTCGTCCATCAAGTGGTTGGACCATTGGCCTTGCCTATTTATGTTTAATTATATATTAAAATTTGTGTATATAAATTTATAAATTATGCATGCATCTTAAGTGACATAATTAAGCATAACATTTAAATAATGTATAAGTGATAAATACAATTGAATAATTAAGGAGTAGCCACAGCATCCTTAATTATAAAATTATATAATAAAGTTAATAAATCACATAAATAATATGCATTAATTATAATTAATTATATAGATATAATAAAATTTATCCCATGAGAATTTTTGTTATATTTATATAATTAATTAGGATAAAATATCAAATTATATTTTTCTAATTTATCCACAAGAATTAGAAAGAAGAAACATAATTTGATAGTTATATCATATAAACTTAAGTGAATCTAATTGAATTAAAGCTTTAACACACATGCAAGTTTTATGTCAGTAGATTCACTATTTTATATTTATATAATTAATTAAGATAAAATATTAAATTATATTTTTCTAATCTTTCCACAGGAATTAGAAAGAAGGAATATAATTTGATAGTTTTATCATACAGACTTAAGTGAATCTAATTGAATTAGAGCTTTAGCCCACATGCAAGTTTTATGTCAGTAGATTCACTGGTTTCTAAATGCATGAATTATATTGGTAAAGCAATTTTATTAGCCTTAATTTTTGATAATAAGCATATATGTTTAAATTTTGTAGTTATGCAACCTGTAAATTTCTCTGATATAAAATGTGACATACTTGAATTGAGGGGTGATTGCTTTAAGGTTTGAAAAGAGAGAATTCTCCTTCATCCGGGCTGGATGGACATTGATTATGCTATAAGGAAGGATGAACCACCTTCAGTAACTTAGACTAGCACTCCTAGTGAGATTGCAATTTATGAACATTGGGGGTGATCTAATCGCTTGAGTGCAATGTTCATTAAGACAAAAATTTCTATTGGTATACGTGGTTCAATCGATAAGCATGAGAATGTCAAGAAGCTACTAAAGGTCATTGATGAGCAATTCAGTACTTCAGACAAAGCTCTTGCCAGTACCCTAATATTGAAGTTCTCATCCCTGAGGCTCACTAGAGTGAGAGGTATGCGTGAGCACATTATGCAAATGAGGGACATTGCGGCTCAACTGAAGACTCTTGAGGTTGAAATGTCTGAGTTCTTTCTGGTGCACTATATTTTAAATACCCTTTCATAGCAGTATGGACCATTTAAGATATCTTATAACACATAAAAGGAAAAATGGTCAATCAATGAACTTTTGGCCATATATGTTCAAGAAGTGGATAGACTATTGATGGAATTGGGTGAGAGTGCAATACTGACTACAAATGGAAAGGATCGGGCATGGGCCAAGAAGAAGGGTAAAAGTAAAATACCATCCCAATATGATATTAAGAAGGAATCCAAATGTTTCTTCTGTAAGAAGAAGGGGCACATAAAGAAGGATTGCATCAAGTTCAAGACTTGGCTTGAAAAGAAAGTTAAAATAATCTCACTTGTCTATTATGAATCTAATATGGCTAATATTATTTATAACACATGGTGAATTGATTTTGGTTCTACAATCCACATTTGCAATACTTTGCAGGGTATACAATACCTAAGGAAGCCAATGAAAAGTGAGCAGTATATCTCTACAAGAAACAAGATGGGCTCATATGTTGAAGCTATAGGGACATGCACTTTAGTTCTTAGTAATTATTTTATTTTAAATTTGGAAAGGACCTTTTATGTACCTAGTTTTTCTAGGAACTTAATTTTAGTTTCAAGACTATACCTTTGGGTTATTCCTTCAACTTTTCAGATACTTCTTCTGGTTTATATTATAAATCTGAACTTGTTGGAAATTGTACTTTGTCTAATGGTCTTTTCTATATTGATTTACAAAATAATACCACTCATGATATGATGCATGTTAGGGCTAGCATAAAAAGATGTGTTGTAAATGATAACTCTTCTATGTTGTGGCATTGAAGATTGAGACATATCTCCATAGATAGAATCAAATGGTTAGTGAATGAAGGAGCACTCAATACTTAAACTTCACTAACTTGACACTTGTGTAGACTGCATTAAGGGCAAGTAGACCAATAAGTCAAAGAAAGGTGCCAAGAGAAGTTCAAACCTATTAGAGATCATACACATGGATATTTGTTGTCCGAATATAGATTTTCATGGTCCGAAATACTTTATCTGCTTCATTGATGACTACTCACGATTTATATATCTTTACTTGCTTCATAATAAGAATGAAGCATTAGATGCCTTTAAGGTGTTCAAGGCAGAAGTAGAGTCACAATGTGAAAAATAAATCAAAATTGTGAGATATGATAGAGGAGGTGAGTATTATGGGAGATACACAGAGGATGAACAAATGCCTGGTCCATTTGCGAAGTTTCTTCAAGAACATAGGATTGTTGCCCAATACAGTTTACCTGGCTCACCTGATCAGAATGGTGTAGTAGAAAGAAGGAACCGAATATTGATGGACATGGTGAGGAGCATGATTAGCAGCTCCAAACTACCTAAGTCCTTGTAGACAGAAGCTCTCAAGACGTTTGTGTATATATTGAATCAGGTTCCAACCAAAGCTTTTTCTAAAATGCCATTTGAGTTATTTAAAAGTTGAAAACCAAGTTTGCGATATGTACGCGTATGGGGATGCCCATGTGAAGTGAGAGTATACAACCCACAAGAGAAAAAACTAGACCTTAGGACCATTAGTGGGGTATTTTATTGGATATGCCGAGAGGTCCAAGGGATATAGATTTTACTATCCATCTCACATAACTAGGATTGTGGAATCAAGAAATGCCAATTTTTTTGAGAATGACTTGATCAGTGGGAGTAATCAATTACAGAGCATGATTTTTGAAAGGAATCATTTACAACACATCTTTTTATGCCAGTCCGAACATGCATCACATCATGAGTGGTATTATTTTATAAATTAATATAGAAAAGACCATCAGATCAAGTACAATTCTCAATAAGTTCATATTTATAATATAAACCAAAAGAAGTATCTGAAAAGTTAAAAGAATAATCCAAAGGTACAAGTCTTGAAATTGAAATTAAGTTCCTAAAAAAACTAGGTACATAAAAGGTCATTTCCAAATTTCAAATAAAACCACTACTAAGAACTAAAGTGCATGTCCCTATAGCTTCCACATGTTAGCGCATATTGTTTCCTGTAGAGATATACTGCTCACTTTTCACTAGCTTCCTTAGGTTTTGCATACCCTGCAAAGTATTACAAATATGGATTGTAGAACCAGAATCAATTCACCATGTGTTATAAATAATATTAGCCATATTAAATTCATAACAGACAAGTGAGATTGTTTTACCTTTCTTTTCAAGCCAAGTCTTGAACTTGATGCAATCCTTCTTCATGTGTCCTTTCTTCTTACAGAAGAAACACTTGGATTCCTTCTTAATGTCAGATTGGGATGGCATTTTAATTTTACCATTCTTCTTGGCCCGTGCCCGATCCTTTCCATTTGTAGTCAGCATTGCACTCTCACCCAATTCCATCAACAGTCTACCCTCTTCTTGAACACACATGGCCAAAAGTTTATTGATTGATCATTTCAATATAATGCATCAGAAAGGACTCAGACATTTCAATTTGCATAATGTGCTCACGCCAGTGAGCCTCAGGGTTGAGAACTTCAATATTAGGATACTGGCAAGAGCTTTATCTGAAGTACTGAATTACTCATTAATGGCCTTTAATAGCTCTCCGATATTTTCATGCTTATCGACTGAACCACGTATACCAACAGAGATTTTTGTCTTTATGAACATTGCACTCAAGCGATTAGATCGCTCCCAATGTTCATAAATCGCAATCTCACTAGAAGTGCTGGTCTGAGTGATTGAAGGTGGTTCATCCTTCCTTATAGCATAATCAATATCCATCTAGCCCAGATGAACGAGAATTCTCTCATTCCAAACTTTATAGTTATCATCCCTTAATTTAGGTATGTCATATTTTATATCAGAGAAATTTACAGGTTGCATAACTGCAAAATTTAAACATACATGCTTATTATCAAAAATTAAGGCTAATAAAAATGCTTTACCAATATAAATCATACATTTAAAAAATAGTGAATCTACTGACATAAAACTTGCCTGTGAGCTAACACTTTAATTCAATTAGATTCACTTAAGTCTGTATGATAAAACTATCAAATTATATTACTTCTTTCTAATTCCTCTGGATAGATTAGAAAAATATAATTTAATATTTTATCTTAATTAATTTTATAAATATAAAATAGTGAATCTACTAATATAAAACTTGCCTGTGGGCTAAAGCTTTAATTCAATTAGATTCACTTAAGTCTGTATGATATAACTATCAAATTATATTCCTTCTTTCTAATTCCTATGGATAGATTAGAAAAATATAATTTAATATTTTATCTTAATTAATTATATAAATATAAAATAGTAAATTGCTGACATAAAACTTGCATGTGGGCTAAAGCTTTAATTCAATTAGATTCACTTAAGTCTATATGATAAAACTATCAAATTATGTTTCTTTTTTCTTCCTATGGGTAGATTAGAAAAATATAATTTAATATTTTATCCTAATTAATTATATAAATATAACAAAAATTTTTGTGGGATAAATTTTATTATATCCATATAATTAATTACAATTAATGTCTATTATTTATAATATTTTATCCTCAAGATCAAACGGGCATTATACAATCAGTCATTAAAATTCCATAATTTATTGATAATGAACTAGTAGATCCAGTCTCTTATGAGTTACCAGAGATAGTTGAATAATCAACTTCGCCAAAGGAGATTGTTACAACATTAAGAAGATCTATAAGAGAAAAGAAATCAGCAATTTCTAGTGACAATATTGTGTATCTTCAAGAGTTGGACTATAATATTGGAGCTAAAAATGATCCTGAATCATTTTCACAAGCCATGAATTGTAAGGAATCCAATTTATGGTATGATGCTATGAAAGATCCGATGAATTCTATGGCATTTAATGGAGTCTGGAATCTTGTTGAGTTGCCTGATAGAGCAAAAGTCGTTGGCTGTAAATGGGTCTTTAAGACCAAGAAAGACTCGTTAGGCAATATTAAGTGATATAAGGCAAGACTCGTTGCTAAGGGATTCACTCAAAGGTAGGGAATTGATTATAAGAAGACATTTTCTCCTGTATCTAAGATAGATTCCTTATGCATTATCATGGCACTTGTTGCAAATTTTGACTTAGAGCTGCAACAAATGGATGTAAAAACTATATTTTTCAATGGAGATCTAGAGGAAGAGGTTTATATGAAACAACCTGAAGGTTTTTCCTTGAGTAATGATGAGCAACTGGTATGCAAGCTTAAGAGAACTATATATGGGTTGAAACAAGGCTCTCGATAATGGTACTTAAAATTTCATGATATGATTCCTTCATTTGAATTTGTAGAAAACATCATGGATCAATGTATATACCAGAAGGTCAGTAGGAGCAAAATTTATTTTCTGATCCTATATGTAGACAATATTTTACTTGCAACCAATGATAAAGTTATGCTACATGAGGTGAAACAATTTCTCTCTAAGAATTTTGACATGAAAGATATGGGTGATGCCTCTTATGTCATTGGCATTAAAATTCAAAGAGATAGACTTTGAGGTCTTTTAAGTCTATCTCAAAAAACCTATATCACAAAATCTTAAAGAGATTTCGGATGAAAGATTGTTCACCGAGTATAGCTCCCATAGTCAAGGATGATAGATTCAATTTGAATTAGTTACCAAGGAATGGCCTTGAGAGGGAGAAAATGAAAAACATTCCATATGCCTCAGCTGTTGGTAGCTTGATGTATGTTCAGGTCTGTACAAGGCTTGACGTAGCATTTGCAGTTGGGATGTTGGAAAAATATCAGAATAATCCAGGTTTAGACCACTTGAGAGCTGCTAAAAGGTCATGAGGTACATAGCTGCTGACTGCTACCCCTATTATGCAAGCTTGTTTTGAGGCTATATCGCACGGTGTATAATTGAAGAGTTTCATCTCAGGGCTTAGAATTTTTGATCTATTGCTAGGCCAATTGAATTGTACTATGACAATTCAGCTGTTGTATTTTTTGGCTAAAAACCACAAAAGTAGTAGTCGAAGTAAACACATCGACATTAAGTATTTAGCCATAAGAGAACATGTTAAAGAAAACAAAGTGGTCATAGAACATGTTAGCACTGAATTGATGATAGCTGATCCTTGACTAAAGGCATGCCAATTAAGAATTTAAGGATCATGTGGTATAAATGGAAGTTGGTCCTATGATATAATTTAGTTGCATGGACAACTACTTGTACAATGAAACTCTTTTATGGTTGTGATATTTTTTCACATTCAATTATTTAGTGTACACATTTAATTTGTGATGAGCATCATTAAGTTGAACCTAGAATAAACATGGGGTTTATTCATTAAGTTATATGGGTTTATGTGTAAAAATATAATACATTGTGATACATGGTAAATAATACTTGATTTTAAGAGGATCTATTACCATGATTCATGTATTCTGTTTCTCACTATAGTAATAGAATATATGGGCCAAGTGGGAGAATGTTGATTTTTTCTCCATTAAGCGTATCGGTTAGATACAATTAAGGTGGTCCTATATTCCGATATTGAGGGATTATGTGAATTTAAAATTTGAATTCACGATTAAGATGAGCATCCCTCAACTATATCCGTTTGAAGTGCCCTCTGTGATGGACAGATAAGGCATAAAGAAATATAAAAATGGGAAGGTCCTTGCGCCTGGTCTCGATGAGAGAAAGTTTACACCATCACTGAGAGAGACCATAAGGTATGGAAGAGTCTTACCCTCATCTGGAAGAAAAGTCAACCGTGGAGCAATGGCTGGAGGTATTTATGTATCGATCATGATTTCCTTTGTTTTTCATGATAAATATATTGGTCCCATATTTTCACATATATGATAGGGATCAATATATTCAATTTTAGTATATCAGTTTATACTAGTGTGCTCTGATATTTGCTTTCAAGATGTATAATTTTCCCAACAATAGAAATGGCATTTGCCATCGAATGAAGATCCATGCATGACATAGAAAAGTAAAATAGCAAATGCAGTATCAACAATATATGTGACAATGTTACATAAAACCCTTTTCATAAGCTCTTTATGAAATGGACATTAAGGAAAGATTTCTTGTTGTTTTGCAGCTTTTCCCATCACTTCTTCCTTTTGGATTCTTGTATACCTTGCCTGTTAAAGATGCATAAAATGTGGAACAAGTTCCAGTATCAAAGAATTATTTCAGCCTTACCCCAGCAAACCTGGTTCACTTGAAAAGTGTGATTCAAGCAAACTTGTAGGCTGTAGTTAACTATAACTTTTGTCATTATGCTGATTTTCAATGTGTTAATTCCTGAAATTGATCGTGCTCATATGTAGTTATAACAAAATCCTCATTCGTGAATCCAAGTTTCTGGTTGTGTTCTATATTATTAAATTTGTATCTGGAATGCATGGTTCATGTTTAGGCTATGTCAAAAGTACGCTCATTCTCTTGACTTGGTACTAAATTTTTTTGACAGGACTAGTTGACACCTTTGTCTGTGTTTGCATTCCAGAGTTCCTTTCTCTCTATGAAACAGAGAGATTGGTACAAGAATTGACAAAGTTTGTTCCCCGGGATTACGTTACCTGCTCGTAAGAGTTGATCGCGAGATCGGAATGATTGACGCCGGGGGCTCCTGCAGTTACGCGAGGTGTTTGAATTTTAAATCACCCCATAATGAATGGAGTCCCGAATCCCTTGATCTGAGAAGTCTGCATCGCCCTTAAAGGAGGACGCAGATGCTTCTTCCCCATCGTCCTTGTGCGCGCCTGCTCCCGGTAAGTTCCTCTGTCCATGCCAGGGAAGGAGAGAGAGAGAGTCAGAGGAAGAGAGAGAGAGGAAGCCGAGCACGGAGGAGACACGATGTTCATCTCCTGTGTCGTCTGTGATTCGGGCCCGGCGGCATGCCCGCCGCCTCACCGGGCCTGAGCCTTGGCCGGCAGCCCCACTGGCACCGAAAGCGGCATCCGGTGGGGTACCAGAGACGAGAGAGAGAGGGGATTAGAGACGAGAGAGAGAGAGCCTGTGACGGGTGTGCAGCCAGTTCGATCCTTGGATCGGGCCCAGCTGCGTGCCCATCGCTTCGCTGGGCCTGAGCTTCAGTCGGTGACCTCCATCGGCGATGGGCATGCGTCTGGTGGAGGTCCGGCTGGCCATGGTGGCCAGCCGTGCCGCTGGCACGAATCCTAGCTGCGGCGGACCGTGAGAGAAAAAGGAAGAAATTGGAGAGAAATTAGAGAGAGAGAGAGAGAGAGGCCAGCTCTGGTCCGACCACCGGTGGTCGGGCCACCCCGAATTTGGCCAGCGGCGGCTCTGGCTGCCAGCGCGATGTAACTCCTATTTCGGTTGAAACAAGGGAGCAACAGGGAGAAGGAATTGGGCCGGCTGGGCTGAGCCGGTGTTGGGCCCTGTTGGGCCAGTCTGTGAGCCATTTTTGAGCCACTTTTTGGGCCTTGTAGTGGGCCGAGAATGAAAAAATAATTATATAGTCCAAATCAGGATTGATTCTAGTTTCTTGAAAAAATTTTGCTTCCCTATTTGGGTGTATATGTTGAGAGATATTCGAGCCCAAAGTTGGGCCCGTGGATTAGTCTGGTAGAGTTCTAAAAGTCACTTTATTATTCAGATTTTAGAAACTTAAATATGTAAAATGATGCTGTAGGTACCCAGGTATCCAAATAGCAGGTTTATCAATTGGGATTTACGTACTGAGGTAAGTAAGCCAAGTATTATAATTTTATAAATTATTTAATTCATAAATCATGAATTTATAATTAGATGCATATTTATGAAATGCGAAAAATGAAGCTTCATTTATATTGAATTAATAAATAGTACCACAAATTTACAAATAAGCATTTGTTATGACTATTGTAGCATATAATATTTTACAATATATGGCTTATATGTGTATATGCAAAAATGTAATTATGTTAATCTTGTAAAATTATGTTGGTACTATAGAGATGATAATATGCAATTATGACGATGACATTGAAATTACTTGTATGTATCGCCACGGTTCTCAAATAATGTGAAATGCCAAGTGATACGTGACCCACCCTCATATGGAAAGATATGTGGGGGACACGCATCTGTAAGATGTGTTTTGATTGATTGTGATATGGCATAATGCTGGTACCAGTATCCTTCCTCCTAGAGGACATTTAAGAGTGATATACTAGATGAGTGTTGTAGGGCCGTGGGACATATAAGAAAATAATGAAGATAAAATAGTGGTTTGTTTACATTGCATATTCTAGTATTTATTGTATAATTAAGCTTCCAAATTATTTTGAGCTGATGATATGAATGTGCTGATAGCATGATAAATGTATTTGAAATTGGAAGTTTTTATGAAAATGTTATTTGAAAATATCTTGATATAATATGATAAAATATGATGATTTGAAATTATATTAGGCTTATTTATTGAGTGTGAGCTCATATAATTCTCACAATATTTTTTAGAGCCTCAGGAGTGAAGAAGGATATTTGGGGTAGATGGAGCTTCTATTAAATAAATTGAGATCCATTATATTGATGTAACCCCAGTATTGCTTGTGTGTAGGGCTAGTAGCCCAAAACTGATAATTATGATTTATAATAAATCATGGATTTGGATTCTTGCCTTATGTTGATTTATGTGTCAAAATTCAGACGCCTTGCATGCATGGCATGCGGTGGATTGTCACCCTAGCTCAATTTTTTTTTTTTTTGGGTCTGGGGCATGACAACTTTAGTGGTATCAGAGCCAGGTTATGACCTTAGGGACACATACATGATGACACTTTAGGCAAAATACTAAGACGACATTGAGACAATTATAACTTTATAGGAATTTTAGGTATTGTGCTTTGAAAGCCTGACATTTAAAGTTTACCATGATATTAATTACAACTAATTTATCAGGAAAAAGGAATGGCATGTCGCACTAGAAGCCAACAAAATGATGAGGGTTCCTAGGTTGGTAATGCTGGCCAACCGGGAGGTCTGGAAGCCACCGGAGGTGCTGCCCCTGCCAATTCAGTCGGGATTGATCAGCAGTGACTCCAGACCGAGATGCTTCAGGTTCTCTCGGGTATAGTGCAGTCGATGCGGGACATGCAGCATCAGATTCTGCAGGCTTTGTCCACTCAGTCTGCCCCTCCTGTTCCACAGACTCAGCCTGTTTCCACTGTTCTGCAAACTCAACCTGCCCCTACTGATCCTCAGACCTAGCCTACTCTACCTCAATCCTAGATAGGGGTTGGCCGCAGCTTTGCAGATTTCAAGAAGTTTGCCCCTGCCCCTTTCTCTGGATCCACCAACCCTGTTGATGCTGAGCGGTGGGTGCGAGACATAGAGAAGGCTTTTACGGCCCATGGTAGTTAGGATATGGAGCGGATCAGATTTACCACCTATCTTCTCCAGAGGGAAGCTTATGATTGGTGGTTAGTTGAGGAGCAGCATCGGGGTGGATAGGTTATTTCTTGGGAAGAGTTTAGGGAGGCATTCTTCGACAAATACTTCCCCAGGAGTGTGCAGAGACAGATGGAATCGAAGTTTATCAAATTGGAGCAAAGGAATCTATCTTTGGCCCAGTATGAAGCTGAATTCACCAGGTTGGCCTGTTTTGCTCCAAATATTGTGACTAATGAAATGGTCAAGATCACCAGATTTACTGAGGGACTGCAACCCAGGCTGAGGCAAGCAGTCAATGCATTTGAGCTTCTCACTTACAGTGCTGTGGTGAATAAGGCCTTGGTGATTGAGAGAGATATGAATGTTGTTCGGAAAGATTGGGAGTAGCGGAGGAAGAGGAAAGGGCCTACTTCTGGCCAATCCCCAGCTCAAGCCAAGAAGAAAGGTGCACATCAGGCCCCAGCTGAACCACAGAATAAGGAGACTCGTTGCATTCATTGTGGGAACTTCCATCCTGGAAGGCCTTACCACGATTGACTGGTGCCTGCTTTATCTGTGGGAAAACGGATCACAAGATTGCCACCTGTCCCTTTTGGAAGGATCAACAGCCTTCTTCAAGTCAAGGATGAGCCAGCAGTATTAGCAGCAGCCATCGAGGACCCAGGGAAGGGTCTTTAACCTCACTCAGCAGGACGTTGCCGCCTCTAATTCTGTGGTGACAGGTATACCATTTAATTTTATATCTAGTATTACATTCTTATCTAGTGCAATGCATTGATAGTTAATTAGAAGTTAGGTTCAATCCTTGATGTTAAAACAAATTACACTTATGTCCAGGAATGATTAAAGTATGTACTGCTTATGCTCAAACTTTAATTGACCTGGGTCCCACGCATTCTTTCATATCTGACATCTATCGTGACAAGAATGCATCATTGACACCTGTTCCTCTAGAGCAGGAGTTGTATATTGCTTTTCCAAATGGAGATGTTATGAAGGTTGACATAGTATGCAAATCCTGCCCAATTGTCTTGGAAGACAGGAGGTTGAATGCTGATCTCATTGTCCTTCCACTGAAGTTCTTTGATGTTAACCTTGGAATGGATTGGTTGGCCTCCTATCATGCTTCAGTAGACTGCTTCAGGAAGATTGTCAACTTCAAAATTCCAAGTCAGTCTGAATTCAGTTTTACTGGTGGTTAGAAACACCTAGCCTCGATGTTCATATCAGCGATGCAGGCTGAAAAGTATCGGATGAGTGGTGGTCAAGGATTTCTTGCTGTAGTCAAGGACCTTCAGCAGGGAGAGACCAAGTTAGAGGATATTCCTATAGCTCGAGAATTCCCTGATATCTTTTCAGATGAATTGTCTGATTTGCCCCCAGATCGAGAAGTCGAATTCTCCATTGATCTAATTCCTAGAACTGTGCCTATATCCAAGGCCCCTTATCGCATGGCTCCGGCTGAGCTAAAGGAACTGAAGGATCAATTACATGAGCTCCTAGATCGGGGATTTATCAGACCCAGTGCTTTTCCTTGGGGTGCTCCAGTTTTATTTGTTAAGAAGAAGGATGGCAGTCTTCGACTCTGCATTGATTACCGAGAAATCAATAAGGTAACAGTGCGAAATAAGTACCCTCTACCAAGGATTAACGACTTGTTTGATCAACTCCAAGGAGCCCGAATATTCTCAAAGATTAATCTCAGGTCAGGGTACCATCAACTCAAAGTCAAGGGGAGGGATGTGCCTAAGACAGCATTCAGAACCAGATATGGCCACTATGAGTTCTTGGTGATGCCGTTTGGGTTAACTAATGCCCCAGCAGCATTCATGGATTTGATGAATAGAATTTTTAAACCATATTTGGATCAGTTTGTAGTGGCTTTTATTGATGATATTTTGATATATTCCAAGAGCCATAAGGAGCATGAGGACCACCTAAGGATCGTGCTATAGATTCTTCAAGAGAAGAAGCTTTATGCCAAGCTGCAGAAGTGTGAATTTTGGTTGGATCAAGTATCTTTCTTGGGTTATATAATCTCTAAAGATGGTGTATCTATGGACCGAAAAAAGATTGAGGCTATCATTAGCTAGAGCCGACCGTCCAATGTGGCAGAAGTCAGAAGCTTCTTGGGGTTAGCCGGGTATTACCGTAAATTTGTGAAGGATTTCTCTCGCATTGCTCTACCCCTAACTCGCTTAACCCAAAAGCAAGTGAAGTTTGACTGGATAGTGGAGTGTGAGAAAAGTTTCCATAAGTTAAAGCAGCGTCTGATGTCAGCTCCCATTCTTGTTCTTCTGACAGGATCTGAAGGTTTTACTATATATACTGATGCCTCTCAGAAAGGATTGGGATGCATTTTGATGCATAATGAAAGGGTGATAGCCTATGCCTCCAGACAACTGAAACCTTATGAGCAGAATTATCCTACTCATGATCTGGAATTGGCTGCTATGGTTTTTGCTCTAAAGATTTGGTGGTATTATCTATATGGAGTATCGTGTGATGTGTATACAGATCATAAGAGTCTAAAATACATCTTCACACAGAAGGAGCTGAATTTGAGGCAGAGAAAGTGGTTGGAACTATTGAAGGATTATGACCTGAATCTACAGTATCATCCTGGGAAGGCCAATGTAGTGGCTGATGCTTTGAGCAGAAAATCCTCTTCTGAGTTAGCTGCTATGATTACTTCCCAGCCTCATATATTGAGAGATCTGGAGAAGTGGGAGGTTAGTTTGAGAGTACAGTAGTCTGATGGGCTTATTGCAGCACTTGTACTCCAGCCGACCCTAGTTGATAGAATCAAGTCCTCCCAAATAGAAGATCCCGATCTACAAAGGATTAAAGAAGCTGTGCAGTCAGAAGTCCAGAAGAATTTTATGTAATGGAGGATGGATCCCTAAAATTTGAAGGAAGACTTTGTGTGCCAAACATTGAGGAGCTGAAGGCTGAAATTTTGAAGGAGGCTCACTACTCTCCTTATACTGTGCATCCAGGTGGCACTAAGTTGTACAGAGACTTAAAGGAAAATTTTTGGTGGAAAGGTATGAAGAGGGAGATTGCTCAGTATGTGGCTAAGTACTTGGTGTGTCAGTAAATGAAGGTCGAGCATCAAAGGCCTATGGGACCTCTTCAGTCTCTGATGATTCCACAGTGAAAATAGGAAAAGATTACAATGGACTTTGTGACTGGTCTGCCCAAAACTCCCAGGAGTAACGATGCAGTTTGGGTTATTGTAGACAGACTAACAAAATCAGCTCATTTCCTACCTTTAGATTTGGGGTCTCTAGTGAAAGATTGGCTAATTTGTATATTGAGTATATCGTAAGACTCCATGGCATTTCTGTATCTATTGTATCAGATAGAGATACCAGGTTTATGTCCCAGTTCTGGCAGAGTCTTCATAAGGCCATGGGAACCAAATTAAACTTCAGCACTACCTATCATCCCCAGTCAGATGGACAACCAGAGAGGACCATACAGATTCTGGAAGACATGTTGCGAGCCTGTGTGATGGACTTGGGTGGAGCTTGGGATAACCACTTACCTTTGGTGGAGTTTACATATAATAATAGTTACCAGGCCAATATCCAGATGGCTCCATTTGAAGCTCTGTATGATAGGAGGTGCAGATCTCCTTTATGTTGGATGATGTGGGAGAGAAAAATTGTTAGGCCCTGAGCTGGTTCAGTAGACAGTTGATAAGGTGCAATTGATCAGGGAGCGTCTTCGTACAGCTCAGAGCAGGCAGAAGAGTTATGCTGATATCAGGAGGAGAGATTGGAATTTCAGGTTGGGGACCATGTTTTCTTAAGGGTATCACCAACCAAGGATGTGATGAGATTTGGGATTAGAGGAAAGCTGAGTCCATGTTATATTGGACCTTTTGAGATCTTGAGCAGAGTCGGGGAGGTTGCTTACAGCCTGGCACTGCCTCCGATTTTAGCTGGGGTACACAATGTTTTTCATGCCTCTATGTTGAGGAAGTATATTTCCGATCCCAGCCATGTCATAGCATATGAGCCTATACAGTTGAGGAAAGATTTATCATATGAGGAGTACCATGTGCGTATCGTGGACTACAAAGATCAGGTTCTGAGATGGCATACCATTCCCTATGTCAAGGTGCAATGGAGTAATCATTCTGAGAGGGAGGCTACTTGGGAACTTGAGGAGGAAATGAAAAAGAAGTATCCATAACTATTTGTATCTTAATATAGTTAATGATGTAGCTATGACTGTTGACTTTTGAATAAAAACTTAGTTGATTGTGTGACAAATTTTGGAATTCTAATTTTCTCTAATGAAAGTGTATCAATTTCGAGGCCGAAATTTTTATAAGGAGGGGAGAATGTAATCCCTTGGATTACGTTACCTGCTCGCGAGAGTTGATCGCGAGATCGGAATGATTGACGCCAGGGGCTCCTACAGTTGCGCGAGGTGTTTGAATTTTAAATCACCCGTAACGAATGGAGTCCCGAATCCCTTGATCTGAGGAGTCTGCATCGCCCTTAAAGGAGGACGCAGTTCTCCCCCATCATCCTCGTGCATGCGCCTGCTCCCGATAAGTTCCTCTGTCCATGCCAGGGAAGGAGAGAGAGAGTCAGAGGAAGAGAGAGAGAGAGCAAGCCGAGCGCGGAGGAGACACGGCGTTCTTCTCCTGTGCTGACTTTGATTCGGGCCCGGCGGCGTGCCCGCTGCCTCGCCGGGCCTGAGCCTTGGCTGGCAGCCCCACCAGCATCAGAAGTGGCATTCGGTGGGGTGCTAGAGACGAGAGAGAGAGAGGGGATTAGAGAGAGAGAGAGAGAGCCTGTGATGGGTGTGCAGCCGGTTCGATCCTTGGTTCGGGCCCAGGTGCATGCCTGTTGCTTCGCCGGGCCTAAGCTTTGGTCGACGACCTCGACCGGCGCCGGGCGTGCATCCGGTGGAGGTTCGGTCGGCTACCCAGCGACCTCCACCGGCGCCGAGATGCGTCCGATGGAGGTTCACCCAGCCATGGTGGTCGGTCGTGCCGTCGGCACGAATCCTAGCTACGCGGACCGTGAGAGAGAAAGGGAGAAACGGGAGAGAAATTAGAGAAAGAGAGCCGCGGCCGGCTCTGGTCCGGCCACCGACGGTCGGGCCACCCTGAATTTGGCCGGCGGCGGCCCTGGCCACCGGCAAGATGTAACCCCTGTTTCGGTTGAAACAGGGAGCAACAGGGAGAAGGAATTGGGCCGGCTAGGCTGAGCCGGTGTTGGGCCCTGTTGGGCCAGTCTGTGAGCCATTTTTGAGCCACTTTTTGGGCCATGTAGTTGGTCGAGAAGGGCAAAATAATTATATGGTCCAATCAGGATTGATTCTAATTTCTTGAAGAAATTTTGCTTCCCTATTTAGGTGTATATGTTGAGAGATATTCGAGCCCAAAGTTGGGCCCGTGGATTAGTCTGGTAGAGTTCTAAAAGTCACTTTATTATTCGGATTTTAGAAACTTAAATATGTAAAATGATGTTGTAGGTAGCCAGGTATCCAAATAACAGGTTTATCAATTGGGATTTGCGTATTGAGTAAGTAAGCCAAGTATTATAATTTTATAAATTATTTAATTCATAAATCATGAATTTATAATTAGATGCGTATTTATGAAATGTGAAAAATGAAGTTTTATTTATATTGAATTAATAAATAGTACCACAAATTTACAAATAAGCATTTGTTATGACTATTGTAGCAGATAATATTTTGCAAGATATGGCTTATATGTATATGCAAAAATGTAATTATGTTAATCTTGCAAAATTATGTTGGTACTTAGGATGATAATATGCAATTATGATGATGCCATTGAAATTACTTGTATGTGTCGCCGCGGTTCTATATAATGTGAAATGCCAAGTGATACGTGACCCACCTTCATAGGGAAGATATGTGGGGGACACACATCTAAGATATGTTTTGATTGATTGTGATATGGCATAATGTTGGTACCAGGATCCTTCCTCTTAGGGGACATTTAAGAGTGATACACTAATGAGTGTTGTAGGGCCGTGGGACAATAAGAAAATAATGAAGATATAAATAGTGGTTTGTTTACATTGCATATTCTAGTATTTATTGTATAATTAAGCTTCCAAATTATTTTGAGTTGATGATATGAATGTGCTGATAGCATGATAAATGTATTTGAAATTGGAAGTTTTTATGAAAATGTGATTTGAAAATATCTTGATATGATATGATAAGATATGATGATTTGAAATTATATTAGGCTTACTTATTGAGTGTGAGCTCATATAATTCTCACAATGTTTTTCAGAGCCTCAGGAGTGAAGAAGATATTTGGGGTAGATGGAGCTTCTATTAAATAAATTGAGATCCATTATATTGATGTAACCTCAGTATTGCTTGTGTGTAGAGCTGGTAGCCCAAAACTGATAATTATGATTTATAATAAATCATGGATTTGGATTCTTGCCTTATGTTGATTTATGTATCAAAATTCGAGACGCCTTGCATGGCTAGAATGCGGCTGGTTGTCTTTTTTTTTTGGGTTTGGGGTGTGACAGTACAAGAATTGAGAAAGTTTGAGATTGATGCTCACAATATCATCATTAGTCAAGTACTTTATGATGAGGAAGGTGTGTGGCAAGTCAAAATAAAAAATGCTGTTTTTAATTCAATTAAATTACGCTTGTTTTCATGTCTTTCTTCTTTTAAGATATCTTAACACCAATTTACATTTATTTTGTAGCTGTTGAATCCAAGTTATTGAAATCACGAATAAGAATGCAACAGAAATATATTGATCAGTTCTACGTACATGTTGTATGATGACTTTCATATCACCAAATTGCCATTGCTTCCAGAAGAGGAAGCAGTCTTCACCATGTGAAAGCAGCTCCTGTGATGCTATTATCTGGAATTTTATGAACGCCTATTTAGTCCTCAAATAAGATGTGGACTTTTGTAGGTTTGTGGAGTTGAAGCTTTGAGAAAGTTCTCTCAGCACTTTCTATCACCATACAAACACCCTCTGACCAGGGGCACCGTAGAGGAGCTTAAGCAGAGGATTTCGGCACTGAAGGCTCAATTAAAAGAAGCCGAGTTGGAGCTTGAAAACTGCAAAAAGGCAAGGGAAAGGCCTGATTGTTCTCCATCATTGCATTTGTGAATATTAAACCACCAAAGCACTATGAGGCTTGAGCAAGGCCATGGCCTGCATTCTCTTCTTGATAGATGGCGTTGCATGAGTCAGTCAAGAGAGCCATTACTTTTACCTTTTCCTTCCCTGCTGATTTTCTTTTCACCGGCCTGAATATCAATTTAATAGCTGTTCAGCTGATTTTATTCCCGGGGTAACCTCAGGCACACTGTGCCACTTGTTATGTGCATGATATATATGTTACAAGATTTTTTTGTAAAATAAACCAATGGGGAATTTGATTTGTTATAAATTTTCCCCATTGGCCATAAGTTGCATCTTATAGCAGTTTCTTGAAAATACTCGCCCTCTAGCTTTCATAGCCCCATCTTGGTTATCTTTTAAAATATGAGAATAATATTAATATATTAACAAGCTTCTTTGTTTTTCATTCATGAAACTGATAGACTAAAATTAAATATATTGATCCCTATCATATATGCGGAAATATGGGACCAATATATTTTCATGAAAAATAAAGTAAATCATGATCGATACATAAATACCTCCAGCCATTGCTCCACGGTTGACTTTTCTTCCAGATGAGGGTAAGGTCTTCCACACCTTACGGTCTCTCTCAACGATGGTGTAAACTTTCTCGTAGAGACCAGGCGCAGAGACCTTCCCGTTTTTATATTTCTTTATGCCTTATCTGTCCAGAGGGCGCTTCAAATGGATATGGTTGAGGGATTCTTATCTTAATCATGAATTCAAATTTTGAATTCACGTAATCCCTCAATATCGGAATATAGATCACCTTAATCGTATCTAACTGATACGCTTAATGGAGAAAAAACCAACATTCTCTCACTTGGTCCTTATATTCATTACTATAGCAAGAAACAAAATACATGAATCATGGCGATAGGTCCTCTTAAAATCAAGTATTATTTACCATGTATCACAATGTATTATATTTCCCAAACATAAACCCATACAACTTAATGAATAAACCCCATGTTTATTTTAGGTCCAACTTAATGATGCTCGTCACAAATAAATGTGTACACTAAAAAACTATGTGAAAAAATATCACAACCATAAAAGAGTTTCTTTGTACAAGTAGTTGTCCATGCAACTAAATTATATCATGAGACAATTTTCATTCATACTACATGATCCCTAAAATTCTTAATTGGCATGCCTTTAGTCAAGGATCAGTTATCATCAATTCAGTGCTAACATGTTCTATGACCACTTTATTTTCTTTAACACGTTCTTTTATGACTAAATACTTAATATCGTTGTGTTTACTTCAACAACCACTCTTGTGGTTTTTTAGCCAAAAATACAGCAGCTGAATTGTCATAGTACAATTTAATTGGCCTAGTAATAGAATCAACAATTCTAAGCCCTGAGATGAACCTCTTCAATTATACACCATGCAATATAGCCTCAAAATAAGCAATGAACTCTGATTGCATATATAGTAGAGGTAGCAGTCAAATATGTACCTCATAACCTTTCAGCAGCTCTCCAGTGGTCTAAACCTGAATTACTGATATCTTTCCAACATCCCAACTGCAAATGCTATGTCAGGCCTTGTACAGACCTGAGCATACATCAAGCTACCAACAGTTGAGGCATATGAAGTGTTTTTCATTTCCTCCCTCTCAAAGCCATTCATTGGGCACTGACTCAAATTGAATCTGTCACCCTTGACTATGAGAGCTATACTCAGTGAACAATCTTTCATCCAAATCTCTCTAAGATTTTGTTGATATAGGTTTCTTGATATAGACCTAAAACACCTCGAAGTCTGTCTCTCTGAATTTTAATGCCAATGATATAAGAGGCATCACCCATATCTTTCATATCAAAATTCTCAGAGAGAAATTCTTTCACCTCATGTAACATACCTTTATCATTGGTTGCAAGTAAAATATCGTCTACATATAGGATCAGAAAATAAATTTTGCTCCCACTAACCTTCTAGTATATACATTGATCCATGATATTTTCTACAAATCCAAATGAAGAAATTACATTATAAAATTTTAAGCACCACTGTCGAGAGGCTTGTTTCAACCCATATATTGATCTTTTAAGCCTGCATACCAATTGCTCATTTTCACTAGAGGAAAAACCTTCAGTTGTTTCATATAAACCTCTTCCTCTAGATCTTTATTGATAAATGCAGTTTTCACATCCATTTGTTGCAGCTCTAAGTCAAAATACGCAATAAGTGCATGATAATGCGGAAGGAATCTTTCTTAGATACAGAAAAAAAATGTCTCCTTGTAATCAATTTTCTTCCTTTGAGTGAATCCCTTAGCAATGAGTTTTGCCTTATATCGCTCAATATTGCCTAACGAGTCTTTCTTGGTCTTAAATACCCATTTACAGCCAACGGCTTTTGCTCCATCAGGCAACTCAACAAAATCCCAGACTCCATTAAATGCCATAGAATTCATCTCATCTTTCATAGAATCATACCATAAATTAGATTCCTTACAATTCATGGCTTGTGAAAACGTTTCAGGATCATTTTAAGCTCCAATATTATAGTCCGACTCTTGAAGATACACAATATAGTCACTAGAAATTACTAATTCTTTTCTTTTGTAGATCTTCTTAATGTTGTAACAACATCCTCTGGTGAAGTTGATTGCTCAATTATCTCTGGTAACTCATGAGAGACTGGATCAACTAGTTCATTATCAGCAAATTATGAAATTTCAACGACTGATTGTATAATGCCCGTTTGATCTTGAGGGGCACTATGAACGATAATCAATTGTCACTTGAAGTGGAAGGTTGAGCATCACAATGTTCCCTTTCAGGAATCAAACTCTACAATTGATCACTCCCACTGATCAATTCATTCTCAAGAAATTTGGCATTTCTTGATTCCATAATCCTAGTTATGTGAGATGGATAGTAAAATCTATATTCCTTGGACCTCTCGGCATATCCAACAAAATACCCACTAATGATCCTAGGGTCCAGCTTTTTCTTTTGTGAATTGTACACTCTCACTTCACATGGGCATCCTCATACGTGTACATATCGCAAACTTGGTTTTGAACCTTTAAATAACTCAAATGGTGTTTTAAAAATAGCCTTGGTTGGAACCCGATTCAATATGTACACGGCCATCTTGAGAGCTTCTGTCCACAAGGACTTAGATAGTTTAGAGCTGCTAATCATGCTCCTCACGATGTCCATCAATGTTCGGTTCCTTCTTTCTGCTACACCATTCTGATTAGGTGAGCCAGGTAAACTGTATTGGGCAACAATCCCATGTTCTTGAAGGAACTTTGCAAATGGACCAGGCATTTGTCCATCCTCTGTATATCTCCCATAATACTCATCTCCTCTATCAAATCTCACAATTTTGATTTATTTTCCACATTGTGTCTCTACTTTTGCCTTGAACACCTTAAAGGCATCTAATGCTTCGTTCTTATTATGAAGCAAGTAGAGATGCATAAATCGTGAGTAGTCATCAATGAAGCAGATAAAGTATTTCGAACCATAAAAATCCATATTCTGACAATAAATGTCCGTGTGTATGATCTCTAATAGGTCTGAACTTCTCTTGGCATCTTTCTTTGACATATTGGTCTACTGTCCCTTAATGCAGTCCACAAAGTGTCAAAGTTAGTGAAGTCCAAAGTATTGAGTACTCCTTCATTCATTAACCTCTTGATTCTATATATGGAGATATGTCCCAATCTTCGGTGTGACAATATAGAAGAGTTATCATTTACAACACATCTTTTTATGCCAGTCCTAACATGCATCACATCATGAGTGGTATTATTTTATAAATTAATATAGAAAAGACCATCAGATAAAGTACAATTCCCAACAAGTTCATATTTATAATCTAAACCAAAAGAAGTATCTGAAAAGTTAAAAGAATAATCCAAAGGTACAAGTCTTGAAATTGAAATTAAGTTCCTAAAAAAACTAGGTACATAAAAGGTCATTTCCAAATTTAAATAAAACCACTACTAAGAACTAAAGTGCATGTCCCTATAGCTTCCACATGTGAGCGCATATTATTTCCTGTAGAGATATACTACTCACTTTTCACTAGCTTCCTTAGGTTTTGCATACCCTGCAAAGTATTGCAAATATGGATTGTAGAACCAGAATCAATTCACCATGTGTTATAAATAACATTAGCCATATTAAATTCATAACAGACAAGTGAGATTGTTTTACCTTTCTTTTCAAGCCAAGTCTTGAACTTGATGCAATCCTTCTTCATGTGTCCTTTCTTCTTACAGAAGAAACACTTGGATTCCTTCTTAATGTCAGATTGGGATGGCATTTTAATTTTACCATTCTTCTTGGCCCGTACCGGATCCTTTCCATTTGTAGTCAGCATTGCACTCTCACCCAATTCCATCAACAGTCTACCCTCTTCTTGAACACACATGGCCAAAAGTTTATTGATTGATCATTTCAATATAATGCATCAGAAAGGACTCAGACATTTCAATTTGCATAACGTGCTCACGCCAGTGAGCCTTAGGGATGAGAACTTCAATATTAGGATACTGGCAAGAGCTTTGTCTGAAGTACTAAATTGCTCATCAATGGCCTTTAATAGCTCTTCGATATTTTCATGCTTATCGACTGAACCACGTATACCAACAGAGATTTTTCTTTATGAACATTGCACTCAAGCAATTAGATCGCTCCCAATGTTCATAAATCGCAATCTCACTAGAAGTGCTGGTCTGAGTGACTGAAGGTGGTTCATCCTTCCTTATAGCATAATCAATATCCATCCAGCCCAGATGAACGAGAATTCTCTCATTCCAAACTTTATAGTTATCACCCCTTAATTTAGGTATGTCATATTTTATATCAGAGAAATTTACAGGTTGCATAACTGCAAAATTTAAACATACATGCTTATTATCAAAAATTGAGGCTAATAAAAATGCTTTACCAATGTAAATCATACATTTAAAAAATAGTGAATCTACTGACATAAAACTTGCCTGTGGGATAACGCTTTAATTCAATTAGATTCACTTAAGTCTGTATGATAAAACTATCAAATTATATTACTTCTTTCTAATTCCTATGGATAGATTAGAAAAATATAATTTGATATTTTATCTTAATTAATTATATAAATATAAAATAGTGAATCTACTGACATAAAACTTGCTGTGGGCTAAAGCTTTAATTCAATTAGATTCACTTAAGTCTGTATGATAAAACTATCAAATTATGTTCCTTCTTTCTAATTCCTGTGGATAGATTAGAAAAATATAATTTAATATTTTATCTTAATTAATTATATAAATATAAAATAGTGAATCTATTGACATAAAACTTGCATGTGGGCTAAAGCTTTAATTCAATTAGATTCACTTAAGTCTGTATGATAAAACTATCAAATTATGTTTCTTTTTTCTAATTCCTATGGGTAGATTAGAAAAATATAATTTAATATTTTATCCTAATTAATTATATAAATATAACAAAAATTTTTGTGGGATAAATTTTATTATATCCATATAATTAATTACAATTAATGTCTATTATTTATATGATTTATTAACTTTATTATACAATTTTATAATTAAGGATGCTGTGGCTACTCCTCAATTATTCAATTGTATTTATCACTTAGACATTATTTAAATTTTATGCTCAATTATGTCACTTAAGATGCATGCATAATTCATAAAATTTATACACATAAATTTTAAATATAATTGAACATAAATAGGCCAGACCAACGCCCAACCACTTGATGGACGAGCCAACAGCCCGTCATCCTCACCCAATTTTAATAGTTTAATTTAACCAAAAAATCTCTCAATAACCCCAAAATTAGTATGACTCAGGCCGTCAGACGGTCTAGACTAGATGCGCGGCCCAGTCTAACGCAAACCAGACTAAGCGCACGGCCCAGCCTTCCCACTGCTGGCCCAAGCGGGTGCCTGGGTCAGCAAGGCCGTTGGGCCAGGTGCTGGGCCAGCCTGGCCCAGGCGCTGGCCGCTGGGCCCAAGCACCTGGCCAGGCACTACTGGGCCTAGGCCACTGGGCCAGCCAGGTGCTAGCCGCTGGGTCCAAACGCCTAGCCTAGCTGGCTGCTGGCCCAAGCTGGTGGCATCTGCCTTTTTTTTAATCCTAGATGCCATGTTTTTTCTGTAAAAGGCATCTTTCATCGTCCTCATTCCGTAGGAGGCGCACCTCATCACACATATCCAAAAAATATGTAAATAAGAAAACCCAAAAAATTAGTAAGCAAGGAAACCACGCTTCCTCTCATGGTGATTTGATCATGAGACATTTAGATTTATCTTTTATTTAAACTATATCCAAAAGGGTGAGCGAACAAAAAGTGCATGCTTCATGGCATAGATCTTACTATGCATCTCTTAAATAAAACTAAATTAAATAAACTGAATATTAAGAGTTTATCAGATCTAATGCCCTTTCAGATGATTCTTGATGACCTATTAACTCTTCCGGTACGCAGGTAGTTGGATCAAACGCACCAAAATACTACAGTAGCCTCCCTTATTGGTACATCCCTAATATCCCTACCGTACGCTCGTTGGGTCAAATAATTCAGGGTACTACCAGTAGTCTCCCCTTTGGACTATCCCTAGACGAGAGAAATAGAGACCAAAAATGCCTTGCTCCTCTTTATCAAATAAATGATATAATGATTATTTCACATGGATTTTATAGATCTGTATATTAATGGAAACAATCTCAATAATCAAAGCAGAGATATTTTTATATGCTCTGATACCAAATGATAGACTAAAATTAAATATATTGATCCCTATCATATATGTAAAAATATGGGACCAATATATTTATCATGAAAAATAAAGTAAATCATGATCGATACATAAATACCTTCAGTCATTGCTTTACGGTTAACTTTTCTTCCAGATGAGGGTAAGGCTCTTCCATAACTTACGGTCTCTCTCAGCGATGGTGTAAACTTTCTCGAGACCAGACGCAGGGACCTTCCCGTTTTAATATTTCTCTATGCCTTATCTGTCTATCACAGAGGGCGCCTTAAACGGATATGGTTGAGGGATTCGTATCTTAATCATGAATTCAAATTTTGAATTCACGTAATCCCTCAATATCAGAATATAGGACCACCTTAATCGTATCTAACCCATATGCTTAATGAAAGAAAAAACCAACGGAAACTATATTGCACATGGTTCATGTTTCACCGGTTGCATAGGTATAGAATGCTTCTGAAGTCTTCACTAGCAAAATGTAGAAATAGGAACGATAACCAAGTGTCAACTTCTGGGTGATTAGGACTTTGTGTTTATTTTGACTCTTTCAGTTTACACAAGATGGATCGACAGGAAATTCACATTGCAACAGCTGTACGTTTTTCTATTTCCCAGAAATATCTTAGCAAAATTGTTACTATTTCTCTTGCAAGAAAACTTCAATTTTATGATATGATATATGCATATAGTTTTGTGGTCTATTTATATCCGAAGCATGCTTATGAAGTTTCAGTTTATTCATAACATGGTTATAGGTTTTCTTTTTTATTTTCATTTAGAATACGCCTATATAGTTTCAGACTGCTTATATCCAAATGCATTTATAAAATTTTTATTTTTTATTCCTAATATATATTCTAAATACTTTTAAGTCCTAACAGACTTCGATTGACAAATCTAAATAACAATCTATATTTATAGAGTATTTACAAAGTCATGAACTTCATTTAATGTTTCACTTATAAAATTTTAAGATATATTTTGATTTGCTTATATTCATTCTTTCAATATAACCTGGGAATCAAAGCCACGATCAATCCTACACTACAGTAAATTTAAAGGATAACAACGCTTTTAAAGTTATTTCCCGATGCTTTTTTAGTGACATAACATGTTCAAAAAATTCAAACATAGATTGCATAGTCTAGGCCAATCATTTTAATAAACATTAGGTCCATATGATGTGATGGAGACTCGATGAGCATACTATTGCTGCCAAATCACTTGCGGTAAGCGCCGGTGGGTAGAGATCCCCATAGGTCATCGGAGGCATCGAGGGAGCACCTTCTTCCTCCGGGAACCTGCAAAATGTTCCGGACCGGTAGTTCCGACGGGGATCCTTCGATGCTCAAGTCAGTGGGTTGTAGAACAAGAGTATTTTATGAGAAAGTAGAGATTGAGTCCCCCCCCATCGATGTGAGTAGGGGGTACTTATATACCTGTTAGGGAGTCCCTTTTACCCTTTGTTGAGTAGCTGTCGAATCCCGTTCTATTAGGATTGGCCTCACAGGCGGCTGGCGGGCGCGTAGTCGTTAAGCATGCACCATAGATAATGATGACTGCGTAATACGTGGGTAACCGCCCATGATCTCAGTAAAACAGGTGAGCGAGATATGTGGCAGTTGGTGCCTCAAATCCCTGGATCCGGTATCCGAGATTGGCTCCGCTATATTAGAAAACGTGCAATGTTGAGGCCGAAGTCAGAAGCCAAGGCCGAAGCTAGGGGCCGAGGCCGAAGCCAAGGGCCGAGGCGAGGGTGAAGCCGAAGCCAGAGGGCGAGGCCGAAGCTAGGGGCTGAGGCCGAAGCCAAGGGCCGAGGCGAGGGTGAGGCCGAAGCCAGAGGCCGAGGCCGAGGCCAAGGGCTAAGGCGAGGGTGAGGCCAAAGGCAAAGGCCGAGGCCGAAGCTAGGGGCCAAGGAGAGGGCGAGGTCGAAACCAGAGGCCGAGGCCGAAGCTAGAGGCCGGGGCCAAAGCTAGGGGCCGACACCGGAAATGAGCTATCAACTCATCTGGTTCTGGAAATCATGCAAAGTGTTATACTGTCACCCAAGGGAAGTGATCAGCCACATCAGATGCCTCCCACCCCTGAGATGGGTAGGCATATAGTTGCCAGCGAAAGGGGTGTTAGTATCCACCAGGTGGCTGATCTTTGTGCCATCATTCCGTCCGTTCAGGCTGTTGGGATTTAGCAGGATTTTCCTCGGGCAAGGGGTTGTGAAAAGGTAGGCGTCATCATTGCGGTGAGGTCACAGCTACCTCATTATTGGCGGTGTTTTTCGTGTTCCTCGCATCAAGTGGTTGCCGAAGCGGCTTCCAATAGAAAGCGGACACATGGCCAAACCGAAAGCCGATGGGATGATTTGAAATGGGGGTATAAAAGGGAGAAGTCAGCCCTATCCTCTGCTTTTCACCTTTTCTTGCGTTATAATCTCTCACCTTGAATCTGCAAGCGCCTGTTCATCTCCCATTTCCATTTCCCTCCCGAGCTCTCTCTTCTTCAGTCTTGGTTCAAGTTCTTCAGGTTAGTCCTCATGGCTTCTTCACCTTCTTGCTCTCTTTCCGATTTTGGGTATCGTTCCCCTGTTCCTTCACAGCCTTCGTCTTCCCCGGTGACTTGTTGGTCCTCTTCATCTTCCGACCATGTTCCATTGGAACGGTGGCAAGTGATCGGACGACCCACGGCTGGGATTCGTTCGGCTGCCGGACGAGCCCCACCCCGGCACCGTTCGGCCGTTGCTGACCCATCTACTGCTGCCAAGGAATCCCCTGAATGGACTACCTCCACCATGTCGGTCCAATACATTATGAACCTTGGAGCCAAATATAGTTTCCCTCCCAACATGCATCTGTCCTACCCCGCTCCTGATGATAGGGTAGCTTCTTCCCGTCCCGGGAGGGTTGCCTTGTACGGAGCTTTCTTTAAGGTGAGGCTTCGGCTACCCATCAATCCTTTTATCCTCAACCTCTTAGACAGATACTCCTTGACACCCGCATAGTTAGTCCCAAACTCCATCCGAACCATTGTCGGCTTTATAGTACTTTGTCACCTCCAGGGTATAGAGGCTAGCATCTCCTTGTTCCGTAGCTTCTACACCCTTCGCAAGCAAGCGGGGTGATGGTCTTTTATCCCTAGACCCACTAGGATTCTTAAATTATATCTTCCCACATCCATCAAAGGGTGGAAAGATAGGTTCTTTTTTGCCAACGTTGAGGGGGTGAGTGGAATCTGGGGAACACCTAATACCGATGAAAATAGGGACTCTTCCATACTTCCGAGGGATCGAATTGCATTTGGGCAGCTTCTGACTGTCGACGTCCCTCGATGCAACCAGCTTTTGATCGAAGAGAACCTCCGTCTTTCCGGCCTTATTCCATCCAGTGGTGAGTGACTGATTACTCACCCTACTTTTTCTGCCCTTCTCCCCTTCTCTCTTCTTCTTTTTTTTTTTACACTTCCTTTCATGTTCCTTGATACAGGGATGGCACCATTGCTTCGTGAGATAAGACGGGCTGCCACAAGGAAAAGGAAGGTCAAGGCGGATGGAGCCCCTGCCGAGAGGAGGGCCATCATCAAGATTTCCAGGAGGACCAAGGCCGGAGAGGCCTCTGGAAGAGGCAAAATGGAGGGAAGGGCCAAGGTCAGAGAGGCCTCAAGTGGGAGCAAGGCGGAAAGGGCCAAAGCCGACGAAGCCCTAGGGACCATGGCGGTAAGGGCCGAGGCTGTAGAGGAATTAGAGCGGAACGAGGTGGAGAAAAGGGATTTACCTCGTTCACCTTCACCATCATCGCCACCGTCTCCTATTGCTCTGATCGACACTTCTCCGGAGCGGGGCACTAAAGCGTCGTCACCACAACCCATGGCTACCGAAGCAGAACCGGCCAATTCGGCTACAAGACCAATTCCAGAAGCTGCTCTATCTCCCAAAGGGGCAGCGGCCAAGGCGTCTCCACCAGCAAAGGCACTGGAGGGAGCAGAATTGGAGGCTGAGTCCTTGCCTGCAGCCGTCAGGTCAGCGGAGGGAGGTGACATCGACCCCTCTTTTCAGTCAATTTTGACACGCTGCAGCCACTGGGCCGAGCGGACATTGGCCCAAGCTTCCATGCCCGAGCTACAAAGGTTCCTTCGACATCAAGGGAGATCTACATTCTTCCGAGAGGCATCCATGGCACATCTTTGGGTAAGCACTGTTCCATTGTCAAAACTTTTGAGGTCATTTCTTCATCTAACCCAAACCATCTGATCATGCGTTGAACTCCATGACCGCCATGAGGGGTCTTTGGTCCCAGGCCAAGGCCGCTCTCGATCAATCTCTGAAGGAAATTCGAGAAGTACGGGCTAGAGCAGAGAGGGCCAAGGCAGCCCTGGAGGAGGCTCGGGCGAAGACTGCCCGGGCTCAAAAGGCTGAAGCCGAAGCTGAGGCTGCCCAATTTTGTAACCTGGCCCGGACTGAAAAGGCAGAGGAGGTGCTAGAAGTGGCGGCCAATGAGCTTGATAATGCTCAGGTAGCAGAGGAAAACCAAAGGGTGGCCGAAGAGAAGCAGAAAGCCGCTGAAGCAGAGATTTACCTACTGAAGCACCGGCTGCACTCTGCCACCATTGAGATCGGAGCGGCCGGAGTGGGCCGAGAACGCTGAGGAAATCGCTCGCCAACGAGACATTGAGGTAGCACATCTGAGGGCGGCGATGACCGAGGCCGAGAAGAAGGCCGCTGAGGCCGAGAAGAGGGCCACTGAGGCCGAGGAGAAGGCTGCCGAGGCCGAGAAGAGAGCTGTCGAGGCCGTAGAAGATTTTAGGAAGTCCAAGGCCTTTAATAGGGAGCTGGCTGAGACAACTGTATTTGCATACAAGGGCAGCTTCCAAGATTGCAAGGAAAAAATGCGCAGACTCTACGGTCTCGAGGGAATTGAAGATCTGGAGCCGAATGAAGTTCCCGAAGATGATGGCTTAGCTCCGGCTAAACCCTAGTTTCTTTTGCTTTCCTTGCTTTGTATCAAGTCCGACTTAAATTGGCAATTTTGTAAACTGTTGCTATTAATGGAATGTTGACCCCTGATGCTCACGACTTGCACCATAGTCATGTTTTCTTGCAAATAAGTCAAAACGAACCGAATTCCAATGACTAGACCACTCGACCATACATCACATGATGTTGCCAGAGTGGTTCCAAGGGAGAACTCCAATACAATCTCGGTCTAGGACACAGCTAGGAAGTCAGCCAGAGAGCTAATGTGGGATCATGTTTGTGTACCGATGCAAAGTCGAGCTAAGTGCCGACGCAGAGTAGGGTTAAGCACCGATGCGGAGTAGGGTTAAGTGCCGACATGGAGTCGAGCTAAGTGCCGACGCGGAGTCGAGCTTAGTGCCGACGCGGAGTCGAGCTAAGTGCTAACGTGGGGTCGAGCTAAGTGCCGATGCAGAGTCAGGCTAAGAGTACCAAGGAGAGACTCGGGCTTAGAGTGCCGACGTGGAGTCGGGCTTAGAGTACCGAGGGGAGACTCAGGCTTAGAGTGCCAACGCGGAGTTGGGCTTAGAGTGCCGAAGGGAGACTCGGGCTTAGAGTGCCATGCGAAGTTGGGCTTAGAGTGCCGAGGGGAGACTCGAACTTAGAGTATCGATGCGAAGTCGGGCTTAGAGTGCCGGGGAGACTCAGGCTTAGAGTGCCGATGCGGAGTCGGGCTTAGAGTGCCAAGGGAAGACTCGGGCTTAGAGTGCCGATGCGGAGTCAAGCTTAAAGTGCCGAGGGGAGACTCGGGCTTAGAGTGCCGACGCGGAGTCGGGCTTAGAGTGCCGAGGGGAGACTCGAGCTTAGAGTGCCAACGCAGAGTCAGGCTTAGAGTGCCGAGGGGAGGCTCTGGATTGGAGTGCCGATGCGGAGTCGGGCTTAGAGTACCAATGGGAGGCTCTGGCTTGGAGTGCAGATGCCGAGTTGGGCTTAGAGTGCCGATGGGAGGCTTTGGCTTGGAGTGCAGACGCGGAGTCAGGCTTAGAGTGCCGATGCAGAGCCGGGCTTAATGTGCCGATGCGGAGCTGGGCTTAGAGTGCTGATGCGGAGCCAGGCTTAGAGGGAGAAGAAGGATTACTCAAAGTCATGTCAGTGAGAATATTCCAAATAGTACCCTGGTAGACAGGTTCAAGCTAAGAAAATCAACAAACTATTGATAATACCGGCGTAGGTTGTCTGCGTTCCAAGTGCGGGGGAGAGGCTTCCCGTCTAGCCCCTCGACTTTATACGCTCCGTGGTGAAATTCCTTCGTGACTCGTTAGGGTCCTTCCCATCTTAGCGCTAGCTTGCCTCCTTCCGTCGGCTTTGAAACTTTAGCTCGCCGGAGGACTAAGTCTTCAGAGCGGAACATCTTGGGACGAACTCGGGCAGTATAGTACCTGGCCGCCCGCTGATGAAAGGCCACCATCCGGAGCTGCGCTCAGTCTCGTAGTTCCTCCACTAGGTCGAGGTCGGCCCGCAGCTGATTTGGGTTGTCGCCCTCACTGTACGACTCCGTCCGAGGGCTCGGGGCACCTATCTCCACCGAAATGATAGCTTTGGATCCGAAGACTAGGCTGAAAGGAGTCTCTCCGGTGGGGGCTCGCAGCATTGTGTGGTAGGCTTGGAGTGCAGACGCGGAGTCGGGCTTAAAGTGCCGATGCAAAGTCGGGCTTAGAGTGCCGATGCGGAGCCGGGCTTAGAGTGTCGACGCGGAGCCGGCTTAAAGGGAGAAGCAGGATTACTCAAAGTCATGTCAGTGAGAATATTCCGCATAGTACCCTGGTAGACAGGTTCAAGCTAAGAAAATCAACAAACTATTTATAATACCGACGTAGGTTGTCTACGTTCCAAGTGCGGGGGAGAGGCTTCCCGTCTAGCCCCTCGACTTTATACGCTCCGTGGTGAAACGCCTTCATGACTCGGTAAGGTCCTTCCCATCTTGGCGCTAGCTTGCCTCCTTCCGTCAGCTTTGAAACTTCAGCTCGCCGGAGGACTAAGTCTTCGGAGCGGAACATCTTGGGACGAATTCGGGCATTATAGTACCTGGCCGCCCGCTGACGAAAGGCCGCCATCCGGAGCTACGCTCGGTCTCGTAGTTCCTCCACTAGGTCGAGGTCGGCCCGCAGCTGATTTGGGTTGTCGCCCTCGCTGTACGACTCCGTCCGAGGGCTTAGGACACCTATCTCCACCGGAATGATAGCTTCAGATCCGAATACTAGGCTGAAAGGAGTTCTCCGGTGGGGGCTCGCAGCGTTGTGTGGTAGGCCCACAGCACACTGGGGAGTTCTTCCACCCACCGTCCTTTACAGTCGTCTAGCCGAGCCCTAAGTCCTTGAAGAATAGTGCGGTTGGTCACCTCGGCCGCGCTGTTGGTCTGGGGATGCCCCACAGAGATGAACCGCTGATGAATGCCTAGCTCGGTGCAGAACTCTCGAAAGGCCGCATTGTCAAACTGCCGGCCGTTGTCAGTGACAAGAGTGTGCGGCACCCGAACCGGCACACTATAGATTTCCAGAAGAAAGATCTCACCTTGCCCTCGGTGATCTTGGCGAGTGCTTCGGCCTCGATCCACTTGGTGAAATGGTCGATGGCTACCAGGAGGAATTTGCGCTGACTGGAGGCTGGAGGGAATGGTCCCAGGATGTTCATACCCCACTGGACGAAGGGCCAAGGTGCAACAAGGGAGGTCAGCCGGGACGTCGGTTGGCGCTGGACGTTGGCATGGCATTGGCAACTGTCACATCTTTTGACGAGCTCGAACGCATTCTCCCTCATTGTCAGCCAGTAGAATCCTTGTCGCAAGGCTTTGTTCACCAGAGCTCTGCCCCCGAGATGACTCCCGCATACGCCTTCTTGTATTTCTCGCAGGATGTAGTCTGCTTCCGTGGGGCCAATGCATTTGAGGATCGGGTACGAGAATGATCTTCGGTAGAGCTTTCCTTTCATTATATGACATGTTGGGGCCCACCTCTTGAGTAGCTTGGTCTCGGCCAAATCTTCAGGGAGGGCGCCGTTGGTGAGATACCGGACATAAGCGTCCATCCAAGAAGGCTCTTGCTCGACTGGCAGGGCTTCTTCTGTTGTTTTGATACTTGGAGCTTCCATATGCTCTATGTAAGCTTTTCCCAATGTCCCATCGACTGAGGTAGCGAACCGGGACAGGGCATCAGCTCTAGCGTTCTCCCCTCAAGGAATGTAGCTGATGCTGAAGTAGGCTAAGGGAGAGGCTTGCGACTGCACCATACTCAAGTAACGGGACATAGTAGGATCCCGCGCCTCGTACTCTCCTGTGATTTGGCCAGTGACTAGCTGGGAGTCAGTGAATGCCCTAAGATGCTTCACCCCGAGCTCCCGGGCCAACCTTATTCCAGACAGTAGGGCCTCATACTCCGCCTGATTGTTGGTGGCTAAAAAGAGAAAGTGGAGAGCGCACTCGGTTACAACTCCGTCTGGGTTAGCCAGGATGAGGCCTGCTCCGCTACCTTGAGAATTTGATGCTCCGTCCACATGAAGGATCCATTCATCCTCTTCGGTCCCAGAGTTGAGGGGTTTGCATGGGACTCTTCTGGTTGCTTTTTGCTTCAGGTGCATTCGACCAAGAAATCTGTCATGACCTAAGATTTCATAGCCGATCGGGGATGGAAAGATAGGTCGAACTCTCCCAGCTTGAGCACCCACTTTGTCAGTCGACCCGAAGAGTCCGGACGAGCGAGAATCGCCTAGAGTGGTTGGTCCATGACCACCACGATCGGATGAGCTTAAAAATAGGGTTGGAGGTGCTGGGCGGAGACAATCAACGCGAAGATAATTTTCTCAATTCTTGAATACTTGGTCTCCATGTCGTGAAGTACCTTGCTGGTGTAATACACTGGCTTTTATGTTCCATCGGTGTCCATGCAAACCAGCACGAAACTACAGCTTCGAGAGAAGCCACGAGGTACAGAAGAAGTTCTTCTCCATCCTTCGGCTTGGACAGTAACGGCGGGATGGATAGAAATTCTTTCAGTCCTTCGAAGGCCTCCTAGCACCCCTTCATCCATTCGAATCCGTTGACCCTGCGTAGTGCCTTCAAGAAAGGCAAACATCTCTCAGTGAACTTGGATAAAAATGGCTCAAAGCCGCCACCCTTCCCGTCAAGCGTTGCACTTCCTTCTTGTTGGCGGGAGACCTCATGTCCAAGATGGCTCGGACTTTATTGGGGTTCGCCTCGATTCCACGTTGGGTTACCATGAAACCAAAGAACTTGCCGGCTGTCACCCCAAAGGCGCACTTGCAAGGGTTCAGCCTCTTCTGGTATTACCGGAGGTTGCCGAAGGTGTCCGTCAGGTCGGTGATATGGTTGGTGGCACGAACGCTTTTTATCAGCATGCCATCCATGTATACCTTCATGTTGCATCTGATTTGGTCCTCAAAGATATTGTTTATTAGCCTTTGGTAAGTGGCCCCCACGTTCTTCAGTCCGAACGGCATCACCTTGTAACAGTATAGTCCCTTCTCAGTTATGAAAGAAGTAGCTTCCTCATCTGCCGGGTTCATCCTGATTTGGTTGTACCCAGAGAAGGTGTCCATGAACTAAGGGTCTCATGATCGGACGTAGCATCCATCAGTTGGTTGATCCAAGGCAAAGAAAAACTATCCTTGGGGCATGCTTTGTTGAGGTCCGTGAAGTCTACACGCATCCTTCAGTTCCCGTTGGCCTTGCGGATCATCACGACGTTAGCCAATCAATCGGGATAGTGAACTTCCTGGATGTGGCCCGTAGCTTTGAGCTTGCGGATTTCCTCGTCAATGGCCTTCTGTCTATCTAGGGCGAAGCTCCTTTTCTTCTGTCGAACAGGCCGGCATTCTTGCTTGAGGTTGAGCCGATGAGTGATTATCTCCTTAGGGATGCCTGGCATATCAGATGACGATCATGCAAAGATGTCAGAGTTGGCACGCAGGAAAGCAAGGAGCCGATCGCGTGCCTCTTTCGAAAGCAGTGCTCCGATCTGGATGGTCCTCGTCGAGTCCTCCCCAAGGGGAAGGTTAGGAGGTGCTCGGTTGGCTTCCCTCTCCTCTCCAAGTCTCGAGGGTTGAGCAGTTCAGGCGTTGCTGCCGACACCGTCTTTTGCGGACTGGGGGCTAAGTGGCAGCAGAGCGGCAGTGGGCTCTGTTCTTCCTTCATTTCTCCGACCCTTTCATCGGTGGGGAACCTCACCAGAAATCTCTTAGTGCAGATAACAGCATCCAATAAATTCAAGCCAGGCCGTCCCAAGATAGTGTTGTAAGCCAACGGGACCCGAACCACAGGAAGTTTATGACTACCGTGCTCTGACACGGTGGAGTCCCAGCTATGACAGGGAGAGTGATCTCCCCTTTGACGTTCACAAAATCTCCGGTAAAACCCATTAGAGGCGTGGTGACGGGTTGAAGAGAGGAGTTAGACAGGTTCATCCGAACAAAAGCTTCGTAGCTCAAAACATCAATAGAACTCCCACTATCTACTAAAATTCTCTTTACAGGGTGTTTGGCTATTGTCATAGACACGACAACGCTATCGTCATGTTTGTTAACTACCCCATCTAAATCCTTCCTAAAGAAAGGAATTACAGAATCTAACCCCTCATGTCGTCTTTTTGAGCTGTTGCCTGCCCTCTAGGAAATCATGGCTATCGTCTTTTCCATCGGGGTGTTGTCCACGCCGATCTGAGGTGCAGAAGGCGCCGATGGACCCAAAGAAGGGGCTTTCCTCTTCGAACGAACTTGCCTAAGTGACCATGTTGGACAAGTTCTTCAATGACCTTTTTCAAAAGGCGGCAGTCTCCAATGTCATGACCATAATCTCAATGGTATCAGCAGTAGAGTTCCTTGCTGCGATGAACCCTCGGCTTCATGGGGGGTGGGCTTTGGAAGTAAGGCTCATCCTCGATCTCCAACAGGATGTGAGAAACTGGAGCGAGGAGAGGGGTGAACTGCTCCTTGGGAATGAGTGTTTGAGGCCGATTGTCCGAGCGACGAGGTGGCTCAGGCTTTCTGGATCGTCCTCTGGCGGGTTCCGTGGATATTAGCTTCTTGTTGGAACCTTTGTCGGCCTTCCTTCTAGAAGAGTCTGCTTCATCGACGTGAATGTACTTCTACGCCCAACTCAGCAGTTTAGCGTAGGAGCTGGGAGGCTTCTTATCTAGAGAATAGGCAAATCTGGAAGGATGAAGCCCTCGCTTCAGGGCTAGGGTGGCTACAGAGTCCTCCAAGTTATAAACCTCGAGCGTAGCCTCCTTAAACCGAGCAACGAAGTCCTTTAGAGTTTCGCCGCTCCTTTGCTGGACAACGAATAAACTATCAGCCACTCGAGGGATCTTCCGGCATGCATCAAAGTGGGCCAGGAAAGACCGCTCGAGTTGTTTGAAAGAATTGATGCTGCGCGATGGCAAATGGGAATACCATGCGCACATTGCCTTCCGAAGTATGACTGGAAAGGCAATACACAGGAGAGAGTCTGTCGCCCACTGGACTTGCATGAGGACCTTGTAGCTCTCCAAGTGGTCCAGAGGATCTGTCGTGCCATCGTACGGGTCCAACTGGAGGAGATAGAACCGAGGTGGGACCAACTCCTTCATGATGCGGCGAGAAAGCGGGGGACGGTGGTCGTAGTCCATCCCGTGAGGGTTGGTGATTCGACGACTAAGCTCCTTCAATCGCTGATGATACTCATCAAGCCACTGTTCGGCTCGACGAGCAGCCTTCCTGTTGGTGTCTTCTTTAGAGGAGTCGAAAGATGAGATGGGAAGACCGCTGGTGCAAGGAGTGCACATGTCTTGGTTCCTTCTCTCCATTCTACCGGTGGGAGTGATCAGAATGGCAGAAGAGAGATCGCCGTCGCTTTGAGGTCTCCCGATGGCGAGGTTCAAATAGCAAGTGGTGGAAGGCCTTAGGAGGAGTCCTGCCCTGATGAGGTTGACTGGCTCCATGACCCTCCTTATGAGGCGGAGGGGGTTGAGGTGGCAATGGCATGACGGCGAAGCAATGTTCCTGCAGTCCCTCCACCACCATCATCAGATCTTGTACCTGATTGGTCAGGACGTCAAGCCGATCGACCTGGCTAGCCTGTGATGGTGCAAGAGGCAGAACATGGAGGTTGGCCTCTGATTGTTCAGCCCGCGAAAGGCGTTTCGCGGCATGGCTGGTGGAGGCTTCCTGAGCCCGCGTCATTACCATCGTCTCCCTTGCAGAAGTTGAGGGGTCGCAGATGCATGAAGGTGAACATCTGTCTGCCGGTCCCTCCTTCCTGGCGCGCCAATCTATTGCTGCCAAATCACTTGTGGTGAGCGCCGGTGGGTAGAGATCCCCGCAGGTCGTCGGAGGCGTCGAGGGAGCACCTTCTTCCTTTGGGAACCTGCAAAAAGTCTCGGACCGATAGTTCCGGCGGGGACCCTCTGATGCTCAAGTCAGTGGGTTGTAGAACAAGAGTGTTTTATGAGAAAGTAAAGATTGAGTCCCCCCCTCGATGTGAGTAGGGGTATATATACCTGTTAGGGAGTCCCTTTTACCCTTTGTTGAGTAGCTGTCGAATCCCGTTCTGTTAGGATTGGCCTCGCAGGCAGCTGGCGGGCGCGTAGTCGTTAAGCATGCACCGTAGATAACGATGACTGCGTAATACATGGGTAACCGCCCATAATCTCAGTAAAATAGATGAGCGAGATATGCGGCGGTTGGTGCCTCAAAACAATAGGTCTGGTATCCGAGATTGGCTCCGCTATATTAGGAAAACATGTAATGTTGAGGCCGAAGCCAGGGGCCGAGGCCGAAGCCAAGGGCCGAGACGAGGGTGAAGCCGAAGCCAAAGGCCGAGGCCGAAGCTAGGGGCCGAGGCCGAAGCCAAGGGCCGAGGCGAGGGTGAGGCCGAAGCCCGAAGCCGAGGTCGAGGCCAAGGGTCGAGGCGAGGGTGAGGCCGAAGCCAAAGGCCGAGGCCGAAGCTAGGGGCCGAGGAGAGGCGAGGCCGAAACCAGAGGCCGAGGCCGAAGCTAGAGGCCGGAGCCGAAGCTAGGGCCCGACACCGGAAATGAGCTATCAACTCATCTGGTTCCGAAAATCGTGCAAAGTGTTATACTGTCACCAAAGGGAAGTGATCAGCCACATCACATACAATCTAAATTGGATTAGCTACCTTAGAATGTAACAAATTTCAACCATATATATATATATACATATATATATATATATATATATATATATATATATATATATAGAGAGAGAGAGAGAGAGAGAAAGGGCAGATTTTGATTATATTTAATGTAAATAAATTTAAATGGTTATTAATTTCATTCTTTAATCTATATCGCTCATGAATTCAAAAATAGAAAAAGTAAAAAAGATGAAATGATTTTGAAGTCCATATAAATCCTTAAAAAATGATCAAAACCTAAATTTAGGTACATGTGGCACATTTTTACTCAACAAGTTTGTCAAGTCTCGCCCACTTTTTTAAAGTGCTGCATTATCAAAGTAGTCTAGTGGAATGGCATCACATCCTATGATCATCCAATCCTATGGCAGCATTAATTCTTCCTATTTCATATAGTTTGCTCTCAAGCCTTCCATGCAGTCCATTACGTTTTGCAGAAAAAACATATAATTTGACGCCTCACTCTTCATTGACGCATTTTGGACTGCTTTGATTACATCTATAACATATCATGTTAGCTTATTTCTTCCATATTGTTCTTGTGACTTAACTAAAGAATTTCATGTCATAGACCAGTCAAGAGTGGACAAGTTAGTTGTTGAAAGGACACGCATGGCTGTCGCCCATAGTTAGTTACCTAATTGTACGTGAACGCTAATATGCCAAGGGTTTAAAACTTCAATGTGGAAATCTTAATTAAAAAGTGTACTGAGTCTAGATTATTTTCTTCTCCAAAGCGTGAAGTTAGGAATAATGAGGTTAATGCAACTTCCATCTAACGTGTGGAATGTATTTGACTAAATAGAATTTTAATTCATGGCAAACAGCACTTTGCAAGAGTGATTTGGTAGAGAAATATGGTTCTCGCTTTGGATAGAGCGTTCTCCATATAATAAGGCAAAAAGCATTCAACAAGACCGGGTGGACTCCAGAAAGCTTTTGACGTTTTGGTGTTTGGATATCGCAGCCAGTGATATTCTCGTTCCTCAAGCTTTGCATAAATAATTATTTGGCATATGGTGTTTGGAATAATTATTGTTAATTATATGCTACATATATTAAAATTAAACAATGTGTTTAACTTTGAGTTAAGGACATAGAAATAATAATGGCCCTTCACTTTGCTTAGATCGATCGAACCAGTTGTTGAAAGCAAGCTTTAACTGAAGAACATAATCCCCAAATTTTTTAAAGTAAATAAGTAAATAATAAAACAGTAGTGAAGCTTAAGCCAATGTGCTCAACAAATAGTACCGTTGCAATTCTGGTCACCTGAATAGCATGAGCTCCACGTCTTTTCCCATTCAAAGGCTGCTTGAAATGCCCAAAAGCGAGCATGAGGAATATGACAAGAGGATATGCCGCCATGAGGCCCGTCTTAGCTGCCACTTTTCCATCCTTTTACAAAGGAGAGGAGAGAAGAGCATATCTCCTCTTCTGACCCACCCCTCCTATCCCTCTCTCTTGCTCCTTTAATTATATATATATCCTTCCTTACCTGACCTCCCAGGGCATTAAGGAAAAGGAGGGAGGAAATGCGATGAGAGAGAGGACAAGATCATGCTCGGGAGAATCATATACTAGTAGACGAGCTTTCAGGGATGGGCTTTGGATGAAAAAGGAGCGCTGGAGCAAGCTGAGGGAGGGATATCCGTGGTATAACCTTCTAGCCTATGGCATATGCCATTGTTCATGGCTCATGTTATCTTCCCTGGCCAAGAAGTTGCACTATAAAAGCTCGTTATAAGGTGGTCAGAGAAAAGGCAAGGAACGTCGAGGAGAAGCAGCAACATGATAAGTTTGTCCAAAGCGAGCCAGTCTTAAGGCTTCTCTCCTTCTGGCAAGTTGTTGGTGGAGAGAGAGATGGATCTATATATGCTTTGTTTTCTCCAGTGGCCTGCCAAAGGAGAGTTGCCCTGTGACTGGCTTCAGCTTTAGAGCGTCAGCGGGCAGTACCCATCTCATGCCAAAATGCGAGGTATAATTAAATAATAATACAAGAAATGATGTGCTTTCTTTCGTTATTTTATTTTCTATCTTCTGAGACAAAGTCCAGGAACCTGAAGTACACTCTACAGTGTTACGTAGAAGATTATTGTTTGATCATTCTATTAAAAAGAGGGAAAAAAATATGCACCTATATATATATATATATATATATATATAGAGAGAGAGAGAGAGAGAGAGAGAGAAGCTATACACATCAACCATGATATGCACCCGAAATTAGTTTTGAGAGCTTGGTGCTCTTCACGCAGAAGAGAGAGAGAGAGAGAGAGAGCTATACACATCAGCCATGATATGCACCCGAAATTAGTTTTGAGCGCTTGGTGCTCGTCATGCGAGCATCCTGCACAGCGCTCATCGTGAGCATAAGCAGATCTTAAGCATAGATATTTTTATGGTTCAACTTATATTTTGAAAAGATTTTTTTCTATTAGCGAACCATTAAGACCATTGAAGAGAGCGGTTAGGTCTCTCTGGGAGGTTATCCAAACCAAGCCAATAAATAGGCTCAAGGTCCAAAGATACAGGCATCTAAGTCTGTGAGAGTCTGTATTCTAGTACTGATTTCCTATTTAGCCTAAGGTTCTACTAAAAAGAAAGCTTGAAGTCCTAAGTTCCTCCACAATATTGAGAAGAAAACTCAAATCTTGAAGGTCAAGAAGAAAAAAATTTACAAGAGCCTCTTCCATTGTTTCCATTCTTTTCTCTTATCATTTTGTTGTTGCTAACTCTAATTTTTTGGGCATGTGAAGAAATCATTGGATTGTACCTTTATACGATTGTTCTTACTACAAGAGGTTTAGATTGAACTGAATCATTATATTTTAGGCACAATTAACCTATAACCTGCATAAAAGGGCTGAAACTAGTCCTTAGAATAATGCGCCTTGAT
>UESW01004878.1:600548-658435 GCA_900491605.1 Calamus simplicifolius
ATATTCTAGATATGATTGAGATGCAATCAGCGGCAGCTTAATTTGGCATGAAATCGGTATTGGTCATATAAGAAAAATGATCATTCAGATCGGGAAGGTTGCTTGCTCGCTAGGTGGCATGTGGGCTGCTTGAAGTAGGTATGGCACCAACTTGAATTTAGCAGCTGCTCTATCTGACTGTGTGGCCTTGTCTTCTGCTCCAATACTAATGTCTCCTCTTGTAACCTGATGAACTTACTACATGACTCATATTAAAATAAACTGAACTGGATAAGACTCAATTTAGAATAAAATGAACTGGACGGGACTCAAAATAAACTAAACTTTATTTCCCAACTCAAGACTTGAATCATAACTAATCAGATATCCACAGAGGGTTAAGAATCCTCTGCTTGATCCTGGTGCCCGCACCACATCGCGATACACATATGTATCAGAATACTTAAATTATTTATAAATTATTTAAATTATTTGCAAATTATAATTTTTCTTATAGATGGATGAGCATGGGCATAAACCCAATGAGGTGGAGTTTTACTCGATGACTCATATTCATCATGATGGCAATTTTGCCAGAGATGAGTCAAGGGACTTATATGTAATTATTTATTACAATTATTTTATGCAATGATTTTAATTTGATTTTATTATTCAGTAAGATCTAACTATTTTTTTTAAATTAATAAAGAAAAGAGCTACAACTCTTATTGCTGAGCGTATCAATGACTCTATAGCATCTACGTAGAGTAGTCGCATTGAGGCCAATGTGTTTATGAAGCTGATGGGACTGGAGTGCTACGATCTAGTGAAGGGTTATGGAGTTGGAGTCACCCCCACTTAATTATCTGAGATGAGTAAACATGCACATGATGCTGCAGATGCTGCAGATGGTGTTCGCAGACTTGAGTAGAAGATAGAAAAGATGGGACAAAGGAGTATCGTACAATATGCAGCGATGAAGGAGATGCAACGGAGCCGTGTCATCGATAGAGCAACGATGGATTTTATAAGAGAGCACATTGAGCAGCTTATATCTATTGTACATATGTTTGTTCCACATTAGGTAAATACATATATAACATAATATATATTATTATATTATATCAATTATTTATCTAATATATTGTAATTGATAGTTAAGCAAATTAAACTTTTTAAATTATGCTTATAGGCTCCTGAAGTGTCAGATCCTCTCAAACAGGGTGATGACCTTCCTCCTGCAGATCATTGACCTTGGCTTTTTTTTATTTTAGTTCTTTCATTTCATGTATTTTTAAATTTTGTTAAACTTTAAATTGTAACTCTCTTAGTTGATTGTAACGAAATTTATATTTGAAATTTTAATTTGGATTTTAAGAATGTATGCAATATGATTTTAATATAAATTTGTACATACTTTGATTTTAAAATTATGAAAAGCATCAGCTCAATTTTAATTTTATATTTATTATTTTTTTAAAAATATAACAGGTTTAATATAAATTTATTCTTAATTATATTATATAGGTTTAATATAAATTTAATGTATGCAATGTGATTATTAATTGCATTATATAAGTTTAATTTAAATGTTTATCATTTTATTTTTTAAAAAAAATTATTTTTTTAAACATCGAAAATGCTGATACTATAGGAAAGCATCGGCACTGTAATATTGCCAACCTTTAAAAAGCATCGGCACTGTAATGGTCCGATGCTTTTTAAAGTGTTAGGAGTGCCAACGCTTGGAAAAGCGTCTGCCAACATTACGATGCCAATGCTTTTTAAAGCATCGGCACCATAATGGTCTCGATACTTTTTAAAGCATCGGGAGTGCCGACTTAAAAAAGCATAGGCAGTGCCGATGCTTTGCACCATAATAGTCCCGACGCTTTTTTAAGCATTGGCACTAAAAAGCATCAGAACCATTTCGGTGCCAATGCTTTTTACTGTGCTTTTTATGAGAAATTTCATCTTCACTCTAGCTATTCTGATGCTTTAAGAAGCGACGGGATGCTATTTTTTTATGCTAAAAAGCATCAAAAAAATAACTTTTTTAGCGTTGCCATTCCTAAAAATTGCTATAGTGCTAGCTTTCCTTCCAATTTACTAATTAATAGTTATACATAACAACATTTAGATCCAGTGGCTGAACTTCTTTCCCTAGTGATGGCAATAAGCATTACTGCTAGCTCATGTTTGTCTCCTTTTCATGGTGGTATCAAGCAAATGCTCCTCTCTTATCTCTCTCTCTCTCTCATGGTTGGCTTCTGCATAGCACCCATGAGATCTTCATAGCCCTATTTTGCCTCTATATTTACTAGTACCCCACTTCTACTTGGCTTCTTTCGTATGTCATGGAGTCTCTCAAGCAAGCTCATCAAACTAAGCTCGAGTTGGTTGGAATTGATAATAGGCTAAATTTGAGCTAGCCTTTCGAAACTCATGTAGCTTGAATCAGTCTCGAGGCTATGTACTTGGATGTCAAGCTAAGCTCAAGTTGGTCCGAGCTCACTGATATCTAGCTCATTTATGCACCCCACATTTCTTACTTTTTTTCCTTCATTCTTCTAACTTTAAGCATTCACTAATAGATTGAGCTCTTGTGCACTCTACATATGAATATAAAAACCAAGAAGAATAAAATATTATAGATATTGTTTTTTTAAAAAATCTATTACAATCTACTTGATTAATTGCACATATATAATAATAAGTTAATATAATTTTGAAAACAATAAAACAGAAGTATAAGAAACAAAAAAGACAACTAATCCATCAAAATTTTTGGTACTTGAATACTGTAGAAAGAAGATATGTTAATACAAATATTATTTTTTCCTATTTTGTTTGTGTTGGTTGTTAAAATTATTGAATTTAAGGTTAACATATTATTAAAAAAATAAATTTGCACAAAATAAATTAGTTATACAATATTGTCTTTTATCTAAAAAAAATATGGAAAAACTACTAATATATTAATCAGCATTAACAATGCATCGCATTTAGAGGTGCAATTTGGGTTAGACTGGAGCACAAAATTTCCAACCCAACCTCAGTACCATCGAGTTCAGGTTGATTCGTATGTATATATATATGTGTGTAGACCGTCTAGTCAGTCTGACTTGGTCTATAGATAATTGTGCATTCCATATTAATGACCTGAAATATTGAATTTGATATGCCATTTTAAAATTATATGATTTTCAAATCTTTAGTCCACTCACACTTCAAAAATGGGACAGTTTGAATGATATGATCTAGTAGTATTTTCTTCCCACTGATGTATGGTCCAAGAGTCGGACGTGGTAGAAGAAGACGGAGACGTGTGCTCTGGCCTCACCTGGTTCTAATTGTGATATATAGACAGAGAGGAGAGGATAGAATATAGATAACTCATAAGACAGGCAGATACCGAGCGCATCGCAAGAAAATGTCTTCCAGCCGGGGAGGAGAGCCTCTGAAGGATGAGATTGATCTTGCTGCAGAAACATTACCATCACCACCACCACAACCACCAACAGACCACTATGACTTCCAAAAGAAGATCAAAGAGAAAGTATTGCAAAGCCGCCCCATCTTGGACGAAGAGCTGCACGCAATTTATCGTGTGCCACCTGAATTCCTTGATTCCGATAAAAAAGTTGGAAACTTCTACAAGCCGAAAGTCGTCAGCATCGGCCCCTACCACAAGGATGAATCGCTGCCCATGGAAGATTTCAAGTGGACATGTCTCTACAAATTAATAAAGGATTATCCTCGCTACAAAAGTTATGAAGGCCTCGAGTTGCTTGGAAGTTGCTTCACCAGGATGATCGAGAAGATAAAAGACATCAAGAAATTTTACTCGGAGAAAATTGATTTAAAGGAGCAGGAATTAGCACAAATGATGTTGCTGGACGGCGGCTTCATCGTCTATCTACTGTTAAGGCAAGTAAAGCAAATAAAGATCGAAAAAGACGATTTGCAGCCTGTTATCGGCAGAGCGTGGATCTGGGACTTGGTGAAGTACGACCTGCTGTTGCTTGAAAACCAGATCCCGTTCTTTGTCATCGATGAGTTATGCGTCATCCTTGGGATTTATAACATAGATATCAATCTCGTGGACATTGCACTTGAGTATTTTAGCAGTCTTGAGCCCTGTAGAAAACAAAAAGAATCCCCATTCTATATTCCGAGGATGATGTTCATCATCTGCTCCATTTGGTTTACTTATCTGTCCTTCCAAGTCCACAACATTACAGGCCCTTCCCTGCTCCACAATCAGAACAGTGGATCCCTAGAGCCACGGAGCTGAAAGACTCTGGAGTCACGTTTAAGAAGAAAGAAAACCAAGGCTCCTTCTTGAGCTTCTTGGACATAAAGTTCAGCGATGGAGTGATGGAAATCCCACAATTAAGGCTCCATGATTATAGCGTCAGCTTGTTTCGAAACCTTGTTGCCTTTGAGCAGTGCCACCCGAAGACCGAATGCCACATTACTGCTTATGCAAAGCTCATGAATTGCCTGATCAACCGGAGGAGGACATGAGGTCGCTACATCTAGATCAAATTCTCGACAGCAACATTACCACGGAGGAAGATGCAGCACAATATTTCAAGCGCCTCTGCCATGGAACTCATTGTTCACCGGAGAAAAACTATCTTGGAGGTTTAATTAATGATGTCAAGGAGCATCATGGAAAAAGTCGAATCAGACCCGTGCGTACTTTGTCCGAACGTATTTCGGAAATCCAGTGATCACCGTTGCACTGATAGCCAGCATCATCCCCGTTGTGCTCTCTGTTTTCAGCAATATTCTCTCAATCAAAAAGGATCTTTAAGGTCGAAACTAATTTCCAAAGCATGCTTCATCGTAAATGTTTTAGTTGTTCTTCTGTTATTTTATTTCAATAATCATGCATGTGATATGCTGTCATTGCTTCTCCCATTTTTCAATAATGCATGTTCTGCTTAGTGCTTCTGCTTATAATGTTGTGTCTTGGATTTCTTAGCCAAATGTCTGTGTGAAAGAACGAAGAAGAGAATTGTTTTTGTTTTGTAATGGACGACCTTTCTAATCTTCGGTTCCATCTTTCAAGGATTTGTGCTCGTATTTTTTCTTTTTTTGTTATCTATATCATCGAACAATGATGGAGAAATGGTCAACAATGTATACCGACCTAACTTTTCTATCGCATGTGACTTGGATCATACAAGTCAGAGTACCATCATCTCTCTCTCTCTAGGTATTCGATGCTGCCATCTTTTTGAGAGAATACCATATCAATTTCAATACTGTGACCTAAAGTTGATATTTAGAGTTGTGAGATTTATCTAATAGTTTACCAACTTTTTTATAAATATATTTTTGAAATATATTTATTTTAATAAATATTGATATCAAAAAGAATTATAATTGGTTAATATGTAATCTATAAATTTTATGAACTTATATTTTTTAATTAAATGGAAAGCAAAACTATAACGTTTCTTATCAAATATTATTTGTATATATTATGAAATGTTGCATTAAGCATGCTCACCACTCTATGTTATGATATATGAATTATTAACAAATGTGGTATGTTTTGAATTTCGAACTCCCAATCTAATTATCTTATACAATTTGCTAACAAGAGTTATACATTAGGCAGATATTTTATCAATTAGAGACTCAAAATTTTGACTCCAATGATATGTAAATAATCAGTGGACCTCAAAAATTTAGGCTAAGAATCCGAAATAACCCACAATGTATATCACGCTTAACATCAACAAATTTGATGGGAAAACTTCTTTTTTTTTTTTTCCTCTAATGTTAAATTACCGATACAAACATGACTTGAGAAGTTATGTTAAATCTATTATGTATGGTAACATTTTGTTACATTTTAAGCTTTTAGGGTTACACTCAGCATGGTACCAAATCAAATTTGAGGGTTTATGGTTCACCAACAATGGCCGAATAGGCTCTTGAGATGCAGGCAATCGATCATAGGGAAGTGGGTGGATGGATAAAATAATAATAATAAAAGAAAAGGAACGCAAAGTAATTAGAGCCACGAAGAAGAGGATGGACCAGTCGACAAAATGGAAACATTAGCCTACTTAGCCAGCAGCGAGGCCATAATTTAAAAACCTACATTCATGGATATAGATCGAGGATTATTAAAACTATCAAGTGGCACTGCAACATCGATCGCATCAACTTTTTTTTTTTTTTTTACTTGTCAATAATTAGATAGAGCGAAGCGATGCAATGGAGATGTTGCGCACTCCGCTTCACTTTCTTTTAGTTGACAATAATTAGATAGAGCGATGCGAGGAGATGTCATGCAGAGGCTTGGTCAGCATGTTTTCTTTATTATTATTTTTGCTTGACAATAATTAGATAGAGAGATGCAATGGAGATCGTGCGCACTCCGCTTCAATTTCTGGCCATGCAGAGGGCTAGGTTTTTTTTAGTTGATAATAATTAGATCGAGCGATATGCGAGGAGATGTTGCGCACTCCGGTTGACTTTGGGATGGGCAGGCTTGGCAAGTAGGTTTTTTTTATTTTTAGTTGACAATAATTAGATCGAGCGATATGCGAGGAGATGTTGCTCACTCCGCTTGACTTTCGAATCGGGCGCCCACATGCAGAGGCTTGGCAAGCAGGGTTTTATTTTTACTGACAATAATTAGATAGAGCCATGCAATGGAGATCGGGCCGAATCCAGGGCCGAGACGCACCCAAGGTCAGGCCGAATTGGGGCCGAGGCGGGGCTGGAGCCGAGGCCAAGCTGAATCCAAGGCCGAGGTGGGACTGCAGCCAAGACAAGCCAAATCCGGGGCCGAGGCGCACCCAAGGCCGAGCCAAATCCGGGGCCGAGGTGCACCCGAGGTCGGGCCGAATCCGGGGCCGAGGCGGGGCTGGAGCCGAGGCCGAGCCGAATCCGAGGCCGAGGCGGGACTGAAGGCGAGGCCGATGCGGGACCGAAGCCCAGGCCGAGCTCTAAGCTAGCAGAGATTGTTTAAAAATAGTGCGGGATGTTATCGTACTGCTTGATGGTGATTAGCCATATCAGATGCCCCCCGCCCCCGAGATGGGTGAGCGTGCACATACCATTGATAGGGGGTGTTTTATCACCCGGTCGCTAATCTTCAGGTGACACGTGTCAAGGGTCGTCCTACCCTTAATGGTGCATCGGATGCTGCGACGCCATCATCTCACCGCCTCGACTATTGGGATCAAGGCGAATTTCCCTCGGGGCCAGGCAGGCGCGTCATTGTGGTGAGGTTACCGCCATCCCTTCGTTGGCAAGAGCCTCCGAGCCGGGCTCCGGGTGGTGGCCGTAGTCGTCCCCAATGGGAAGCAGGAACGTAGCCGGAGCAAGCTTGGATGATTTTGAAAAGACAAGTCTATAAAAGGGGGGGTTCTTGGTCAAGCGGTCCTTACTGCTTTCGTTTTGTCCCCATTATGGTTTTACTCGAGCCTGTTGTCTTCCATCCTCCCAAGCCCTTCGCCTTTGATTCTTCGTCCTAAATTCTTCAGGTTAGTTCTGTTCTCATGGCATCTTCGTCCCTTTCATGCTCAATTTTGTTTCGGGGGCTATTCCCCCGATCTTCCTCGATAGCCCTCTTCCTCTCCCGCGCCCAGCTGGTCATCCTCTACGGAGGATATCCCAGGGGCAGCGGCGAGTGGTCGGGCGATTTCTCGTCAAGAATCGCTCGGCGCCGGACGGGCCCCTGTCCGGCGCCATCCGGCTGTTGCCGGCCCCTCTTGTGTAGGGGAGTCTCCCGAAGGGACTGTCTTGTGATGACGGCCTAGGAGATAATCAATCTTAGGGCTTGTTATCAGATTCCCACCGACCTCCGCCTATACCGGCCTCTTCCCAAGGATAGGGTAACCTCTTCTTAACCTGGCAGGGTTGCCCTCTACGAGTATTATTTTAAGGCTGGGCTCCGTATTCCCATTTATCCTTTCATACTTAATGTTTTAGGTAGATATTCTTTGGCCTTTGCTCAATTGGTCCCAAATTTCATTCGGACCCTCGTAGGTTTTCTAGTACTATGCCACATTCATGGGATAGAAGCTAGGATTTCTCTTTTCCGTTACTTCTATACCCTTAGGAAACAATCGGGATGGTGGTGCTTCGCCCCTAGGCCCACTAGAACTCTCAAGTTGCATCTTCCTACATCCATTAAGGGATGAAAAGTAGGTTCTTTTTTGCCAAATTGAGGGAGTGAAGACCGAGTGGGGAATCCCTGACAACGAGGCCAACAAAGACCCCAGAATTCTTCCAAGAGATCAAGAGGCGTTCGGGCAGTTGATTACTGCCGACGTCTCTCGATGCAACCGGCTATTAGCCGAGGAGAATCTTTGGCTAGTGGGCCTTATTCTGGACGATGGTGAGCAGTAATAATATGTTTTTATCTTTTATTTTTTCCCTTTCTTTTTATCTTTTTTTTACACCCTTCCGTTCATGTTCCTTGATATAGGAATGGCACCATCGCTTCATGAAATAAGGCAGGCTGCCACAAGGAAAGAAAGGTCAAGGCGGATGGGGCCCCGCTGAGAAGAGGGCCATCATCAAGATTGCCAGGAGGATCGAGGCCGGAGAGGCCTCTGGAAGGGGTGAGACGGAGGGAAGGGCCAAGGTTGGAGAGGCCTCGAGAGGGAGCGAGGCGGAAAGGGCCAAAGCCGAAGAAGCCCTAGGAAGCGAGGCGGTAAGGGCCGAGGCGGAGAGGTATTAGGATGGAACGGAAAGGGATTTACCTTGTTCGCCTTCACCAGCACCGCCTCCATCTCCTATTAATCTAATCGATACTTCTCTGGAGCGGGGCACTAAAGTGCCATCACCATAGCCCATAGCTCCCAAAGCAGAACCGACCAACTCGGCTACACGACCGACTCCAGAAGCCGCCCTATCTCCTGAAGGGGCAGTGGCCGAGGCGTCCCCATCAGCAAAGGTGCCAGAGGGAGCAGAGTCGGAGGCTGAGCCCTCGCCTTCAGCCGCCAGGTCAGCGGGGGGGATGACATCGATCCCTCTTTTCAGTCAATTTTGACGCGCTATAGCCGCTTGGCCGAATGGACATTGGCCCAGGCTTCCGTGCCTAAGCTACAGAGGTTCCTTCACCATCAAGGGAGATCTACATTCTTCCGAGAGGCATCCGTGGCACATCTCTGGGTAAGTATTGTTCTATTATCAAAACTTTTGGGACCGTTTCTTCATCTAAACCAAATAATTTGATCAAGCGTTGAACTCTATGACGGCCATGAGGGGTCTTTGGTCCCAGGCCAAGGTCGCTCTCGACCAATCTCTAGAGGAAATTCGAGAAGTCCGGGCTAGAGCAGAGAGGGCCGAGGCAGCCCTGGAGGAGGCCCGGGCGGAGACTACCCAGGCACAAAAGGCTGAAGCCGAAGCTAAGGCTGCCCGATTCCGTAACCTGGCTGGGCTGAGAAGGCGGAGGATGCACTGGAAGTGGCTTAGCTCCAAACGGCCAATGAGCTTGATAATGCTCAGGTGGCAGAGGAAAAGCAAAGAGTTGCCGAAGAGAAGTAGAAAGCCGCTGAAGGAGATTTACCTACTGAAGCACCAGCTGTACTCTGCCACCATTGAGATCGAAGTGGCCGGAGAGTGGGCCGAGAATGTCGAGGAAATCGCTTGCCAAAGAGACACTGAGGCAGTACATCTGAGGGCGGCGTGACCGAGGCTGAGAAGAAGGCTGATGAGGCCAAGAAGAAGGCCACCGAGGCTGAGGAGAAGGCTGTCGAGGCTGAGAAGAAGGCCATCGAGGCTGAGGAGAAGGCGCCGAGGCCGAGAAGAAAGCCGTCAAGGCCGTAGAGGATTTTAGGAAGTCCAAAGCCTTCAGTAAGGAGCTGGCTGAGACAACTGCATTTGTATACAACAGTGGCTTCCAAGATTGCAAGGAGAAAATATGCAGACTCTACGGCCTCGAGGGAATTGAAGAGCTGGAGCCGAACGAAGTTCCCGAAGATGACAGCTTAGCTCCGGCTGAACCTTAGTTTCTTTTGCTTTTACTGCATTGTATCAAGTCCTACTTAAATCGGCAATTTTGTAAACTTTTGCTATTAATGGAATTTTGACCCATATGCTCATGACTTGCACCGTAGCCAAGTTTTCTAGCGAATAAGTCGAAATGAACCGAATACCGATGACTAAAAACTCGACCATACATCGTAGGACGATGCCTGAGTCGGTGCCAAGGGAGAACTCCAACACGACTTCGGTCCAGGGACACGGCTAGAAAGTCGGCTAGAGAGCTGATGTGGGATCGGGTTTGCGTACCGATGCGGAGTCGAACCTGTGCCGATGCGGAGTCGAACGAGTGCCATTGCAGAGTCGAACTTGTGCCGAGTGGAGTCGGACTTCAGACGCCGACACGGAGGCGGGTTGTGTGCCGAGGCGAGCTCGGGCTTCTAATGCCGATGCGGAGTCAGGCTTCGAGTGCCAATGCGGAGTCGGGCTTCCAGCACCGATGCAGAGTCGGGCTTCCAGGGCCAACGCGGAGTTGGGCTTCAAGCGCTGACGCGGAGTCGGGCTTCAAGCCCCACGGAGTTAGACTTCAAGCGTCGTTGTGGAGTCGGGCTTAGTACCGACATAAAGTCGGTCTTTAGTGCCAACGCTGAGTCGGTTGTGTGCCGAGGCGAGCTCGGGCGATGCTGAATCGGACTAAGTGCCGATGCGGAGTAGGTCTTCAAGTGCCAATGCGGAGTCGGGCTTCCGGTGCCGATGCGGAGTCATTATTCAAGCACCGATGCAGAGTCGGTCTTCAAGCGTCGACGCGGAGTTGGGCTTGCAGCGCCGATGCAGAGTCGGGCTTGAAACGCCGACGTGGAGTCGGTTTTAGTATCGACGTAAAGTCAATCTTCAGTGCCAATGCTGAGTCGGTTGTGTGCCGAGGCGAGCTCGAGCAACGCTGAATCAGACTAAGTGCTGATGCAGAGTCGGTCCTCAAGTGTCGATGTGGAGTCAGGCTTTCGATGCCGACACTGAGTCGAGCTAAGTACCGACGCGGAGTCGGGCTTCAAGTGCCAACGTGGAGTCAGGCTTCCGGTGCCAATGCGGAGCCGAGCTTAGAGTGCAGATGCAGTGCCGGGCTTAGAGTACCGATATGGAGCCGATCTTAGAGTACCGACACAGAGCCGGTCTTCAAGTGCCGATGCGGAGTCGGGCTTAGAGTGCCAAGTGGAGGCTCGGGCTTGGAGTGCTGATGTAGAGCCAGTCTTAGAGTGCTGACGCGGAGCCGGGCTTAGAGTGCCGAGGGGAGGCTCAGGCTTGGAGTGCCGACGCAGAGCCGGGCTTGGAGTGCCGACGCGGAGCCGGGCTTAGAGTACCAAGGGGAGGCTCGGGCTTGGAGTGCCGACGCTGAGCTAGGCTTATAGTGCCGACGCGGAGCTGGTCTTAGAGTGCCAATGCGGAGCCAGGCTTAGAGTGCCGAGGGGAGGCTCGGGCTTGGAGTGCCAACGCGAAGTCGGTCTTTCAGTGCCGACGCGGAGTCGGGCTTCAAGTGCCGACATGAAGTCGGGCTTCCAGTGAGAAGCAGGATTACTCAAAGACATGCCAGTGAGAATATTCTAAATAGTACCCTGGTAGACAGGTTCAAGCTAAGGAAATTAACAAACTATTGATAATGCCGACGTAGGTTGTCTGCGTTCCAAGTGCGGGGGAGAGGCTTCTCGTCTAGCCCCTCAACTTTGTATGCTCCGTGGTGAAGCGCCTCCGTGACTCGATAGGGTCCTTCCCATCTTGGCGTTAGCTAGCCTCCTTTCGTCGGCTTTGAAACTTCAGTTCGTCGGAGGACTAGGTCTCCGGGGCGGAACGTCTTGGGATGTACTTGGGCATTGTAGAACCTGGCCGCCCGCTGACAGAAGGCCACCATCCGGAGCCGCGCTCGATCTCGTAGTTCTTTCACTTGGTCGAGGTCGGTCCGCAGCTAATTTGGGTTGTCCCCCTCGCTGTACAACTCCATCCGGGGGCTCGGGACACCTATCTCCATAGGAATGACAGCTTTGAATCCGAAGACCAGGCTGAAAGGAGTCTCTCCGATGGGGGCTCATGGCATTGTGTTGTAGGCCCACAGTACACTGGGAGCTCTTCCACCCACCGTCCTTTGCAGTCATCTAGCCAGGCCCTAAGCCCTTGAAGAATAATGTGGTTGGTCACCTCGGCCGCGCCATTGGTCTAGGGATGCTCCATAGAGATAAACTGCTGATGAATGACTAGCTCGATGCAGAACTCCCGGAATGCCGCATTGTCAAACTGTCGGCCGTTGTCAGTGTTGAGAGTGTGTGGCAGCCCGAACCGGCACACTATAGATTTCCAGAAGAAGGATCTCACCTTGCCCTCGGTGATCTTGGCGAGTGCTTTGGCCTTGATCCACTTGGTGAAGGGAATGGTCCTAGGATGTTCATACCCCACTGGACGAAGGGCCAAGGTGAGCCAGGGGGGTCAGTTGGGACGTTGGTTGCCGCTGGATGTTGGCATGGCATTGACAACTGTCGCACTTTCGGACAAGCTCGGACGCATTCTCCCTCATTGTAAACCAATAGTATCCCTGCCGCAGAGCTTTATATGCCAGGGCTCTGCCCCCATGTGACTTTCGTATATGCCCTCGTGGATTTCCCGTATGATATAATCTGCTTCCGTGGGGTTGACACATCTGAGGACTGGGTACGAGAACGACCTTCGGTAGAGCTTTCCTTCCATCGTTAGAAACTTCGCGGCTCGCCGCTTGAGCAGCTTAGCCTTAGCCAGGTCTCCAGGGAGGGCGCCGTTGGTGAGATATCGGACATAAGTGTCCATCCAAGAAGGCTCTTGCTCGACTAGCAGGGCTTCTTCTATCGCTTCGATACTTGGGGCTTCCAGATGCTCTATGTAAGCTCTTCCCAAAGTCCCGTTGACTGAGGTAGCGAGTCGGGACAGGGTGTCAGCTCTAGCGTTCTTCCCTCGAGGAATGTAGCTGACGCTGAAGCAGGCTAAGGGAGAGGCTTGCGACTGCACCACACTTAAGTAATGGGACATAGTAGGATCCCGAGCCTCGTACTCCCCTCTAATTTGGCCGATGACTAGCTGGGAGTCAGTGAATACTCTAATGCATTTTGCCCCGAGCTCCTAGGCCAATCTTATTCCAGACAATAGGGCCTCATACTCCACCTGATTGTTGGTGGCTGGGAAGAGAAAACAGAGAGCGCACTCGGTTACAACTACGTCCGGATTAGCCAGGATGAGGCCCGCTCCGCTCCCTTGGGAATTTGACGCTCCATCCACATGAAGGATCCATTAATCCTCTCCGGTCCCAGGAGTTGAGGGGTTTGCATGGGACTCTTCTAGTTTCTCCTTGCCCCAGGTGCATTCGACAAAGAAATCTGCCAGGACCTGAGATTCCATAGCCGACTGTGGACGGAAAGATAGGTAGAATTCTCCTAGCTTGAGCACCCACTTCGCCAGTTGGCCCGAAGTGTCCGGACGAGCAAGAATCGTCTTGAGTGGTTGGTCTGTGACCACTACGATCGGATGAGCTTAAAAATCGGGTCGGAGGCACTGGGCGAATAAAATCAATGCAAAGATAATCTTCTTGATTCTTGAATACCTAGTCTCCGCGTCATGAAATACCTTGCTGGTGTAATACACTGACTTTTGTGTTTCATTGGTGTCCATGCAAACCAACACGAAACTGACAGCTTCAAGAGAAGTCACGAGGTACAGAAGAAGTTCTTCTCCACCCCTCGGCTTGGACAGCAGTGGCGGGGTGGATAAAAATTCTTTCAGTCCCTCGAAGGCTTCCTAGCACTCCCTTGTCCATTCGAATCCGTTGACCCTGCGCAGTGCCTGGAAGAAAGGCAAACATCTCAGCCGACTTGGATAGAAAATGGCTCAAGGCTGCCACCCTTCCCGTCAAGCGTTGAACTTCCTTCTTGTTGGCAGGAGACCTCATGTCGAAGATGGCTCGGACTTTATTAGGGTTTGCCTCGATTCCTCGTTGGGTCACCATGAAACCTAAGAACTTGCCGGTTGTCACCCCAAAGGTGCACTTGCATGGGTTCAGCCTCATCTGGTATTGGCAGAGGTTGTCGAAGGTCTCCATCAGGTCGGTGATATGGTTAGTGGCGCGAATGCTTTTTGTCAGCATGTCATCCACGTATACCTCCATGTTACGTCTGATCTGGTCCTCGAAGACTTTATTCATTAGCCTTTGGTAAGTAGCCCCCACGTTCTTTAGTCCGAACGACATCACCCTGTAATAATATATTCCCTTCTCGGTTATGAAAGAGGTAGCTTCCTCGTCTGTTGGGTTCATCCTGATTTGGTTGTACCCAGAGAAGGCATCTATGAAGCTAAGGGTCTCATGACCGGACGTAGCATCCACCAGTTTATCGATCCGAGGTAAAGGGAAGCTGTCCTTGGGGCATGCTTGTTGAGGTCCATGAAGTCTACACACATCCTCTAGCTCCCATTGGCCTTACGGACCATCACGACGTTAGCCAACCAGTCGGGGTAGTGAACTTCCCGATGTGGCCTGCAGCTTTCAGCTTGCGGATTTCCTCGTTAATGACCTTTTGCCTATCTAGGGCGAAGTTCCTCTTCTTCTATCGAACGGGCTAGCATTCTGGTTTGAGGTTGAACTAGTGAGTGATTATCTCCTCAGGGATGCCTGGCATATCAGATGACGACCATGCGAAGATGTCAGAGTTGGCACACAGGAAAACAAGGAGCCGATCACGAGCTTCTTCCGGAAGCAGCGCTCCGACCTGGATAGTTCTCATCGTGTGATCCATTCATTGATTTTGATGATTAATAAAGGAATTGAGTATATTTATTTGATTACTAATGAATTTTATAAGTTTCAGGACTTAAATTTATTTGATCAATTTAAAGGAATTAAGAAAAGAATTTTGAATCAAATACAAATCAGAGGTTTCAAAGTTTCAGAGCTTGGAGTCGACACCTAGAAAGTCTGGAGCCGACCCCATGGCCAATTCAATTTTAACCTGATTTTTGATACAACTTGGAGCCGACACCTAGAGTTTCGGAGCCGACACCTAAGGTTTTGGAGTTGACACTTTACTGTGTCTGGAGCCGACTCCAATGCTGGAACAGAGCGTTGATTTTTTGAGCATCCTGGAGCCGACACCTACAGTTTTCAGGAGCCGACACCTGACGACGGCGAGCCGACACTTGCTTTTGCGGAGCCGACTCCACGATGAACTCAGATTTTACTATTTATGGAAAAACGATTCGGAGCCACCTGAAAAGTTGGAGCCGACTCCAACCCACCTGGACGAAAAATCAAAAATGTCAGATCAGCTCTAACGGTAATATTTTTGATTTCTGACATCTAACGGCTATTTTTATGAATGGAAAATCCTTTCAGGTACACTCCAACGGATAGATTTCCACCCAAAAATGAATCAAAGGAAAATCTATAAAAAGGGGAAAAACAACCGTTTGATAGATAGAGAAAGAGAGATAGAAACGGATAGACAAAAATCGAAAATCAAAATCCGAGAAGTCTTGAGCCTTATATCCAAGAGAGGAGCTTTCAAGTTCAAAACCTTCCACTCCACAAAGCTCAAAGAAGAATCCAAGCCGTTCAAATAGAGGAAAATCGAAGGATTCTCAACTAGAAGAAAGAGACCAACTTTTCAATCTTCTCAACTGCATCTACTGTGAAGAATCGGAGCTGAGGCTTGATTCAACCCAGCAAGGAGAAGAGGAAAAGAAGAAAAGCTCAAAGCCAAACAACTTCAAACCAGGCTTTTCTAAACCTATTTACTTTTCTTTGAATATTTGCTCATTAAGGAGCTGTGAAATTTGTAAAACATTATTATTCTTGTTTGTGCCTAGTTCAATCAAAGGGGATTGAACTAGTGGAGGTTGTTAACCTCGGGTCAAGCTAGTTTTGCTTGAGTTTGGGTTGTGTGCTGGTGAGCCCGAAAAACCGGCTGGGTTCGTTGTGATCCCGGGTAAAACAACAAGTTTGAGTTGTGAACTTGTAAAACAACTCGACTGTAATCGAGGTGATTATAGTGTGGACCCAAGTAGGATCTTGGGAGTGGACGTAGGTGTTGGATACACCGAACCACTATAAAATCTTTGTGTTTGTCGTGCTTCATTGACTCTATCTCTATCCCTGTTTTATTCGCTGTACTTATATTTACATTGCATTTGTTTTCATTCATCTTAAGCAAACAATTTTTCAAGAGGCTAAATTTTTTAAAGAACCCAATTCACCCCCCCTCTTGGGTTGTCATCTGGGCCAACAATTGGTATCAGAGCAAGTGCTCATTAGATTTTGATCACACGATCAAGAGCTAAAGATCCAAATGGCAACTCAAGTTGGATCATTTGCCGAAGGTCATTCTACAAATAGACCTCCTTTGTTTAATGGTTCCAACTATTCTTATTGGAAAGCAAGAATGAGGATATTCATTCAAGCTTCTGATTATGAATTGTGGGGTGTTATAACTAATGGACCTAGTACACACACACGTTTTGATGGCACTATTGTTCCTAAGCCGAAAGGGATTGGAATGATAATGATAGGAAAATGGCACAGCTCAATGCTAAGGCCATGAATGTCTTATATTGCTCTTTAGATGCTAATGAATTTAATAGAATCTCCACTTGTAATTCCGCAAAGGAGATTTGGGATAGATTAGAGGTTACCCATGAGGGTACTAACCAAGTAAAAGAATCCAAAATAAACATTCTTGTTCATAAATATGAGTTATTTTGCATGGAACAAACTGAAAATATAGCTAGCATGTATACTAGATTTACTGATTGTAAATGGGTTGAAAAGTTTAGGCAAAACATATTCTAACTCTGAACTTGTTCGAAAAATTCTCAGGTCACTTCCAAGAACGTGGGAAGCGAAGGTGACAGCAATCCAAGAAGCAAAGGACCTCAACACCTTACCCTTAGAGGAGCTTCTAGGATCCCTAATGACCCATGAATTGACCATGAAGCAGCACATAGAAGAAGATGTGAAAAAGAAAAAGACCATAGCTCTTAAGGCTGCTGAAAATGAGGAGAGCTGCAATGATAGTGAAGAAGATGATGATGAGACAGCTCTTCTAGCAAGAAAGTTCAAAAAATTCATGAGGAGAAAGAGACCCTTCCACAAGAAGAAATTTGGAACTAAGATGGAAGGAGAGAAAGAAAAAGACAAGGACAAGGATAAAGAGAAAGACCCCTTGATTTGCTATGAATGTAAGAAACCGGGGCATTACAGATATGATTGTCCTCAACTGAAAAAGACTTTCAAGAAGAAAAAGAAAGCCTATGTTGCAACCTGGAGCGACAGCGATGAATCCTCATCGGAGGAAGAACAAAAGGAGGTTGCTAACATTTGCTTTATGGCAAACGAAGAGGATGAGGTAAGTTCTGAAAACCCTTGCGATGAATTTGCTTTTGATGAATTGTTTGATGCTTTTAATGAACTTGTTGGTGATTTCAAAATTCTGAAAAAGAAATATAAGTTTTTGAAAAATAAAAATTTAACTTTGATTAAAGAAAAAGAAAATCTTAATAAAGAAACTAAAGTGCTGAAATCTGAAAAAGATAATTTGACTAAAGAAAAAGAATCAATTTCTAATGAAAATGATAAACTAAAGAAGGAAGTTGATAAATATAAAAGTATTGTTGATAAATTCACTTATAGTTCAGAAAAACTTAATTTATTGTTAAGTAATCAAAGAGCTATATATGATAAGGCTGGTTTAGGATATAGACCTAATTTGAAACAAAAATTTGTCAAAAACTTTTTTAGAAAGGAACAAAATAATGATAATGTTACATGTCATTACTGTAACAAGAAGGGACACAAAGTTTTTGAATGCAATTTTAAGAAAATAGAAAGAAGATAAATAGTAAAGGAAAGAAAATTTGGGTTCCTAAAGGAACAATTGTTTATGCTACTAACCATGAAGGACCCAAGAAAGCTTGGGTACCTAAATATAAGACTTAATTATTTTTGCAGGAGTGTCTTGCGGCCAAAAGATCAAAGAGAAAGTGGTATCTCGATAGCGGCTGCTCAAGGCACATGACGGGTGACAAGGATCAATTCATCACCCTTGAAAGCAAAAGAGGAGGAGTAGTTACATTTGGCGACAATGGCAAAGGCCAAATCTTGGGGTTTGGTAACATTCAAATAACTCCCTCCACATATATTGAAAATGTCTTATATGTTGATGGTTTGAAACATAATTTAATTAGCATTAGTCAATTATGTGACAAAGGTTTTAAAGTATCATTTGAATCTTCTATATGCACAGTTTCTAATCCCATTGATAATAGCATTGTTTTTATTGGAAATAGAAATGGCAATGTATTGATTGATTTAGACAATTTGTCAAGTAATCATTGCCTAGTTGCTAATAATGCTAATATAAATGAGATTGGTTGGTTGTGGCATCGTAGATTAGGTCATGCAAGCACACACCTTATTTCAAAATTAATTAGAATGGATTTAGTAAAAGGACTTCCACAATTAGATTTTGAAAATAATAAAATTTGTGATGCATGTCAATTTGGAAAACAAACTAGAAATTCTTTCAAAACTAAAAATATTGTTTCCACTTCTAGGCCACTTGAACTACTTCACATGGATCTTTTTGGACCTACTAGAACCACAAGTCTAGGAGGAAAGAAATATGGTCTTGTGATTGTAGATGATTACTCTAGATACACTTGGGTGTTATTTTTAGCTCATAAGGATGAGACCTTTCCACTATTTTTGAAATTCTTCAAGAAGGTCACAAATGAGAAAAACAACACCATAGTGTCTCTAAGAAGTGATCATGGCACCAAATTTGAAAATCATTTATTTAAAAATTTTTGCATAGAAAATGGCATCCATCATAATTTTTCTGCACCTAGAACACCGCAACAAAATGGTGTAGTTGAAAGAAAAAATAGAACCCTAGAAGACATGGCCCGTACCATGCTATGTGAAAGCAACTTACCAAAATACTTTTGGGCAGAAGCTATAAACACGGCATGCTACATCCTTAATAGAGCTTTAATTAGGCCAATCATTAAGAAAACACCTTATGAACTATGGAATAATAGAAAACCAAACATAAGCTATTTTCATGCATTTGGTTGTAAGTGTTTCATTCATAATAATGGCAAAGATAACCTAGGAAAATTTGATGCAAAATCTGATGAAGGCATATTCTTAGGATATTCAACATCAAGTAAAGCTTATAGAGTATTTAACAAGAGAAACTTAATAGTAGAAGAATCTATTCATGTAATCTTTGATGAATCTTTAGCATCAAGTTCTAAAAAGATTGATGATGAGGAAGATACAAACATTCTAGAAAGAGACATTAAAAATTAAATATAGATGTATCTTCAGATCATGAACAAGAAGCTAAAGATAATGATTCTCCTAGTGTTGATGTTGTTGATGGAAATCGTAATGATATAGATCTACCTAGAGATTGGAGATATGCCTATGGTCATCCAAGAGAATTAATTATAGGTGATCCATCTCAAGGAGTAAGAACTAGATCATCAATGAGAAACATCAATAATCATCTTGCATTTGTATCTCAAATTGAACCAAAAACTATTGAAGAAGCTGAAAAAGATAATAACTGGATGTTAGCCATGCAAGAAGAATTAAATCAATTCACTAGAAATAATGTTTGGACATTAGTGGATAGACCTAAAGATCATTCTGTAATAGGATCAAAATGGGTATTTAGAAATAAATTAGATGAAAATGGCATAGTAATAAGAAACAAAGCTAGATTAGTTGCAAAAGGATATAATCAAGAAGAAGGAATTGATTTTGATGAAACTTTTGCACCTGTAGCTAGACTTGAAGCAATTAGATTGTTACTTGCATTTGCATGCCATATGCATATCAATTTATTTCAAATGGATGTTAAAAGCATTCTTAAATGGATTTATAAATGAAGAAGTTTTTGTTGAACAACCACCGGGATTTGAAGATCATGAATTTTCAAATCATGTTTTTAAATTACACAAAGCACTATACGGTTTGAAACAAGCACCTAGGGCTTGGTATGAAAGATTAAGTAAATTTCTGATTGAAAATGATTTTGTAAGAGGAAATTGATAAAACACTATTTTTGAAAAAAAGACAAAGATTTATTAGTAGTACAGATATATGTTGATGATATTTTTTCGGTGCTACTAACAATTTGTTATGTCAAGAATTTGCAAAGTTAATGCAGGGTGAGTTTGAAATGAGTATGATGGGAGAACTCAACTTCTTCCTAGGACTTCAAATCAAACAAAGCAAAGATGAATCTTCATCAATCAAGCCAAATACACAAAAGAACTGCTCAAGAAATTTGGAATGGAGTCAATCAAACCACTTGGGACACCTATGAGTCCTTCGTGCAAATTGGACAAAGATGAAGATGGTAAGAAAGTAGATCAAAAACATTACAGAGGTATGATTGGATCTCTTCTTTACTTAACTGCTAGTAGACCAGATATTATGTTTGCAGTATGTCTATGTGCTAGATTTCAATCTGAACCTAAAGAATCTCACTTAATTGCTGTAAAAAGAATTTTAAGATATTTAAGTGGAACTAAAAATGTAGGTTTATGGTACTCTAGAGACTCAACCTTAAATTTAATTGCATATTCTGATTCTGACTATGCTGGATGTAAATTGGATAGAAAAAGCACAAGTGGTGCATGTCAATTCTTAGGATGTAACTTAATCTCTTGGTTTAGCAAAAAGCAAAATTCGGTTGCATTATCTACTGCTGAAGCAGAATATGTTGCAGCTGGAAGTTGCTGTGCTCAAATCCTTTGGATTAAGAGACAACTTGAAGATTATGGCATAACCCCCGACAAAACACCAATTAGATGTGATAACACGAGTGCAATAAATCTAACTAAAAATCCAATTCAACATTCAAGAACAAAACACATTGAAATTAGATATCATTTCATAAGAGAACATGTAGCTAATAATGAAATTTGTCTTGAATATGTTAAACAGAGGAACAATTAGCTGACATATTTACAAAACCTTTGATGAAGAAAGATTTTGTTATCTTAGAGGTGAATTAGGGATATGTGACCCTATGGATTGATTTTGATACATTAAGGAATGAGAATCTAAAATTTCTATCAATTTCTTGATATTCCCTTCACTATTTTAAGGACAAATTATCTAGTCATTTGAGCTATTTGATCCTTAATACTCCATAATTTTATCAAAATTTTATAAAATTTATTTTGATGAGTTTCAGTCATTTGTATCTCATATATTTTTTGCTGAATTTGTCTCTGAGTCGACACCTCAGAATGAGGAGTCGACACCTCTGACTGTGTCGCTCTCGGTCCCTGACCTTGGAGCCGACACCTGTAAATTCGGAGCCGACTCCAGTTCGAGCGCTGACTGTGTTAGCGATTTGGAGTCGACACCCGACTTTGCGGGAGTCGACACCTGGGAGTCAAATGTTGATTTATTAGGGCAGAGTCGACACCTCGTCACTTCATCACTTTCTCAAATCCTAACCAAACTCTTCCAAAATTTCTCCAAAACTTCCCCATCTCTAATTCCATCCAAATCGAACCTTTCCAAAGATCAAATGGCACCCAAAAGGAGAGAATCAGTGGTTGGAGCGCCGGTGACTATGGGAAAGCGGTCCGCACGTCGTCCCATTTGTGAGCCGACTCCAAGCAGCGATTCGTCCACAGATTCTGACAATCCCAACACATCTTCCACAAAGGTAGATACCCTAGCTGATAGAGTCATCACAATGGGTAGAAAAGTTGATTTTGACCTATTTGAATCCGAAGGTTTTTCAATCGGGAGACAATTGAAGGAAATGGGCTGGGATATGCTGTTCTCTTGATGTTCCTACCTATCCAGCCCTAGTAAAAGAATTCTATATCAATTTGGCTAGAGGGGATGGAGGTTTAGTAAGCAATGTTAAAGGGAAAAGGATTCATCTCACCTTTCAAAAGCTCGGAAACCTCCTCAGCATCCCGATCACTGGTTTAGCCGCTGACATGCATAGTGATAGGTCAGCAGCCCTTTCAAGGATGTTAGGAAGGGATGTAACTGAGTTTGAAGAAATTAGAGCCAATCAACTACCCCTAGAATTGAGATTATTACACAATATATGCAGTAGGATCTTGTTTCCAAAAACTGGTCGGTTTGAGTATGTCTCGGAGCGAGACATTGTGGTTATGGACAGTGTTCTAACTGGGCAGCCGATCAATCTGGCAGCAATGATGATTTTTTATATGGCAGAAGCTGGAGGGAAAAGGAGATCATCCCTACCGTATGGAATGGTACTAACTATGGTATTCAAGAGCCAAGGGGTTACAATTCAAGAGAATGAACTTTCCAAGAACCTAAGGCACACAGATTACTATAGCTTAGCTACATTACATCGGATGGGTTTTGTCAAGGTGAATGGTCAATGGGATAGGAAAGGACACCTAGATGAAAGAGCCCCTATGCCGAGAGTTTCTGAGCCTTGCGAGGCTGGACCATCATTTAGGGTTCCTTCTCCATAGCCTAGGAGTCCCATTTCTGCTCCTATTCCTGCTCCTGCACCTGCACAAGTTTCTGATCAACCATCCACTTCTTCGACTGGATTCTCAGACCTTCAAATGGAGCAATTAAAAAGTTTGTTTGCAGCTCAGAGGATGAGTTAGACAGTAAATTTATGAATATAAAAGAATCACTTTACTCCCTTGATGATCGGATTGCAAAGATTGAATCAACTCTCAACTCCTCCGCAAATCTTTAAATGGTGATTTGAAGAACATCTTTGAAGAGCTTAAAGAGATTTGTGGAGATGGTGAAACTTATTCAAAGTGCAACGCCAAACTTCAAGACAAAATCACAACAGCTTGCACATTTGTGGATGAGAGACTAAAAGATTATGTTAGACTTCAATGTGATGGAATGAAAAATATAGTAGACCATTTAACAAGAATAGTTAGAAAGAACTTTTGATGTTATTTATGTTCAATCTTGTTGAAATGTTGTTTACATTTTGATGTAATGAAGTTAATATAATGAAGTATAAAGAGGGAGAGAATTATGTAATATGTTGATGTATGAAGCTTATGTTAATGAATGAAAAGTTTTTTATGTAATATTTGACTTTTGATTATCTTTTTGATGCAATTATCCTTTGATGCAGTAAAATATTCTTTACCTTTTTGTTGATTACAAAAAAGGGGGAGAGAATTAGGATTGTATATGCATTAAGAGGGAGAAAATTATATGGAAAGAATTATAGTTGAGAATGTTAATTGATTAATATGATATTGAGTTATTGATATGAATTGATAATCAAATTGAATTGTCTATGCACAAAGAAATCTTAAGTATCAAAGAGAAAGAATAATTTGAATTTGAACTTCATAAGAGAAGCTACCTTATTCAGGGGAGCTTACTCGTAAAAATCACTTCCTTGATATTTCTTTAATTTAAGAATTCTATGCATATACTCAATTTTTATAATCATCAAAAAGGGGGAGATTGTTGATCCATTCATTGATTTGATGATTAATAAAGGAATTGAGTATATTTATTTGATTACTAATGGATTTTATAAGTGTTTCAGGACTTAAATTTATTTGATCAATTTAAAGGAATTAAAAATGAATTTTGAATCAAATATAAATCAGAGGTTTCAAAGTTTCAGAGCTTGGAGTCGACACCTAGAAAGTCTGGAGCCGACCCCATGGCCAATTCAATTTTAATCTGATTTTTGATACAACTTGGAGCCGACACCTAGAGTTTCGGAGCCGACACCTAAGGTTTCGGAGTCGACACTTTACTGTGTCTGGAGCCGACTCCGATGCTGGAACAGAGCGTTAATTTTCTGAGCATCCTGGAGCCGACACCTACAGTTTTTGGGAGCCGACACCTGACGACGGCGAGCCGACACTTACTTTTGTGGAGCCGACTCCACGATGAACTCAGATTTTACTATTTATGGAAAAACGATTCGGAGCCGACACCTGAAAAGTGGAGCCGACTCCAACCCACCTGGACGAAAAATCAAAAATGCCAGATCAGCTCTAACGGTAATATTTTTGATTTCTGACATCTAACGGCTATTTTTTATGAATGAAAAATCCTTCCAGGTACACTCAACGGATAGATTTCCACCCAAAAATAAATCAAAGAAAATCTATAAAAAGGGGAAAAACAACCGTTTGATAGATAGAGAAAGAGAGATATAGAAACGGATAGACAAAAATCGAAAATCAAAATCGAGAAGTCTTGAGCCTTATATCCAAGAGAGGAGCTTTCAAGTTCAAAACCTTCCACTCCACAAAGCTCAAAGAAGAATCCAAGCCGTTCAAATAGAGGAAAATCGGAGGATTCTCAACTAGAAGAAAGAGCCAACTTTTCAATCTTCTCAACTGCATCTACTGTGAAGAATCAGAGCTGAGGCTTGATTCAACCCAGCAAGGAGAAGAGGAAAAGAAGAAAAGCTCAAAGCCAAACAACTTCAAACCAGGCTTTTCTAAACCTATTTACTTTTCTTTGAATATTTGCTCATTAAGGAGCTATGAAATTTGTAAAACATTATTATTCTTGTTTGTGCCTAGTTCAACCAAAGGGGATTGAACTAGTGGAGGTTGTTAACCTCGGGTCAAGCTAGTTTTGCTTGAGTTTTGGGTTGTGTGCTGGTGAGCCCGAAAACCGACTGGGTTCGTTGTGATCCCGGGTAAAACAATAAGTTTGAGTTGTGAACTTGTAAAACAACTCGACTGTAATCGAGGTGATTATAGTGTGGACCCAAGTAGAATCTTGGGAGTGGACGTAGGTGTTGAATACACCGAACCACTATAAAATCTGTGTTTGCCGTACTTTCATTGACTCTATCTCTATCCCTATTTTTTTCGCTGTACTTAATATTTACATTGCATTTGTTTTCATTCATCTTAAGCAAATAATTTTTCAAGAGGCTAAATTTTTTAAAGAACCCAATTCACCCCCCTCTTGGGTTGTCATCTGGGCCAATACATCGGGTCTTCCCCCAAGGGGAAGGTTAGGAGGCGCTCAGCAGGCTCCCCTCTCCTCTCCATGTCTCGGGGGTCAAGCGGTTCAGGCGCTACTGCCGACACCGCTCTTGTGGACTGGGGGCTAAGTGGTAGCAGAGTGATTGTGGGCTCTATTCTCCCTTCATTTCCCGACCCCTTCGTCGGTGGGGAACCTCACCAGCAATCTCTTGGTGGAGATAACAACATTTAGTAAATTCAAGCCAGGCCTTCCCAAGATAGTGTTGTATGCCAACGGGACCCGGGCCACCAGGAAGTTTATGACTACCGTGCTCTGATGCGGTGGAGTCCCAGCTGTGACAAGGAGAGCGATCTCCCCTTCGATGCTCATAGAATCTTCGGTAAAACCCATCAGAGGCATGGTGACAGGTTGAAGAGAAGAGTTAGACAGGTTCATCTGAACAAAGGCTTCGTATCTCAAAACATCAACAGAACTTTTACTATCTACTAAATTTTCTTTATAGGGTGCTTGGCTATTGTCATAGACATGATGACGCTGTCGTCATGTTTGTTAACTACCCTATCTAAGTCCTTCCTAAAGAAAGAAATTACAGAATCTAACCCCACATGTCATCTTTTAATTTTGAGTTGCTGCCTGCCCCCCAGGAAGTCATGGCTATCGTCTTCTCTGTGGGGTGTTATCCACATCGATCTATGTTGCGGGAGGTGCCGTCGGGCCCGGTGCGATGGGGTTTCCTCTTCAGACGAACTTGCCTAAATGACCTTGCTGGACTAGCTCTTCAATGGCCTTCTTCAGCAGGCAGCAGTCTTCAATATCATGACCATAATCCCGGTGGTATCGGCAGTAGAGTTCCTTGATGCGAGGAACCCCTGGCTCATTGGGGATGGGCATCAGAAGTAGGGCTTGTCCTCAATCTCTAACAGAATGTGAGATATTGGAGCGAGAAGAGGAGTGAACTGCTCCTTGGGGACGAGTGTTTGAGGCTGGTTGTCCGAACGATGAGGTGGCTCAGGCTTTCTGGATCGTCCTCCGGCAGGTTCCATGGATATTAGCTTCTTGCTGGAACCTTTGCCGACCTCTCTCCTGGAAGAGTCTACTTTGTTGGTGTGAATGTACTTCTGTGCTCGGCTCAGTAGTTCAGCATAGGAGCTGGGAAGCTTCTTATCTAGAGAATAGGTAAACCTGGAAGGACGAAGTCCTCGCTTCAGGGCTAGAATGGCTACAGAGTCCCCCAAGTTATAAACTTCGAGCATGGCCTCCTTTGCTGGATAGCGAACAAGCTATCAGCCACTCGAGGGATCTTTCGGCATGCATCAAAGTGGGCCAGGAAAGATCGCTCGAGTTGTCTGAAAGAGTTGATGCTGTGCGGTGGCAAACATGAGTACCATGCACGTGCCACCTTTTGAAGTGTGGCCGGAAAGGCAACATACAGGAGAGAGTTCATCACTCCCTAGACTTGCATGAGAACCTTATAGCTCTCCAAGTGATCCAGAGGGTCCATCGTCCATCGTACAAGTCCAACTGGGGAGATGGAGCAAAGGTAGAACCGGCTCCTCCATGATGCAGCGAGAAAGCGGGGAACGGTGGTCATAGTCTATCCCGTGAGGGTTGGCGATCCGGCAACTAAGCTCCTCCAATCGTTGATGATATTCGTCAAGCCGTTGCCCGGCCCGACGAGTGGCCTTCCTGTTGGTGTCTTCTTTAGAGGAGTCAGAAGATGAGGATGGGGAAGACCGCCGGTGCAGGGAGTGCACATGACTTGGTTCTTTCTCACCACGCCGTCTGTGGGAGAGATCAGAATGGCGGGAGAGAGATCGCCGTCACTTTGAGGTCTCCCGACAGTGAGGTTCAAGGAGCGAGTGGTGGAAGGCCTCAGGAGGAGTCCTGCCCTGATGAGATTGACTAGCTCCATGACCCTCCTCATGAGGTGGAGGGGGCTGAGGCATGGAGGCGAAGCAGTGTTCCTGTAGTCCCTGCACCACCGTCATCAAGTCCTGTACTTGATGAGTCAAGACGTCAAGCCGATCAGACTAGCTAGCCTGCGGTGGTGCAAGAGGCGGAACATGAAGGTTGGCCTTCGATTGTTCAGCCTGCGGGAGGCATTCCGCGGCATTGCTGGTGAAGGCTTCCTGAGCTCGTGTAGTCACCATCGTCTTCCTTGCAGAAGTTGAGGGGTCGCAGATTCGTGAGGGTAAATGTCTGTATGTCATGCCCTCCTACCTGGCGCACAATCTGTTGTTGCCAAATCACTTGCGGTGAGCACCGGTGGGAAGGAATCTCCATAGGTCATCAAAAGTGTAGAGAGCGCCTTCTTCTCTGGAAACCTGCAAAAAGCCCAGACCAGTGGTTCCGGTGGGGACCCTTCGATGCTCAAGTCAGCGGTTTTTGGAACAGGAATTTCGTAATAGAGTAGTGCTTGAGAGGTAGTAGAGATTTCGTCCCCTCGCCTTATAAGCTAGGGTCCTTTTTTATACATGTCGTTAGAGCCGCTGGGTCTCCCTTCTGTTAGGATAAGCTTTGTGAACAGTAGGCGGGTGCGCTGTTGCTGAAGGGATGCTGGGAATATCGGCAACTGTATAGTGTGTTGGTAACTACCCGTGATTCTGACCATAACAGGTGGGCTGGCCGTGCTGTGGTTTGTGTTTCAAGGAGCCGGATCGAATCTAGGGCCAAGGCGAGACTGGAGCCAAGGCCGAGCCGAATCCGAGGCCGAGGCGGAACTGGAGGCTGAGCCGAATCCGAGGCCGAGGCGGGACTGGGCTGAGGCCGAGCCGAATCCGGGGCCAAGGCGCACCCGAGGCCGGGCCGAATCCGGGGCCGAGGTAAGACTGGAGCCGAGACGAGCTGAATCTGGGGCTGAGGCGAACCCGAGGCCGAGCCGAATCCGGGGCCGAGACGCACCGAGGCCGGGCCGAATTCGGGGCCGAGGCAGGTTGGATCCGAGGCCGAGCCGAATTCGAGGCCGAGGCAGGACTAGAGCCAAGACGAGCCAAATCTGGGGCTGAGGCGCACCCGAGGCCGAGCCAAATCTGGGGCCGAGGCGCATCCGAGGCCCGGCCGAATCCGGGGCCGAGGCGGGGCTGGAGCCGAGGCCGAGCCGAATCTAAGGCCGCAGCAGGACTGAAGCCGAGGCCGAGCCGAATCCGGGCCGAGCTCTAAGCTAGCAGGGAATGTTTAAAAATCGTGCGGGATGTTATCGTACCGCCTAATGGTGATTAGCCATATCATCACCAAACATATCACATCCCTTACGTGATATGGTCCAAGAGTTACGGAAACCCATCCCGTGTGGGAGATGAGTTATGAAAATCAACAAATCATGTATCGATTGATGATCTACATGCTACAGTATCCTTAGTTAGGACAGAATTTGAATGAAATGATAATACTTGATTCTTATTGGTATTAAATTTTCCAATGTATTGGATTTTATTGTAATTATTATGTTAAATTAATATTTTTTTACTAACTCTGACTCTAATGTAAATGATAGATGACATTATGCTATACTCACAGACAGAGACTGGCACTTTTGCTTCAGCACATAGGTTCATGTTAGTCCTTCAGTATTGAATGTTGCGTCTAGTCCTTCGGCACAATAGTCTACTATAGGTCAATCATCCTCGGGACATCATGATCTTACTGTCGATGTAGGAGATGATGAGCTACACATTCAGGATAATTTATTTTTTTATTTAGTTTGATAAATTTTTTTTACACTTTTTACTATATTTTACTTATATCTATTTTTATGCAAACGGATTTGGGAGGGTTACACGCAAACGCGGGCCCATGGTAGTACGAGATATATGGAAAATGCATGAGGGTGAGAAGATAATGATTGAGTGCAATCAGTTGGAGCAGCCAATTAAAAAAGCCTCTAGCTTATTGAGTTCCTTTTTAGGGACAGTTGCACAAAGGCATCAGCTTTGTCCACTGTGTTATACAAAATGGAATGGTATGCTTCCGACATATAAAGTTGAGATTTTATGAGTTGTACAGGTAAACATTTCTTATTTTGTATAGTTGAGATATTATGCTGTGTTTTATATTTTTTTAGTTGAGATATATATATATATATATATATATATTGCAGTCTAAGTTTGTACTTCCTCCATCCTCTCATGATTTTGTATTAAAGTCTCTCAACGGAAATGAAAAGAATATAAGGCATATTTGAAGATGAAGTATAAGTTTTTGGTATGACCGATAAGCAGGTAGTTGGTACTTGTCCTCCTGATGTACCCACTCATCAGTGGATGGAGTTGATTCATTACTGGTTCTTCGAGAGAGGACATATATCTTATTATTTAATCTTTTAAGATACTTTATTAAAATATTTAATTTTTATTGTACATTATACATATATATATATATATATATATATATATATATATATATATATATATATATATATACTTTACTTTCGAAATATAACAAGGATATTTACTTGATTTTACAGAAATATTCTAATATTGGTAAAGCTGCACGAGCAGCTCTGTCTATTCTCCATACATCGGGATCTAAGAGTTATGCGCGAGTCAGACAAGAGTTCATATTTCTTAAACTATAAATTATATTTTTTATATCAAATCATTTACTTATTATAATGAAACCTGAGTTATGTATCATGGATGATGTATCATGATACATATGTACCGCGATACATATAAATCTCATTTTAAAATTGAAGGGAGATTCTTGCTGTATTAAAGAGGTTGAGAAAGTACTTAATTATAACCAAAGAAAAGCATAGGTGCTTATAGTTAATCAATAACTGGGAGGTCATATTCTTTATTATTGCTGCCACATGCAGGTTCTAAATCTAGGGCCCGTCTGATACTTACGGTCAAAGTGTGATACATGGATATGTTTTGATGAAATTGAGGACAATTTGAACAGCATGTTGCATGACTGTGAATGTAATGCAGATTGTGAGCCATTTCTTGAAGTTTAGAGTTTGAAGTCATATATTATTGTGATATCTTTAAAATAATTCATGTTTCTACCGATAGCATTACCAAATTTAAAGTGGTTGCCTTATGCATGCATTAATCTATATATGCACATTTGTCTGATATATTGTTTGCAATCTGCTTCACTCACTAGAAGAACTGTTGCTGTTAAAGATACAAGGCTCAATGCTGTATGACTTTAAAGTTCTGGGAATTGTATTTGTAGTGGAACTAGAGATGATAGGCAACTGAATGCTGTTCGCTCTCTAAGTAGGGACTGCAATACATAGAGTGAAGATCTTATCCGGAGGTATCAGTATTGCTTGGTTCTTTCATTTAGGACTTTCTTTTCTGCATTTTATAGACAGTGAATCAAGTGGCAAGGTCTCAAGTTTCATTAGGTTTTGAAAAATTCTTAGAGTTCTGTTAGTGGATTCTGCAATATAATATTGCTGGCTGGGACAAAACTTGGAACACTTCTAACCATTGGCTGGTTTATATTAAAACACTATATATGGATATCTTACAACACTAGCTCTGCAGTTGCATAAATAGCTAGACTTATAAGTCAAAACTTTTATTTATAATGGCCTGGTGCTAGTAACTATCTTGTGCCCATTGGCTCTGGGGGCAACACAGTCCCATCTCCGCTAAAGGATTTGCATTGATCTGTGATAATGCTCCAGCCGTCAGAGCCAATGTCGAAGCATAAACTGTTACTGTTACCAGGAGCCTCAGTTCAGAGCAGAAACTTGGATGTCGTCTTCCACTTGGAACGGTGGTCGCTGCAAATGGTTCCGAGCCTCGCTGGTTTGCGAGCACCATCAGCTTTCAGACACATAGGAGTACGCTGAAGAGCCACCAAGGTTTGCTGTGCTGTTATATATATCCAGGCTTCTGATTCATTACAGGGGCCTAACTCAAGTGTCAAAGATTTGCGCAGCACGCAAAAAGTAAGATGATGGATGGAAAATTGTTGTGTATGATGGAATGTCTGAAAGGCCAGGACCTTCATCATATATGTAATTATGATAAAAATCATTATTCAATCATAACATGACTGTGAATGTAATGCAGATTACCTTGTTTGCTTATTCTATATTGTTATATAGTGCACAAAACTGTGAATGTAATACAATTATCAAATAAATAGAGATAATGAAATTCCTGGTATCTTGTAAAATTATCGTCTTTTTGGTACTATCAATTTAATATTCTTCTAATTTTTACACATCTGATCATATGAGTTATGAATTATCAATTTAGTTTTAAAATTAATTTCAAAGTATTACTATCATTTAGGCTAACATTGATTACTTAATTTCAAAGTACCTCATTAAATTTCATTCCTCGACACCCCATCAAGAAAATTACTCATGATACCCTACATATGCATCGTGATGCAGGACCGATTCGCATGCAAGTAATTTTTTCTTTTTTATGATTAATGATTACAATTGATTATTCTCCCAAAGTAATAGCCTAGAGGGATTCAGAAAAATTTACAGTAAATCCGCATGCGAAACAGTTCCTAAAAAAAATAAAGAAGAACGACCATCGATGCTAAAAAGCCCGGTAGGGCTTGCTCTCCTACAATAAAGTTACTAGTAGATTAGAGGGGTGTACCTAGCAAGAGGAGGAAGATCAAAGTGTTGAAGGGGTTGCTCTGCCTGGTGAATGCGCCCTAGATGACCAAGCCTTGAGCCCACGGATCTGCGGCCAAGTATCTGCTATCCTGGATGACGATCACCTTGAATCCTGGATTCGTGGCTACTGAGGGATCTGCAAGATCACCATACAAGGGTTAAAGAATAATAGAGAAAATTTAGAATAGAGGCAAAGAGACAAGGAGGAGTAGAGAAAAGGAGAGGCGGCCAAGGGCTCTTGGGCGTCCATTATTGGAAGACAAAGGTAGTGGCCAGGGTTTCTCCTGGAGACTTAGGATGTTGGCACGCGCAGGAGGAGGGAAACAAGAGCACCGAGAACCAATTAACAAAAATCACTATAACTCAAACCTGGATTGATTGATTAATAATAAAATATACATCATTCATACAAGAGGGTCTCTTTTTAGAGCAAGAGACTTGGAGCCCAAGAAAATACAGATATGGAAAGAGAGAAAGAAAAAAAAGGCACCCTAATCAAATTTGGCATGAAATCTACAGCATCCAGATGAGGAAGGTGATCTTCTAGATGTAATCAACGGCAGCTGGATTCGGCATGAAATCTGTGGCGTCCAGATGAGGCAGATGATCTTCTAGATATGATTGAGATGCAATCAGCGGCAGCTTAATTTGGCATGAAATCCTGGTGTCCAGATGAGGCAGGTGATCTTCTAGATACGATTAAGATGCAATCAGTGGCAGCTTAATTTGGCATGAAATCGCATCGGCCAGATGAGGAAAATGATCTTTCAGATCGGGAAGGTTGCTTGCTCTGTTAGGTGGCATGTGGGCTGCTTGAAGTAGGTGTGGCACCAACTTGAATTTAGTAGATGCTCTGTTTGACTGTGATGGCCTTGTCTTCTGCTATGTCTCCTCTTGTAAGCTGATGAACTTACTACAGGACTCACATTAAAATAATCTGAATTGGATAGGACTCAATTTAGAATAAAATGAACTGGACGGGACTCAAAATAAACTAAACTTTATTTCTCAATTCAAGACTTGAATCATAACTAATCAGATATCCATAGAGGGTTAAGAATCCTCTGCTTGATCCTGGTGCCCGCACCAATTCTCTGAGGTGGGAAGAACTCGATCCCATCGAGTATGGGTCATTCTGGCTCTGGTATCTCTTTAGTAGATTTGGATCGAGGTGTTGCAAGTCCTCTTGAGTAATCCATGAATCGTCAATTCAGGGCGATCCTGCCATCGGATCAGGTAGCATTGATAACCGCGGTTCCGGATCGTAATGGCTTGATCGTCTAGGATATGCTCGATCCACTCTCCTCGCTCAGGTAAAATTGGTGGTGGACACTCTTGGGTAGGTTAGTTCATGAAAGGAGGGTTGGGTCCAAAATACTCACTAGGAATCGCTGTCGATTCCCCATATTCTACTAGGTCTGCAATATTGAAGGTAGAGCTAATGCCCCAATCCGAGGGCAGATCTAGCACATAGGCATTGGGTCCTACCTTCTCTATTATTTTAAAGGACTAGCTCCGTGAGCATGAAGTTTCTTAACGGTCCCTGGTGGGAACCGTTCAGGCCTAAGCCTAACCATGACATAATCCCCTATACCAAACTCTTTGGCTCTTCTTCGGGAGTTAGCCAGTCTTTTATAAGTTTCATTACTTAGATTTATTTTCTGGCTAATGTCCTTATGTAAGTCTTTGATATGCTGTGCAAATGCATGTGCGGACTCTGAGACTTGTGTGTGGAGGGGTAAAGGAATTAGATCAAGTGGATGATTAGGCTTGACCCATGAACGTCATTGATGTCTGCAACTTCCGTGGCCTAGCAACCTTTTACAGGAGATTCATTAGGGGATTTAGCACCATCGTCGCACCCATCACTAATTGTATTAAGAAGGGTAATTTTGAGTGGACTAAGTCAGCTAATAAGGCCTTCCTAGAGCTTAAGGATAGGATGACTTCATGCACCCATACTTAGACTTCCAGACTTTTCTAAGGTGTTTGAGGTTGCGTGGGACGTATCGAGAGTAGGCATAGGTGTTGTATTAAGCCAAGAAAATCACCCCATAGCTTTCTTTAGTGAAAAATTAAATGAAGCTAAACTTAGATATTACACCTATGATAAGAATTCTATGCGGTAGTACAAGCCCTTAAGTATTGGAGACATTACTTACTACCACATGAGTTTATCTTATTTTCTGATCATGAGGCACTCCAATTTCTTAACCCCAAAAGAAGATAAATTCTAGGCACGGCAAATGGGTTGAATACATTCAGGCATACACTTTTGTCCTAAAACACCGTGCCGATATAGAAAATAAGGTAGCAGACGCCCTAAGCAGTAAGTCTTTGTTGTTGAGTACTGTTAGCACCAAAGTTATAGGGTTCAACCAGATAAAAGATGAGTATGAGACCTGTCATGATTTTGGTAAAATTTATAAGATCCTTCAGCTAGGAACATCTAGTACTAGTGGAGATTATACATCTAGGATGGTTACCTTTTTAGATTCACATGCAAGTAATTTTTTTTTCTTTTTTTAATGATGAATGATTGCAGTTGATTATTCTTCCAAAGTAATAGCCTAAGAGGGATTCAGAAAAATTCACAGTAAATCCGCACACGAAACAGTTCCTAAAAAAAGTAAAGAAGAAGGACCGCCGAGGCTAAGAAGCCCCGGTAGGGCTTGCTCTCCTACAATAAGTTACTAGTAGATTAGAGGGGTGTACCTAGCAAGAGAAGGAAGATCAAAGTGTTGAAGGGTTTTTCTGCCTGGCGGATGCCCTAGATGACCAAGCCTTGAGCCCACGGATCTGCGGCCAAGTATCCGCTGTCCTGGATGACGATCATCTTGAATCCTGGATTCGTGGCTACTGAGGGATTTGCAAGATCACCATACAAGGGTTAAAGAATAATAGAGAAAATTTAGAATAGAGGCAAAGAGACAAGGAAGGAGTAGAGAAAAGGAGAGGGCGGCCAAGGGCTCTTGGGCGTCCATTATTGGAAGACAAAGTGGTGGCCAGGGTTTCTCCTGGAGACTTAGGATGTTGGCACGCGCAGGAGGAGGGAAACAAGAGCACCAGAGAACCAATTAACAAAAATTACTATAACTCAAAACTTGGATTGATTGATTAATAATAAAAGATACATCATTCACACAAGAGGGTCTCTTTTATAGAGCAAGAGACTTGGGGCCCAAGAAAATACACATATGGAAAGAGAGAAAAGAAAAAAAGGCACCCTAATCAAATTTGGCATGAAATTGTAGCGTCCAGAAGAGGAAGGTGATCTTCTAGATGCAATCAGTGGCAGCTAGATTCGGCATGAAATCTGTGGCGTCCAGATGAGGTAGGTGATCTTCTAGATATGATTGAGATGCAATCAGTGGCAGCTTAATTAGCATGAAATCTGTGGCATCCAGATGAGGCAGTGATCTTCTAGATATGATTGAGATGCAATCAGCGGCAGCTTAATTTGGCATGAAATCGGTATCGGCCAGATGAGAAAATGATCATTCAGATCGGGAAGGTTGCTTGCTCGCTAGGTGGCATGTGGGCTGCTTGAAGTAGGTATGGCACCAACTTGAATTTAGCAGCTGCTCTGTCTGACTGTGTGGCCTTGTCTTCTGCTCCAATACTGATGTCTCCTCTTGTAAGCTGATGAACTTACTACATGACTCATATTAAAATAAACTGAACTGGATAAGACTCAATTTAGAATAAAATGAACTGGACGGGACTCAAAATAAACTAAACTTTATTTTCCAACTCAAGACTTGAATCATAACTAATCAGATATCCACAGAGGGTTAAGAATCCTCTGCTTGATCCTGGTGCCCGCACCACATCGCGATACACATATGTATCGGAATACTTAAATTATTTATAAATTATTTAAATTATTTACAAATTATAATTTTCTTGTAGATGGATGAGCATGGGCGTAAACCCAGTGAGGTGGAGTTTTACTCGATGACTCATATTCATCATGATGGCAATTTTGCCAGAGATGAGTCAAGGGACTTATATGTAATTATTTATTACAATTATTTTATGCAATGATTTTAATTTGATTTTATTATTCAGTAAGATCTAACTATTTTTTTAAATTAATAGAGAAAAGAGCTACAGCTCTTATTGCTGAGCGTATCAATGACTCTATAGCATCTACGTAGAGTAGTCGCATTGAGGCCAATGTGTTTACGAAGCTGATGGGACCGGAGTGCTATGATCTAGTGAAGGTATGGAATTGGAGTCACCCCCACTCAATTATCTGAGATGAGTAAACATGCACATGATGCTGCAGATGGTGTTCGCAGACTTGAGTAGAAGATAAAGAAGATGCGACAAAGGAGTATCGTACAATATGCAGCGATGAAGGAGATGCAATGGAGCGTGCCGTCGATAAGCAATGATGGATTTTATAAGAGAGCACATTGAGCGGCTTACATCTATTGTACAGATGTTTGTTCACATTAGGTAAATACATATATACATATATATTCTTATCTTATATCAATTATTTATCTAATATATTGTAATTGATAGTTAAACAAATTAAACTTTTTAAATTATTCTTATAGGCTCTGAAGTGTCAGATCCTCGCAAGACAGGGTGACGACCTTCCCCTGCAGATCATTGACCTTGGCTTTTTTTATTTTAGTTCTTTCATTTCATGTATTTTTAAATTTTGTTAAACTTTAAATTGTAACTCTCTTAGTTGATTGTAACGAAATTTATATTTAAATTTTAATTTGGATTTTAAGAATGTATGCAATATGATTTTAATATAAATTTGTACATACTTTGATTTTAAAATTATGAAAAGCATCAGCTCAATTTTAATTTTATATTTATTATTTTTTTAAAAATATAATAGGTTTAATATAAATTTATTCTTAATTGTATATATAGGTTTAATATAAAATTAATGTATGCAATGTGATTATTAATTGCATTATACAAGTTTAATTTAAATGTTTATCATTTTATTTTTTAAAAAAATATTTTTTTAAGCATCAAAAATGCTGATGCTATAGGAAAGCGTCGGCACTGTAATGTTGCCGACCTTTAAAAAGCATCGGCACTGTAATGGTCCGATGCTTTTTAAAGTGTTAGGAGTGCCAACGCTTGGAAAGCGTCTGCCAACATTACGGTGACAATGCTTTTTAAAGCATCGGCACCATAATGGTCTCGACACTTTTTAAAGCATCAGGAGTGCCGACTTAAAAAAGCATCGGCAGTGCCGATGCTTTGCACCATAATAGTCCCGACGCTTTTTTAAGCATTGGCACTAAAAAGCATCGGGACCATTTCGGTGCCAATGCTTTTTACGAAGAAATTTCATCTTCACTCCAGCTATTCTGATGCTTTAAGAAGCGACGGGATGCTATTTTTTGGTGCTAAAAAGCATCAAAAAAATAACTTTTTTAGCGTTGCCATTCCTAAAAATTGCTATAGTGCTAGCTTTCCTTCCAATTTACTAATTAATAGTTATACATAACAACATTTAGATCCGGTGGCTGAACTTCTTTCCCTAGTGATGGCAACAAGCATTACTGCTAGCTCATGTTTGTCTCCTTTTCATGGTGGTATCAAGCAAATGCTCCTCTCTTATCTCTCTCTCTCATGGTTGGCTTCTGCATAGCACCCATGAGATCTTCATAGCCCTATTTTGCCTCTATATTTACTAGTACCCCACTTCTACTTGGCTTCTTTGTATGTCAGGAGTCTCCAAGCAAGCTCATCAAACTAAGCTCGAGTTGGTTGAAATTGAAAATAGGCTAAATTTGAGCTAGCCTTTCGAAACTCATGTAGCTTGAATCAGTCTCGAGGCTATGTACTTGGATGTCAAGCTAAGCTCAAGTTGGTCCGAGCTCACTGATATCTAGCTCATTTATGCACCCCACATTTCTTACTTTTTTTCCTTCATTCTTCTAACTTTAAGCATTCACTAATAGATTGAGCTCTTTTGCACTCTACATATGAATATCAAAACCAAGAAGAATAAAATATTATAGATATTGTTTTTTAAAAAAGCTATTACAAATCTACTTGATTAATTGCATATATAATAATAAGTTAATATAATTTTGAAAAACAATAAAACAGAAGTATAAGAAACAAAAAAGACAACTAATCCATCAAAATTTTTGGTACTTGAATACTGTAGAAAGAAGATATGTTAATACAAATATTATTTTTTCCTATTTTGTTTGTGTTGGTTGTTAAAATTATTGAATTTAAGGTTAACATATTATTAAAAAAATAAATTTGCACAAAATAAATTAGTTATACAATATTGTCTTTTATCTAAAAAAATATGGAAAAACTACTAATATTAATCAGCATTAACAATGCATCGCATTTAGAGGTGCAATTTGGGTTAGACTGGAGCACAAAATTTCCAACCCAACCTCAGTACCATCGAGTTCAGGTTGATTCGTATGTATATATGTGTGTGTAGACCGTCTAGTCAGTCTGACTTGGTCTATAGATAATTGTGCATTCCATATTAATGACCTGAAATATTGAATTTGATATGCCATCTTTAAAATTATATGATTTTCAAATCTTTAGTCCACTCACACTTCAAAAATGGGACAGTTTGAATGATATGATCTAGTAGTATTTTCTTCCCACTGATGTATGGTCCAAGAGTCGGACGTGGTAGAAGAAGACGGAGACGTGTGCTCTGGCCTCACCTGGTTCTAATTGTGATATATAGACAGAGAGGAGAGGATAGAATATAGATAACTCATAAGACAGGCAGATACCGAGCGCATCGCAAGAAAATGATCTTCCAGCCGGGGAGGAGAGCCTCTGAAGGATGAGATTGATCTTGCTGCAGAAACATTACCATCACCACCACCACAACCACCAACAGACCACTATGACTTCCAAAAGAAGATCAAAGAGAAAGTATTGCAAAGCCGCCCCATCTTGGACGAAGAGCTGCACGCAATTTATCGTGTGCCACCTGAATTCCTTGATTCCGATAAAAAAAGTTGGAAACTTCTACAAGCCGAAAGTCGTCAGCATCGGCCCCTACCACAAGGATGAATCGCTGCCCATGGAAGATTTCAAGTGGACATGTCTCTACAAATTAATAAAGGATTATCCTCGCTACGAAAGTTATGAAGGCCTCGAGTTGCTTGGAAGTTGCTTCACCAGGATGATCGAGAAGATAAAAGACATCAAGAAATATTACTCGGAGAAAATTGATTTAAAGGAGCAGGAATTAGCACAAATGATGTTGCTGGACGGCGGCTTCATCGTCTATCTACTTTAAGGCAAGTAAAGCAAATAAAGATCGAAAAAGACGATTTGCAGCCTGTTATCGGTAGAGCGTGGATCGAAAAAGACGATCCCGTACTTTATCATCAGGGACTTGTACGACATCCTTGTACCTCATGACAGATCTATCAAACTTGTGGACATGGCACTCGAGTATTTTAGCAGTCTTGATCCCTGTAGAAAACAAAAACAATCTCCAATATTCTATATTCCAGAGGATAATGTTCTTCATCTGCTCCTTTTGGTTTACTTATCTGTCCTTCCATGTCCACAATATTACAAGCCCTCCCCTGATTCAACATCACAACAGTGGAGCCCTAGTGCCACGAAGCTGAAAGAGTCTGGAGTCAAGTTTAAGAAGAGGAAGAAGGAAAACGAAGGCTCCTTCTTGAGCTTCTTGGACATAAAGTTCAACGATGCATGTGGAGTGATGGAAATCCCACGATTAAGGCTCCATGATTATAGCGTCAGCTTGTTTCGAAACCTTATTGCCTTTGAGCAGTGCTACCCGGGCACCGAATTGCCTGATCGACGAGGATGAAGACAGGAGGTCGCTCCATCTAGATCAAATTCTCGTCAGCAGCATTACCACGGAGAAAGATAAAACCCATTTTTTCAGGCGCCTCTGCAACGGAACTCAATATGCACCAAATAAAAACTATCTTGGAGGTTTAATTAACAATATGCACCAAATAAAAACATATCAACAAAAAGAAATTTTGAAATTATTTTTTGCATAGATGATTTTAAAATCAATTATTCAACATACAATTTGCGGCCACACTATACTTTCTTCATTTTAAATTTGTTAACATAAGGTTTCTATTTTGAAATCATCTATTAAATAAATAATTTTAAAAATGATCATTTCTTCAACAAAAAATTTCAAATTAAAAAATAAAATTACTTTTTGAAATCATCTCTTCACCTGGAATGGAGGAGACGATTTCACCTTGTAATCAAAGATAATATTAGTTCAAACTCAAATCATCTCTAAGAGGAACCATTAATTAATAGGTGATTTTCAAATAAAACCTCATTGCAATGTTTAGAAGGAAGGAAAACCTAATATAGCCATAAATCATCTCTTTAACAAATAATTTTAAAATTGTCTATCCAACGATTTCACTCTGCTGACATATTTTTTTAAAAAATCTGGAATGGCCTACATGAGATTCATATTATTTGGAAAAATAGGTTTTTTCAATATTAATCTCAAAATTAGTCCTTTTTTTTAAGCATTATTCAAAAGAAAGATCCTAGGATTTTTCTTCCTTTGACCTGAGATGCTAGTGGAACGATTGCCCTCGGATAACAAAACAACATTTATTTTCACCATAAACAAATAAGATAAATGCTTGATGTGCCCTATCGTATCCAAATTCATGAGTATTTATTTGCCTCCGCTTTATTTCAAGTTGGTATAAAGGTTTAAAATATGATAATATACCCTTCACATCCATCTAATAAAATTACTTAACAATCTTATTTACTAATTATGCTTATGTTTAGTAATAATTAAAATTTAATTATATTTCATTAATATTAAAATTATTTGATTTTGTGTTTTTAAAATTTACATTTAACTCATAATTAAGATTTAATTAAAGATCCTTTATTCAAAAAATATATATTTTAAAAAAATAAATAATGGCATGAAGCAGGTATAGGAAATGAAATGAATACGTATATAATCTCTATGGATATGAGCACCTATAATTTTTTTATCATAGTTGGTATCAAGTGGATATTAATATAATTTTTTCTAAAACGGATATGGAGACATCATTCTTTGTCCCCGCTTCGTCTATCGCCCTCGCTAACTGTACCTTGTAGCACACCCGACCAGATTACTTGGGAGCCGTCAGGGATAAAAACAGGGGAGCGCTCATTTGGATAATCGAAGGAATGCTTAATAACTATATATACTCCGTTCTTCTCCGCTATTGGGTGCTCATGCTTATCATGCTACCGGGAGCCTCTATTTGCATCACAAAAATAACTCAGTTACATCTTTCGAAATTTTTTTAAAAAGTAATTCTTAAACTATTCTTAAAACCTTCGGCCCCTCTTCCCCGTATGCTCCACTCCGACAGCACCCCCCTCTCCCTCAGCTTTCCTCTCTTTTTCGTTCGCTCCGTCAGATCTCTTCCCTCTCCTTGTTCACTCCGGTAGCCCCCAGCTTCTCCTCCTCTCTTGTTCGCTCCGGCGGCCTTCCTCCCCGACTTTCTCTTGCCCCGATACTCGAGTGGGGGTGTTTTTGAAGAAGGGTCCGCTAAAGTGAATAGAAAAGGAGAGAAGCCAAGGGAGGCTGCCGGAACGAACCAGGGGGGTCTATCGTGTTAGAAATCTAGTATATTTCAATATTCAAAAACCTTTTTGACCGGATAAGTCCGTTTATCTGATACTTCGTTATTAATCGGTAGGGATAACTCTTTTTGATTTGTTGATTAGTCTTTTGACTTATACGTCTTTACGTACGTGATAAGTCTTTCGTTGACCGACTGTTGGACTAATTCAACCCGTTGGATTAGATTGATTCATCGCTCTCAACCGGTACGTGCTTCTTTATAAATTCGAAGCAATGCCGGTGTTTATTTTATTCAATTCAAATCTTGCTTTCCATCATTATCCAGAGATCCATTCCCTCGTCCTTATCCAGTCCAGAGATTCATTCTTTTGCTCCGTTCTTATCCAAAAAGAAGGAACTCATTCGGTTGTTATCCTCTTCTGACATTGGTGTGTGCATGCCTGTTAGAAGACTCTGCTGTTGTATCCTGGAGGGTAGTCGTGCTTTGATCTTCTGCACCGAGATATTATCTCCGAGAGGCGCAAATCGACTCTCACGCCACAGCATCTTCTCAAATACATTCAAATAGATAATATCATCTTCGGTACTATCTTTCCTCAAACTTATCCAACACATCGAAGCGAACGGAGAAGGAGGGAAGCCAGAGGAGGTTGCCGAATTGAACCGGGGTGGAAGTATTCGCCAGAGCGAACGGGAAAGAGTGGAAGCTGGGGGTTGAGCTACCGGAGCGAACGATAAAGAAGGGGGAAGCCAGGGGGAGGGGGGGTTTTAAGGGTAGTTTAGGAATTAATTTTTTTAAAAAAATTTGGGGGTGTACTAAGTAATTTTTGTGGTGCAAATAGAAACTCCCCCATGCTACCCTTGAACGCCTATGCCAATTACGAGTATGGGACCATCTTGATCGCAACGGTGGTGGAAACCATGGTTTTAAAAATCAGATATGACCGATTGATCGAACCGATCCAATCGAAAACCAATCATCAGCTGGTCCAGTTTTATTATTAAAGTTAACTTTTATATGAAACAGTAAAAACTAAAAAACCCATTGAACCAGTCGGGTTTTGAAGATGTCCAACCTTGATTTTTAGGCTTTTAGTTTTGATAAATAAAATTAGAATTAATTTTTTTTTAAGTTTTTAATTTCTCACTTCGGTTTGCACCTAGAAATAATCCATCTATAGTTTTAAAGATATTTTTCTATAGTTTTAATGTTATATAAAATTTTCTTAAACATGTATATAAGTTTTAAAGATATTTTTTATAGTTTAATATTTAAATTTTATTATTTTTATATAATTAAAATTTAATTTAATTATAATATCGTTCGATTTAATTGAATTAATTTATTTAATTGAATTGATTGACCTATGGCTCAAATATCAAATTGATTTGTCGCTTGATCCAATTTTTAAAACATTGGAAAAAAACTATGAGATGGAGAGGCCAATCTTAAAGTGTGATTAACAGCGAATGGAACAGCTGTGAGTACGGTGTTTGTGGATAGCCAGCTGGCTCCATTAACTAACTACTGTTCACTCGGTGAGGCCATCGCTAGACCAGCGCGTTTTCCGCTTGAGTTTGGAAATTGTGGCAAGAACAGTGAGGGCGTTCGGAAACCGTGGCAAGTTGATGCTTCGTCGCTATCCTAATTGGGTTTTGTCGACGAGTGCCCAACGCTTGTTAAGATTCAATTAATGAGCATTTAGTGTGTCATGTTCACAGGTCCCTTCAAAACTTAAAGACTATCCTTGAATGGCCGGATTGGTAGGCTTCGCTACTTTATTTATTGTCAATTAAAGATAGACACTGAGTTGTACCTGATACGGCATAGCTCAGACTTGTCAGACTGCACCAAAAATGGAATCGTATTTGGCACGGCCCTTTTATAAATGGATCATACTGGGCACGGCTCATAAAAATAAATTACCGATCTAGCACGGCCGGCCACGAGCCATGCCTCGCATGGCCCATAACGGCCTTAACTGGGTCATGACTAGCATGGCCCGCCATGGATCATGCCAGCACTATCCAATTAGAGCCATTTCTAGTCATTGAAAAATAGCTAGAAATGGCTATAAACGGCCATATAGGGGGGTTTTCACCATTTTAACTCCCTCAACAGCCATATAACATCTATATTGAAGGGCATTTTTGAAAAAAAAATTATTGATGAATATTATGAAAACATGAATCAAGATCATGAACCTGCTAAAGATGAAGTAACACGACTTCTTAAGATATTTATGCTTTGTATGATGATAAAATTCATAGATCTAGAAAACATGTTCAAAGCTTTGCTTCTTTTTTTATATCTCGATCGTCATCTATTTTTTATTCATTGCACAAAGAAGACACACACATGCTTCATCTTCTTCATCTTTAAGTAATGAATTAGAATTTTATTTATGAAATGATCTTCATTCTGCATATGATGAAGATCAAATAAAAATCTAGATGTATTAGCTTGGTGAAAGAATGTTAAAAATTAATATCCTATTATGTCTGCCATTATACAGGATATTATAGTTGTGCCAAGACATTAGCATTTGAATCCGCTTTGGCGTGTTTTGGACAAAAATAGAAGTAGGATGATTGGTGAGACGGTTGAGATGCTTCTCTGCTTCAAAGATTGATTGGATGCTGAGGCAAGGCTTCAATATAAAGGTGAAAGAGTAGTGCCCTAAAAGCCAATCATATAAGGGCATTTTTGTAATTTTCTTTAACTCATGTATGATATTTTATCAATTAAAAGGCATTTTTTCGATTCATTATATGCTGTGTCTTATATTTATTAAGATTATGATGAACCCCATAAGGTTAGGGCAATGGAATTAGGGTTATGATGAAGTTCATAATGATGAGACCTAAGTTCCTAAAAACTCTAATCTAAAATGTTTCCAGTCGAAGGATCATCGAGTCGGGGATCGATGATACCGGTAAGACTGGCACATTCTATGTATGCTTAATAAAGAGGGTGGCTGGTCTCATAGCCACTTGTGTAGAAACACTAATACAAGGATATGTCGATGTTCGTTAGGGTATAAGTTCACTGAATTGATCCACATTGAGAACATCTTATGGAGATCTTACTTGTCAAAAGATAGTTCTCTTAGTGGGAGTTGTGCAAGTGATCCTTAAACCTGAGATTACCATAGAATCTTATGCACATGAATTTATGTTTTAGTTCATACTTATTCATGGCTAAGTCATGTATGGGGTGTTCATGGATAAAAGATTGTGTATGAAGGTTATGAGTAGGACAACAAAGAATCGATCATTCCTAGTAAGAGAAAAGTAATCCCATGTAATCTCATCAAATGATGACTCAAGAAGTCTTTGATCAAAGAAAAATGAAATTAGAATAGGTTACTAATTTTTCATTTGTCGAGTCTTTATTATTGATTTGAGATTCAAATGAAAAAAATGTTAGGGTTTGACATTTTTCCATACCCATCACTTATTCGGAATAAAGAAAGATCGAAGGATTGAATTGCATAGTAACTTACCACTGAAGGGTATTTTGGTAATTCCATCAAATTCCTCATCTTCTAGGTAGACATGATACATTGCTAGATGTCAATCTTGTCTTTTATGTTTTTATGAATTAAATTTATTTAATTCATGAGTCAATTTGAAAGATGGTTCAAATTGGCAACTAGGGTTAGCACGATTTGATCTAATTCGATTAGTCAGTTTCTAATCGAACTAAATCGACTTAAACCTAAACCTACTGCTGGATAGATGAGGAACCCAATGGGTCACACACATAAGGGAATTGGTCAAAGAATAATTTTAATAAGATTAATTAATTCAATTTGTTAGCCAATCAGCAAGCTAGCACATGTGGCTAATTATCGCTCCAATTTGGGCCAAAATTGATTTGAACCGGCTTAATTAATTGATCCAAATTAATTTTAGAATTAATTTGGGATATCCTCTGACCTAATCAACCATTTATTAGATTGGATAAGGTTGAATTAATAGAGTCCAAGAAATATAGGACTCTCGGAAGGGAAACTATGCACGTGCAGAATTTTCAAGAGGCGCCTAAGAGTCCTTCTTATTTAAGGTACTAAGAGGCGCATCTTTTTTTTGGGATTTATAGGTCCATTGAACGTGGAGAACCTTATCTAGATGTTATTGTATTGGATAAGGTTGAATTAATAGAGTCCAAGAGACATGGGACTCTCGAAAGAAAAACTGTGCGCGTGCAGAATTTTCAAGAGGCGTCTAAAAGTCCTTTTGATTTAAGGAACTAGAAGGTGCATCTTTTGGGGATTTAAGAGTCCATATAAACATGGAGAACCTTATCTTGACACATGGAAAAATTAGAGGCTATCCGATTTAAGATGGGATGCCAAAAGCATCCCATCAGGTGTGGCACGCATAGGGAGAAAGGTGCAGAAAATTATAACGACGTGTCCCTTGATTCAAATTGAAATGAATTTAAAAATTTTATATCCTTTCAGAAGGACATGGAATGGATTGTATCCCTTCATTTGACGTCTCCCCATTCACTATTTAAAGGGGATGGCACATATGGGGTTGAATCAGATAATTTTTAGTAATCCTTGTCAAGACAAGAGTCTTCTCTCTCCCTCTCCCCTTCCTACAAGCCTTAGTCAATTTAGGACAACTCTTTTCTTAGCCTATACAAGTTTTATTAGTCTTAAGAAAAGGGTAAAAGGGTCCTAAGATCCAAGCCAAGAAGTCAAGAAGCCAAAAAGAGGTTTAAGTCAAGTTCGTGAGCATATCTTTGATCCAATTCTCGTGTGGATCACCATTGGTGGGCGAACACTTGGGCGCCTAGTGGAAAAGATTGGATAACCGGCTTCCTTCTTTCTTCACCAAGTACTAAGGTATGTTCCTCTACATATATGTTACATTTTATGACTAATTAATTGCTATAATCAAGGGGTCTTGGGTCTAAGGTTTCGGTTGATTAGGGTTTCAAGATTAAATTTTTTTTTTTGAAATCCAGCCTTCCGCTGCTGCATGATCGGAACCCAACATTGGTATCAGAGCCACCTTGATTAATTCAATTACTGGTCCATAATATATTGATTACATAAATTATTATGTTATGCTTTTAGCATGATTTGTTTTATTATGTAGAGTTATAAAATTTCTTGTATTAGAACACGCCTCCTGAGCCTCTATGCCTACGGTGTTTTCATAGACTGGCCCAAGGGACTAATGAGCTATGGTCGGACGTGTTCTAATTAATGAGAAATTTTATTTAAGATGATAATTTTAAAATTGCATTGAATATATGCATGGCATGATATTATTGTTGTGCATACTAGAAAAAGGATGTGCATGAGACCATCAAAGCCCTCCTAAAAAATTATATTTAGTTGTAGTGTGATAGAATCATAATACAAATCCTTTTAGGGTTTGATTAATCAATTGGTGCCTAGAAAAGTGGTTCTGGAAAGGTAAAGAGATCGTGGTTTTTTAATTGTTCCGTTGACTGACCTGGCCAATTAAATTGGTGTCTAAGGAAAGCAATGGAGGACCCCCACCTCTCTCCAACTTAACTGGCCAATTTGATTGATTTAGACCTTGAATTGGAAATGATATATTGATTATGAACACTACCTAATGCCTTCCTTCATACTAAGATAAATTTATGATAACAACTATAGTAGGTTTGTTGAGCAACACAAGGCCTACTCTAGGGTTAGACATGAATTGTCTTAGTGCATTTAATGTTTTATAGCATGATTAGTGGTGTTGCTTTGTTGTGTAACACAAGGGCAATATTGTTAAATCATGACTATATGAAAATGAAGGATTTGACTAAACTAAGACATTATAGTTTGTTGTGTAACACAAGGCTATAAGTATCTTAGAGGCAGGTGTTATGTTGAGAGTTGCATGGGTTGCAATTGGAAAGGATATTTTCTACCCGTGAACTCATGAATATTTGTTGTGTAACACAAGATATTTATGATGAATTGGGATCTCAACCCCACTAAAGAAACCCTGGTAGGATTTTCTCACTTACCATAGGTGAGGGTTATGGTATTCGTAATAAAATAGTGGGAGATACAATTAGATTGATAAGTCCTTGTCTAGTTGTAGACATCATTATGAGTGGTATGCTTTGTATTGTTCTTTACTTTTAATGTAGATTAAAATTTTATGGCTTCTACTTTATCACTGCGGGGCATTTTAGATGCCAACAAGTTGACTAGTCCAAATTATGTGGACTGGTTGAGGAACTTGAGAATTGTCTTAACTCAAGAAAAGGTTTCCTACATCCTCGACTCTCCTAATCCAGATTCGATCAGAGATGATGTTACATAGGAGGAACGAGCCACATATAAAAAGTTGCAGAATGATAGTTTGACTGTTAAGTGTATCATGTTGGCTTCGATGAGCAATGAATTACAGAGGCAACATGAGGAGCGGGAACCTAAATCTATATTGCTCAATCTTAAAGAGCTTTATGGAGAGCAAAGTAGGGCTGCTCGATATGAGATTTTGAAGCAGTGTTCCATGCACGTATGAGTGAGGGCTCATCCGTTCAAGCTCATGTTTTAAAGATGATTGACTTAATCACTTTGTTAGGTCAATTAGGGTTTGTAATGGATGGAGAGCTTAATCAGGACTTGATCCTACAATCACTCCCAGACTCTTCTCGCAGTTTGTCATGAACTATCACATGAACAAACTAAATATTTCATTACCTCAGCTGTTGAATATGCTCAAGACAGCTGAGAGTCACTTCAAAGGTGATAAGGCTCATATTCTTCTAGTTGATAGAAAGAAGAAACAGGCAATGAAGAAAGGTTCAAAGAGAAAGAGGAGCCTTAAAAGTAGCATGCAAAAGAGGAAAAGGCAAAGAAGCCTTATGCTGATCGAGCCTGTTTTTACTGCGGCAAGCAGGGACACTAGAAGAAGAACTGTAAGATATATCTTGCAAGTTTGAAGCAAGATGTTGGTGAAGAAGCATCAAAAGGTTTGTACATGATACAAACTAATTTATCATTGAGTTCTTTAGTTTCTGACTCATGGGTATTGGATACTGCATGTGGATCTCATATATGCAAGTCATTGCAGGGACTACAAAGAGTTAGAAATTTGAAGAAGGGCGACTTCAAGCTGTATGGCGTGAGTGGAGAAGCCATTTATGCTGAAGATGTGGGCACCTATTTGTTGTTATTACCTTCTAGCAAGATATTGGAATTAAAAAATGGTTATTATATTTCAAATATTATTAGAAATATTATTTATGTACCCTTGTTATTAGAACAATGTTTTGAAATAAATGTAAAGAGCAATGGTTGCTCTTTCTTTTATTCTAATAAATTGTTTGGATATGGTTTGTTTAATAATGGTCTTCTAATTCTTTTGCTCAATGATAAAGTTTTGCTTGTTGATAACAAGAAAAGAAAGAGAGAAGATGTTAATACCACTTATCTCTGACATTGCTGATTAGGTCATATAAGTGAATCTAGGATAAGCAAGTTATACAAATATAACTTCTTTGATCCTTATGATTTTAAATCATTAGGAACTTGTGAATCCTGCCTCATGGGAAAAATGACTAAGTCTTCGTTCACTGGACATGGAGAAAGGGCAACTGAGTTATTAGGTCTTATACACACAGATGTATGTGGACCTCTGACAACTCAAGCTAGAGAGGATACTCTTATTTCATCAATTTCATTGACAATTTACCAAGGTTTGGACACGTGTGTCTTATGAAACACAAGTCCGAAGCCTTGATAAATTTAAGGAGTATCAAAGTATGGTTGAGAAACAAACTGGACATAGTATTAAAATCCTTCGATCTGATCGAGGAAAATACTTGTCTAGTGAATTTCTTTATCATCTTAAAGACAAAGGCATTCTCTCTGAATGGACCCCTCCTTATACACCTCAATTAAATGGTGTAGCAAAAAGGAGGAATCGTACCTTATTAGACATGGTGAGGTCCATGATGTGCTTCACAGATATTTCAGTATCATTCTGGGGTTATGCCCTAGAAACTGCTGCCTATATTTTAAACAGAGTGCCATCAAAATCAGTGACTAGCACTTCATATGAATTATGGAAAGAAAAAAGCCAAGTCTAAAATATTTTAAGATTTGGGGTTGCCTTGCTTATGTCAAAAATGTATTCGGACATAAGTTAAGTGCTAGGGCTGATAAATGTAGGTTTATAGGTTATCCCAAAGAAGGTATTGGATACATCTTTTATCATCCTGCTGAGCAAAAGGTATTTGTCAGTAGGCATGCCATTTTTTTGGAAAAGGAATTTATCCAAGAAGAAGGCAGTGGGAAGATACTTGAACTCACTGAAGATCAAGACTTACAACCTACTCCTGTTGACAATCAACAAGACATTCCTCAACCAGAAATTTCTAAAGATCAAGAACAACCACAACATTCACCTCCTCTCGTAGGTCAAGAGAGTGCGGGGTGCACCTCTCAGATATGGTTTTGTTATTGGAGATGACAACGAAGCCAATATCATTCAGGATGATGATCCCGTGACCTATACAGAAGCTGTCGAGAGTAAGGACTCTGACAGATGGCTTGATGCTATGAAATCTGAAATGACTCCATTTATACCAATCAGGTTTGGACCTTGGTTGACCCACCTGAGGGAGTAAAGCCAATAGGGTGCAAATGGGCCTTCAAGAAGAAGATTGGAGCAGATGGCCAAGTAGAAACCTACAAGGCTAGGCTAGTGGCAAAAGGTTTCAGGCAAAAACATGGTATTGACTATGATGAAACCTTTTCACCAGTAGCTATGCTCAAATCCATTTGGATATTACTTGCTATAGCAGCATACTATGACTATGAAATTTGGCAGATGGATGTAAAGACTGCCTTCCTCAATGGATATCTTGAGGAGGAAGTCTATATGTCACAGCCAGAAGGTTTGTCTCAAGTAGGAGACCGCACCAAGTATGCAAGCTTAAGAAATCCATTTATAGATTAAAGCAAGCATCGAGGAGTTGGAACATTGCTTTGATGAACAATCAAAGAGTTTGGTTTCATCAAAAATATAGATGAACCATGTGTGTATAAGAAGACAAGTGGGAGTGCCATAGTCTTCTTAATTTTATATGTCGATGACATACTTATCATTGGAAATGATATCCCAATGCTACAATCAGTCAAAACTTGGCTATCTAAACAGTTTTTCATGAAAGATTTGGGACAAGCATCCTGTATACTGGGTATAAAGATCTATAGAGATAGATCTAAGAGGATGCTTGGCTTATCTCAATCTAGATACATTGACTTAGTGTTGAAAAGATTCAACATGGAGGAAAGTAAAAGAGGTTACTTGCCCATGAGTCAAGGCATACATCTCTCTAAGAAGATGTCTCCTAAGTCACCTGAAGAGAGACAAAGAATGAAAAAGTTTCCTTATGCTTCAGCTTAGGGTCGATAATGTATGCCATGTTATGTACCAGGCCTGATGTTGCATATGCCTTAGGCACAGCAAGCAGGTTTCAGGCCGATCCAGGGGAAGATCATTGGAAAGCTATGAAAATATTCTTAAGTACCTAAGAAGAACTAAGGATATTTTTCTTAGAGGATCAGATTTAAAATTGGAAGGAGACTCCAGTTTTCAATCAGATCCGGATGATAGTAAATCCATATCAGGGTATGTTTTTACTCTCTATGGTGGTGCAGTCAGTTGGAGAAGTACTAAGTAGTAAACTGTAGCTGACTCAGTTCTGAGGCAGAGTACATTGCTGCTAGCGAAGCCGCTAAGGAAGCTGTCTGGATGAAGAAGTTCATTACAGAGTTAGGTGTTGTTCCATTGATTCAACAATTGGTGCCACTTTATTGTGATAACACTGGAGCTGTTGTACAAGCTAAGGAACCAAGGTCTCATCAGAAATCCAAGCACATCCTAAGATGCTTCCATCTCATTCGAGAGATCATTGAAAGACAAGATGTTGTTATAGAACGAGTTGACACAAAGAACAATATAGCAGACCTATTCACTAAGGCCCTTCCTCAACAGCAATTTGATCATCATTTGGATTGTATGGGAATTAAATACAAAGGCGATTGGCTTTAGTGCAAGTGGGAGATTGAAAGAGTAGTGCCCTAAAAGCCAATCATGTAAGGGCATTTTTGTAATTTCTTTCAACTCATGTATGATATTTTATCAATTAAAAGGCATTTTTTTGATTCATCATATGTTGTGTCTTATATTTATTAAGATTATGATGAACCCCATAAGGTTAGGGCAATGGAATTAGGGTTATGATGAAGTTCATAATGATGAGACCTAAGTTTCTAAAAACTCTAATCTAAAATGTTCCCAGTCGAAGGATCATCGAGTCGGGGATCGATGATACCGGTAAGACTGGCACTTTCTATGTATGCTCAATAAAGAGGGTGGTTGGTCTCATAGCCACTTGTAAGACACTAATACAAGGATGTGGGTGCTCATTAGGGTATGAGTTCACTGAATTGATCCACATTGAGAACATCTTATGGAGATCTTACTTACTTGTCAAAAGATAGTTCTCTTAGTGGGAGTTGTGCAAATGATCTTAGACCTGAGATTACCATCGAATCTTATGCACATGAATCTATGTTTTAGTTCATACTCATTCATGGCTAAGTCATGTACGGGGTGTTCATGGATATAAAGGATTGTGTATGAAGGTTATGAGTAGGTCAACAAGGAATCGATCATTCCTAGTAAGAGGAAAAGTAATCCCATGTAATCTTATCATATGATGATTCAAGAAGTCTTTGATCAAAACAAAATGAAATTAGAATAGGTTTCTAATTTTTTATTTGTTGAGTCTTTATTATTGATTTGATATTCAAATGAATAAAATGTTAGGGTTTGACATTTTTCCATACCCATAACTTATTCGGGATAAAGAAAGATTCGATTGAATTGCACAGTAACTTACCACTGAACGGTATTTTTGTAATTCCATCAAATTCCTCATCTTCTAGGTAGACATGATACATTGCTAGATGTCAATCTTGTCTTGTAGGTTTTCATGAATTAAATTTATTTAATTCATGAGTCAATATGAAAGATGGTTCAAATTGGCAACTACAGTTAGCATGATTTGATCTAATTCAGTTAGTCAGTTTCTAATCGAACTAAATCGACTTAAACCTAAACTTACTGCTGGCTAGATGAGGAACCAATGGGTCACACACATAAAGGAATTGGTCAAAGAATCATTTTAATAAGATTAATTAATTTAATTTGTTAGCCAATCAGCATGCTAGCACATGTGGCTAACTATTGCTCCAATTTGGGCCGAAATTGATTTGAACCGGCTTAATTAATTGATCCAAATTAATTTTAGAATTAATTTGGGATAACCTCTGACCTGATCAATCATTTTTTAGATTGGATAAGGTTGAATTAATAGAGTCAAGAAATATATGACCTTGGAAGGGAAACAATGCACGTGCAGATTTTCAAGAGGCGCCTAAGAGTCCTTCTAATTTAAGGTACTAGGAGGCACATCTTTTTTTTGGGATTTATAGGTCCATTGAACGTGGAGAACCTTATCTAGATTATTGTATTGGATAAGGTTGAATTAATAGAGTCCAAGAGACATGGGACTCTCGAAAGGAAAACTGTGCGCGTGCAGAATTTTCAAAAGGCGTCTAAAAGTCCTTCTGTTTAAGGCACTAAATGTGTATCTTTTGGGGATTCAAGAGTCATATAAACATGGAGAACCTTATCTTGACACATGGCAAAATCAGAGGCTATCTAATTTAAGATGGGATGCCAAAAGCATCCATCAGATGTGGTGCGCGTAGGGAGAAAGGTGCAGAAAATTATAACGATGTGTCCTTGATTCAAATTGAAATAAATTTAAAAATTTTATATCCTTTCAGAAGGACGTGGAATGGGTTGTATCCCTTCATTTGACGTCTCCCCGTTCACTATTTAAAGGGGGTGGCACCTATGGGATTGAATCAGATAATTTTTAGTAATCCTTGTTAAGACAAGAGTCTTCTCTCTCCCTCTCCCCTTCCTACAAGCCTTAGTCAATTTAGGACAACCCTTTTCTTAGCCTATACAAGTTTTATTAGGCTTAAGAAAAGGGTAAAAGGGTCCTAAGAGCCAAGCCAAGAAGTCAAGAAGCCAAAAAGAGGTTTAAGTCAAGTTCGTGAGCATATCTTTGATCCAATTCTCGTGTGGATCACCATTGGTGGGCGAACACTTGGGCGCCTAGTGAAAAAGATTGGATAACCGGCTTCTTCTTTCTTCACCAAGTACTAAGGTATGTTCCTTTACATATATGTTACATTTTATGACTAATTAATTGATGTAATCAAGGGGTCTTGGGTCTAAGGTTTCGGTTGATTAGGGTTTCAAGGTTAAATTTTTTTTTTGAAATCCAGCCTTCCACTACATGACCGGAACCCAACATTGGTATCAAAGCCACCTTGATTAATTCAATTAGTGGTCCATAATATATTGATTACATGAACGATTGTGTTATGCTTTTAGCATGATTTATTTTATTATGTAGAGTTATAAAATTTCTTGTATTAGAACACGCCTCCTAAGCCTCTATGCCTGCGGTGTTTTGCATAGACTGGCCCAAGGGACTAATGAGCTATGGCCGGACGTGTTCTAATTAATGAGAAATTTTACTTAAGATGATAATTTTAAAATTGCATTGAATATATGCGTGGTATGATATTATTGTTATGCATACTAGACAAGGGATGTGCATGAGACCATCAAAGCCCTCTTAAAAAATTATATTTAGTCATAGTGTGATAGAATCATAATACAAATCCTTTTAGGGTTTGATTAATCAATTGGTGCCTAGAAAAGTGGTTCTAGAAAGGTAAAGAGATCGTGGTTTTTTAATTGGTTCCATTGACTGACCTGGCTAATTAAATTGGTGTCTAAGGAAAGCAACGGGAGGACCCCCACCTCTCTCCCACTTAACTGACCAATTTGATTGATTTAGACCTTGAATTGGAAATGATATATTGATTATGAACACTACCTAATGCCTTCCTTCATACTAAGATAAATTTACAAGTGCTACTCTAGGGTTAGATATGAATTGTCTTAGTGCATTTAATGCTTTATAGCATGATTAGTGGTGTTGCTTTGTTATGTAACACAAGAGCAATATTATTCAATCATGACTATATGAAAATGAAGGGTTTGACTAAACTAAGACATTATAGTTTGTTGTGTAATACAAGGCTATAAGTATCTTAGAGGCAGTGTTATGTTGAGAGTTGCATGGGTTGCAATTGGAAAGGATATTTTCTACCCTTGAACTCATAATATTTGTTGTGTAACACAAGATATTTATGATGAAGTGGGATCTCAACCCCACTAAAGAAACACTGGTAGGGTTTTCTCGCTTACCATAGGTGAGGGTTATGGTATTCGTAATAAAATAGTGGGAGATACAATTAGATTGATAAGTCCTTGTCTAGTTGTAGACATCATTATGAGTGGTATGCTTATGTATTGTTATTTACTTTTAATGTAGATTAAAATTTTATGGCTTCTACTTTATCACTGCTGGGCATTTTAGATGCCAACAAGTTGACTGGTCCAAATTATGTGGACTGGTTGAGGAACTTGAGAATTGTATTAACTCAGGAAAAGGTTTCCTACATCCTCGACTCTCCTAATCCAGATCCGATCATAGATGATGCTATAGAGGAGGAACGAGCCACATATAAAAAGTGGCAGAATTATTGTTTAACTATTAAGTGTATCATGTTGGCCTCGATGAGCAATGAATTACAGAGGCAACATAAGGAGCGGGAACCTCAATCCATATTACTCAATCTTAAAGAGCTTTATGGAGAGCAAAGTAGGGCTGCTCGATATGAAATTTCGAAGCAGTTGTTCCGTGCATGTATGAGTGAGGGCTCGTCCGTTCAAGCTCATGTTTTAAAGATGATTGACTTAATCACTCGGTTAGGTCAATTAAGGTTTGTAATGGATGGAGAGCTTAATCAGGACTTGATCCTACAATCACTCCCAGACTCCTTCTCGTAGTTTGTCATGAACTATCACATGAACAAACTAAATATTTCATTACCTGAGCTGTTGAATATGCTCAAAACAGCTGAGAGTCACTTCAAGGGTGATAAGGCTCATATTCTTCTAGTTGATAGGAAGAAGAAACAGGCAATGAAGAAAGGTTCAAAGAGAAAGAGGAGCCTTAAAAGTAGCATGCAAAAGAAGAAGAAGGCAAAGAAGCCTTCTGTTGATGAGCCTGTTTTCACTGCGGCAAGCAGGGACACTGGATGATGAACTGTAAGATATATCTTGCAAGTTTGAAGCAAGATGCTGGTGAAGAAGCATCAAAAGGTTTGTATATGATACAAACTAATTTATCATTGAGTTCTTCAGTTTCTGACTCATGGGTATTGGATACTGCATGTGGATCTCATATGTGCAAGCCACTGCAGGGACTACAAAGAGTTTGAAATTTGAAGAAGGGTGACTTCAAGCTGTATGGCGCGAGTGGAGAAGCCATTTATGCTGAAGCTGTGGGCACCTATTTGTTGTTATTACCTTCTGGCAACATATTGGAATTAAAAAACTATTATTATATTCCAAATATTATTAGAAATATTATTTCTGTACCCTTGGTATTAGAACAATGTTTTGAAATAATGTAAAGAGCAATGGTTGCTCTATCTTTTATTCTAATAAATTGTTTGAACATGGTTTGTTTAATAATGGTCTTCTAGTTCTTTTGCTCAATGATAAAGTTTTGCTTGTTGATAACAAGAAAAGAAAGAGAGAAGATGTTAATGCCACTTATCTCTGGCATTGCCGATTTGGTCATATAAGTGAATCTAGGATAAACAAGTTATACAAAGATAACTTCTTTGATCCTTATGATTATAAATCATTAGAACTTGTGAATCCTGCCTCATGGGAAAAATGACTAAGTCTCCGTTCACTGAACATGGAGAAAGGGCAACTGAGTTATTAGGTCTGATACACACAGATGTATGTGCACCTATGACAACTCAAGCTAGAGGACGATACTCTTATTTCATCAATTTCATTGACAATTTATCAAGGTTTGGACACATGTATCTTATGAAACACAAGTCCGAAGCCTTTGATAAATTTAAGGAGTATCAAAGTATGGTTGAGAAACAAACTGGACATAGTATTAAAATCCTTCGATCTGATCGAGGAGGAGAATACATGTCTAGTGAATTTCTTGATCATCTTAAAGACAAAGGCATTCTCTCTGAATGGACCCCTCCTTATACACCTCAATTAAATGGTATAGCAGAAAGGAGGAATCGTACCTTATTAGACATGGTGAGGTCCATGATGTGCTTCACAGATCTTTCAGTATCTTTCTGGGGTTATGCCCTAGAAACTGCTGCCTATATTTTAAACAGAGTGCCATCAAAATTAGTGACTAGCACTCCATATGAATTATGGAAAGAAAAAAAATCCAAGTTTTAAATATTTTAAGATTTGGGGTTGCCCTGCTTATGTCAAAAATGTATTCGGATATAAGTTAAGTGCTAGGGTTGATAAATGTAGGTTTATAGGTTATCCCAAAGAAGGTATTGGATACATCTTTTATCATCCTACTGAGCAAAATGTATTTGTCAGTAGGCATAACATTTTTTTGGAAAAGGAATTTATCCAAGAAGAAGGCAGTGGGAAGATACTTGAACTCACAGAAGATCAAGACTTACAACTACTCCTGTTGACAATCAACAAGACATTCTGCAACCAAAAATTTCTAAAGATCAAGAACAACCACAACATTCACCTCCTCTCCGTAGGTCAGAGAGAGTGCAGGGTGCACCTCTCAGATATGGTTTTGTTACTGAAGATGGCAACGAACCAATATCATTCAGGATGATGATCCCGTGACCTATACAGAAGCTGTCGAGAGTAAGGACTCTGACAGATGGCTTGATGCTATGAAATCTGAAATGGACTCCATATATACCAATCAGGTTTGGACCTTGGTTGACCCACCTAAGGGAGTAAAGCCAATAGGGTGCAAATGGGTCTTCAAGAAGAAGATTGGAGCAGATGGCCAAGTAGAAACCTACAAGGCTAGGCTAGTGGCAAAAGGTTTTAGGCAAAAACATGGTATTGACTATGATGAAACCTTTTCACCAGTAGCTATGCTCAAATCTATTCGGATATTACTTGCTATAGCAGCATACTATGACTATGAAATCTGGCAGATGGATGTAAAGACTGCCTTCCTCAATGGATATCTTGAGGAGGAAGTCTATATGTCACAGCCAGAAGGGTTTGTCTCAAGTAGGAGACCGCACCAAGTATGCAAGCTTAAGAAATCAATTTATAGATTAAAGCAAGTATCGAGGAGTTGAAACATTCGCTTTGATGAAACAATCAAAGAGTTTGGTTTCATCAAAAATATAGATGAACATGTGTGTATAAGAAGACAAGTTGGAGTGCCATAGTCTTCTTAATTTTATATGTCGATGACATACTTATCATTGGAAATGATATCCCAATGCTACAATCAGTCAAAACTTGGCTATCTAAACAGTTTTCCATGAATGATTTGGGACAATCATCCTGTATACTGGGTATAAAGATCTATAGAGATATATCTAAGAGGATGCTTGGCTTATCCCAATATTGATACATTGACTTAGTGTTGAAAAGATTCAACATGGAGGAAAGAAAAAGAGGTTACTTGCCCATGAGTCAAGGCATACATCTCTCTAAGAAGATGTCTCCTAAGTCAC
>UESW01004879.1:0-23305 GCA_900491605.1 Calamus simplicifolius
AAACCCTTAGTGAAGAGATTTTGTTACCTTAGAGGAGAATTAGGAGTTTGTGATCCTTTGGAATAATTTTCTGAAACTCTTAAGGATAACTATCTAGATTTCATCTATTTCTTGAAAATTCTCGAATTCATAAGGAAATCTATCTAGATCTTGATTCATTGTTTCCCCAATTGCTAAGGAACATTTATCTAGATTTGATGATTAGTTTGAATAGTCTCATATCCTTGAAACTTGATTTTTTGTCTCTGGAACGTTAAGTCGACTCTAACAGTTGGGAGTGACACCTTAGTTTTTTTATGTTCTGTCTAAGCAATTAGAGCCGACTCCGCTTCTGCAGAGCGACTCTAATTCGAGCGCTGACAGACTTTTTGGTTCAGAGCCGACACCCAGTTTTCGGAAGTCGACTCTAGGTCGAAACTAGGGTCAAAAATAAAAAGGCGGAGTCGACCCCAAATCATTTTATCCGTCTCCCAAAACCCCTCCAAAGAGTTCCAAAACCTTTCCAACTTCCCCAATCTTCTCAAAACCTTGATTACGCATTCCAATCTTCCCAATGGCACCCAAGAGCGCGGTTTCGTCGGTGGAGCATCCGTTCCCACGAGGCAACGCACTATTCGGAGGCAACCCTCGCCATCCTCCTCTTCGGCCACTCAAGAAGATTCCCCTCCTTCACCCTCTTCACCCAAAGTAGATCAACTAGCCGGTAAGACTATCACAACTGGTAGGAAGGTCAACTTTGATTTCTTTGAGTCGGAGGGCTTCACAATAGGAAGATGTTTGAAGGAAATGTGATGGAAAAAGATTTGCTCATTAGATATCCCCACTTATCCAGCCTTAGTGAGAGAGTTTTACAATGGTTTAAGTAGAGGAGAAGGCAGTTTGATCAGTATGGTAAGAGGAACAAAGGTTGTAATAACGGCTGAAATACTTGGAAATTTGTTGGAAATGCCCACAATTGGTATTATGGAATATCAACATGATGATAGAAGTGGAGCATTGTCAAAATGTTAGGGAGGGATGTAACCGAGTTTGAGGAAATTCTTGCTAATCAACTAAATCTGGAACTCAGGTTACTACACAACATTTGTGGAAGAATTTTATTTCCTAAAATTGGTAGATTGAGTACGTCTCGGAGCGAGACATTCTTTTGATGGATTGTATTATAACTGGAAAGCCAGTCAACCTAGCTGGCATGATGATTGGTTACATGGCAGAGGCTGCTACAAAGAAAAGATCTACACTGCCATATGGTATGGTTCTTACATTAATCTTTAGAAGCCAAGGTGTGCTAATCATGGACAATGAACCCCTAAGGAAGTTAAGGCACACTGACTATTATAGCATTTCCACTATTCATCGATGGGCTTCAAGAAGTTAAATGGTATCTGGATGAAAGGAGGAAGAGAAGAAAGACCTGAGAGAGATAGAACTGAAGAGACCAGAGTTGAAGATATCCCTGGACCATCCTCTGCGGGACTATCAGTCCCTGATCCATGTATTGCGGGACCATCTACAGCTGGACCGAGCACAGTTCCCTCTCCTCCACATCTATCTGTTACTGCTTCTGGGAGATTCTCTGATGAGCAGATTGGTCAGTTGAGAGCCTTGCTTGCTGAATATGATAGTCAGAGATCTTATGAAATTAATCAATTAAAAGAAGACTTCAATCAACTAAAAGAAGAACTCAACTCGAGACTGGACATGATCTCCTTTTCCATAAGCAATTCTGTTGAATCCTTTGGTGCTGAACTTCACAAAATCTTTGAAAGGATGGAAGGCATTGCTGATGGCTCGGGATCTTATATTCATGCAACTGGTCAACTGAAGAAGGACATTGACCTTGCAGTCTCACAGATTGAAGCTTGCCTTGAAAATTTTAAGAAATCTCAAAAAGATGATATAATAGAAATCATAGGTCACTTGAAGAAAATTGTATTCAAACATATTTGATTTGATTTTGATAGTTTGTATTTAGGAATCTTGAATATCTGATGTATTTCATTTGGAATGTACTTGAATCAACTTATGTAATGTTTATTACTCATGTAATGCAATTACTCATTTTCAAATCCGTCTATGATTAACTGCTTGAATCCCTATGTCTTATTTGATGCAATAATTTTTCTCTATAACTTTCTTTATCTAATACTCTCCTTATTGCTGATAACAAAAAAGAGGGAGAGATGGTTGAATATATGCAAAAAGAAAGAAAGAAAGGGGAAGAAATGATTGTTTATGCAAAATGAAAGACTTGAAATTTTAATCAGTTCAAATTCGATTTTTATATATAGGGGGAGCTATTCAATGCAGGGGGAGCTTAACAACAAGCTCAATTGAAATTTTCTGTACATTTAATTTAAATGTTCATAATTGATGACTTATTGAACTCATGCATAATTTTAAAAGTTCACTTCGAATATGGCATCAAATCATTCATTAAAAATGTTTTAAGCTTCAAAATGACTATAATCTTTAGTACGAATGAATTTTTGAATGCATATACTCAAAGTTTTTGTTATCATCAAAAGGAAAGATTGTTGACCCAATTGATGATTTTGATGATTAACAAAACTATTTGAGTATAACTATTGGAGGCTCTAATGATTTTGATTAAGTTTTTCAGGATTATAAGTCTATTGAATGATCAAAATCAGGAGTTACATCGTGTTCTGGATCGAATCTAATGTCTAGGTAAGATTGCAGACATTAGAGTCGACTCCGAGAATCACAGAGCCGACTCCAGTATCTGGCACGGAAGTTAGAGTCGACTCCGAGACTGTTAGAGCCGACTCTCACAGACAAAACAGAACGTCGATTTTTCTGGCCCCGACTTAGAGTCGACTCCGGGTATGTTAGAGTCGACTCCAGAAAAGTTTCTTATCGACCCCAGAAAAGTCAGAGATGACTCCAGAAATAACATTTTAAAGTGTTTCGAGTTAGAGCCGACTCCAGAAAAGTTAGAGTCGACTCCAATCCACCTGGAACGAAAAATCATTTTTCCAGATCAGCTCTAACGGTAACATTTCTATTTTATCTTATTTCTAACGGATATATTTTGTTTCCAGGTACACTCCAACGGCTAGTTTCATCCCAAAAATGGATTGAAAGAAATCTATAAAAAGGGAAACACCCGTTTGAAAAAGAAAAGAGAGAAAAAGAAAAGAAAAGAAAAAAAATTCAAATCAAAAATCCGAGAAAGCCTGAGCCTGAATCTCAAGAGAAAACCTTCAAACTCAAATCCTTCCACTCCAAAAAGCTCAAAGAGGAATCCAAGGCATTCAAATCAAAAATCGGTGGATTTCCCAAATTGAAGAAAAAGCTCGTTTCTTCCTTTTCAATCTTCTCAACTGCAACAACTGTGAGGGATTAAAGCTGAGGCTTGATTCATCATTCCAAAGGAGAAGGAGAAGAAGAAAAGAAGAAAAGCTCAAAGCCAAACAACTTCAAATCAGGCTTTTCTAAACTTGTTTTTTATTTTGAATATTTGCTCATTGAGGAGCTGTGTATCTTTGAAAAACTATATTTTTTGTTTGTGCCTAGTTCAATCAGGGGATTGAACTAGTGGAGGTTGTATACCTCGGGTCAAGCTAGATTAGCTTGAGTTTAGGGTTGTGTGCTGGTGAGCCCGAAAACCGGCTGGGTTCGTTGTGATCCCGGTAAAACAACAAGTTTGGGTTGTGAGCTTGTAAAACAACTCGGCTGTAATCGAGGAGATTATAGTGTGGACCCAAGTGGATCTTGGGAGTGGACGTAGGTGTTGGATACACCGAACCACTATAAAATCTTTGTGTTTGCCGTGCTATTGTCTCTATCTCTATCTCTATCTCATTGATTGCTTTATTTTTGCATTGCATTTCATTCATCTTAAGCAAACAATTTTTAAAAGGTTAAATTTTTTAAAGAACCCAATTCACCCCCCCTCTTGGGTTGTCATCTGGGCCAACAATTGGTATCAGAGCAAGTGCTCATTAGATTTTGATCACACGATCAAGAGCTAAAGATCCAAATGGCAGCTCAAGTTGGATCATTTGCCGAAGGTCATTCTACGAATAGACCTCCCTATTTAATGGTTCCAACTATTCATATTGGAAAGCAAGAATGAGGATATTCATTCAAGCTTCTGATTATGAATTGTGGGGTGTTATAATTAATGGACCTAGTACACCCACACACATTGTTGATGGCACTATTGTTCCTAAACCCGAAAGGGATTGGAATGATAATGATAGGAAAATGGCACAGCTCAATGCTAAGGCCATGAATGTCTTGTATTGCTCTTTAGATGCTAATGAATTTAATAGAATCTCTACATGTAATTCCGCAAAGGAGATTTGGGATAGATTAGAGGTTACCCATGAGGGTACCAATCAAGTTAAAGAATCTAAGATCAATATTCTAGTGCAAATATGAATTATTTAGCATGGAACAAACTGAAACTATAGCATGCATGTACACTAGATTTACTGATATTGTAAATGGTTTGAAAAGTTTAGGCAAAACATATTCTAACTCTGAACTTGTTCGTAAAATTCTCAGGTCACTTCCAAGACGTGGGAAGCGAAGGTGACAGCAATCCAAGAAGCAAAGGACCTCAATACTTACCCTTAGAGGAGCTTCTAGGATCCCTAATGACCCATGAATTGACCATGAAGCAGCATGAAGAGGATGTGAAAAAGAAAAAGACCATAGCTCTTAAGGCTGCTGAAAGAGGAGAGCTGCAGTGATGATGATGATGATGATGATACAGCTCTTCTAGCAAGAAAATTTAAAAATTCATGAGGAGAAAGAAACCCTTCCACAAAAAGAAATTTGGAGCTAAGATGGAAGGAGAAAAGAAAAGAAAAGGACAAGGACAAAGAGAAGAGAAAGCCCTTGATTTGCTATGAATGTAAGAAACCGGGGCATTATAGATATGATTGTCCTCAACTGAAAAAGATTAAGAAAAGAACCTGCAACTGGAGTGATAGTGATGAATCTTCTTCAGGAAGATCAAAAGGAAGTTGCAAACATTTGCTTTATGGCGACGACAGTGAGGTAAGTTCCGAAAATCCTTGTGATGACTTTGCTTTTGATGAATTGTTTGATGCTTTTAATGAACTTGTTGGTGATTTCAAAGTTTTGAAAAAGAAATATAAGTTTTTGAAAAATGAAAATTTAACTTTCATTAAAGAAAAAGAAAATCTTAATAATGAAATTAAGTGCTGAAATCTGAAAATGAAAATTTGAAAAGAAAAAGAATCAATTTCCAATGAAAATGATAAACTAAAGAAGGAAGTTGAAAAATATAAAATATAGTTGATAAATTTACTTAAGCTCAACTAAATTAATTTATTAAATATCAAAAAGCTTTTTGACAAAGCTGGATTAGGGTATAGACACTAAGCAATTTTAAGAAAATGTTGACATAAAAGAATGTTAAATAATAAAGGAAAGAAAATATGGGTTCCCAAAGGAACAGTCTTTTATGCTACTAACCATGAAGGACCCAAGAAGGCTTGGGTACCTAAATATAAGACTTAATTATTTTTGCAGGAGTGTCTTGCGGCCAAAAGATCAAAGCGAAAGTGGTATCTCGATAGCGGCTGCTCAAGGCACATGACGGGTGACAAGGATCAATTCATCACCCTTGAAAGCAAAAGAGGAGGAGTAGTTACATTTGGTGATAATGGCAAAGGCCAAATCTTGGGGTTTGGTAACATTCAAATAACTCCCTCCACATATATTGAAAATGTCTTATATGTTAATGGTTTGAAACATAATTTAATTAGCATTAGTCAATTATGTGATAAAGGTTTTAAAGTATCATTTGAATCTTCTATATGCACAGTTTCTAATCCCATTGATAATAGCATTTTTTTATTGGAAATAGAAATGGCAATGTATACTTGATTGATTTAGACAATTTGTCTACTAGTAATCATTGCTTAGTTGCTAATAATGCTAATATGAATGAGATTGGTTGGTTGTGGCATCGTAGATTAGGTCATGCAAGCACACACCTTATTTCAAAATTAATTAGAATGGATTTAGTAAAAGGACTTCCACAACTAGATTTTGAAAATAAAAATTTGTGATGCATGTCAATTTGGAAAACAAACTAGAAATTCTTTCAAAACTAAAAATATTGTTTCCACTTCTAGGCCTCTTGAACTACTTCACATGGATCTTTTTGGACCTACTAGAACCACAAGTCTAGGAGGAAAGAAATATGGTCTTGTGATTGTAGATGATTATTCTAGATACACTTGGGTATTGTTTTTAGCTCATAAGGATGAGACCTTTCCATTATTTCTGAAATTCTTCAAGAAGGTCACAAATGAGAAAAACAACACCATAGTGTCTCTAAGAAGTGATCATGGCACTGAATTTGAAAATCATTTATTTGAAAACTTTTGCATAGAAAATGGCATTCATCATAATTTTTCTGCACCTAGAACACCGCAACAAAATGGAGTAGTTGAAAGGAAAAATAGAACCTTAGAAGACATGGCCCGTACCATGCTATGTGAAAGCAACCTACCAAAATACTTTTGGGCGGAAGCTATAAACACGGCATGCTACATTCTTAATAGAGCTCTAATTAGGCCAATCATTAAGAAAAACACCTTATGAACTATGGAATAATAGAAAACCAAACATAAGTTATTTTCATGCATTTGGTTGTAAGTGTTTCATTCATAATAATGGCAAAGATAATCTAGGAAAATTTGATGCAAAATCTGATGAAGGCATTTTCTTAGGATATTCAACATCTAGTAAAGCCTATAGAGTATTTAACAAGAAACTTAATTGTAGAAGAATCTATTCATGTAATTTTTGATGAATCTTTAGCATCAAGTTCTGAAAAGATTGATGATGAGGAAGATACAAACATTCTAGAAAGAGATATTGAAAAATTGAATATAGATGTATCTTCAGATCATGAACAAGAAGCTAAAGATAATGATTCTCCTAGTGTTGATGTTGTTGATGCAAATCATAATGATATAGATCTACCTAGAGATTGGAGATATGCCTATGGTCATCCAAGAGAATTAATTATAGGTGATCCATCTCAAGGAGTAAGAACTAGATCATCAATGAGAAACATCAATAATCATCTTGCATTTGTATCTCAAATTGAACCTAAAACTATTGAAGAAGCAGAAAAAGATAATAATTGGATGTTAGCTATGCAAGAAGAATTAAATCAATTTACTAGGAATAATGTTTGGACTCTTGGATAGACCTAAAGATCATTCTGTTATAGGATCAAAATGGGTATTTAGAAATAAATTAGATGAAAATGGCATAGTAATTAGAAACAAAGCTAGATTAGTTGCAAAAGGATATAATCAAGAAGAAGGAATTGATTTTGATGAAACTTTTGCACCTGTAGCTAGACTTGAAGCAATTAGATTATTACTTGCATTTGCATGTCATATGCATATCAATTTATTTCAAATGGATGTTAAAAGTGCATTTTTAAATGGATTTATAAATGAGGAAGTGTTTGTTGAACAACCACCTGGTTTTGAAGATCATGAATTTCCAAATCATGTTTTTAAATTACACAAAGCTATATGGTTTGAAACAGGCACCTAGAGCTTGGTATGAAAGATTAAGTAAATTTTTAATTGAAAATGATTTTGTAAGAGGAAATGTTGATAAAACATTATTTTTGAAAAGAAAAGATAAAGATTTATTAGTAGTACAAATATATGTCGATGATATTGTATTCGGTGCTACTAACAACTTTATGTCAAGAATTTGCTAAGTTGATGCAGGGTGAGTTTGAAATGAGTATGATGGGAGAACTCAACTTCTTCCTAGGACTTCAAATCAAACAAAGCAAAGAAGGAATTTTCATCAATCAAGCCAAATACACAAAAGAACTGCTCAAGAAGTTTGGAATGGAGTCAATCAAACCACTTGGAACTCCTATGAGTCCTTCGTGCAAATTGGACAAAGATGAAGATGGTAAGAAAGTAGATCAAAAATATTATAGAGGTATGATTGGATCTCTTCTTTACTTAACAGCTAGTAGACCAGATATTATGTTTGCAGTATGTTTATGTGCTAGATTTCAATCTGAACCTAAAGAATCTCACTTAATTGCTGTAAAAAGAATTTTAAGATATTTAAGTGGAACTAAAAATGTAGGTTTATGGTACTCTAGAGACTCAACTTTAAATTTAATTGCATATTCTGATTCTGACTATGCTGGATGTAAATTAGATAGAAAAAGCACAAGTGGTGCATGTCAGTTCTTAGGATGTAACTTAATCTCTTGGTTTAGCAAAAAGCAAAATTCGGTTGCATTATCTACTGCTGAAGCAGAGTATGTTGCAGCTGGAAGTTGCTGTGCTCAAATCCTTTGGATTAAGAGGCAACTTGAAGATTATGGCATAACCCTTGATAAAACACCAATTAGATGTGATAACACGAGTGCAATAAATTTGACTAAAAATCCAATTCAACATTCAAGAACAAAACACATTGAAATTAGATATCATTTCATAAGAGAACATGTAGCTAATAATGAAATCTGTCTTGAATATGTTAATACAGAGGAACAATTAGCTGACATATTTACAAAACCCTTGAGTGAAGAGAGATTTTGTTATCTTAGAGGTGAATTAGGAATATGTGACCCTTTAGAGTGATTTTGAAACCTAAGGAATGAGAATCTAGATTTCTATAAATTTCTTGAAAATCCTCTCACAATTTTAAGGACAAATTATCTAGTCATTTGATATTGATCCTTGATATTTATTTTTAAATTTTATTTTTTGAAAGTTTCAGTCATTTGAAAGATTTTTTTTCTGAAACTGTCTCTGGAGTCTTTGGAGTCGACACCTCTGTGTGTGTCTCGGTCTGACCTTGGAGCCGACACCCGTATAAGTGGAGCCGACTCCAGTTCGAGCGCTGACTGTTTCGATTTGGAGTCGACACCCGACTTTGCGGGAGTCGACCTGGGATTCCAAAATTGGCAGAGTCGACACCCTCATTTCATTCTCAAAACTCCTCCAAAACTTCCAAAACTTTCCAAACCCCAATCTTCTCCAAAAACTTCCAAAGATCTAATGGCACCCAAAAGGAGGGAATCAGTGATTGGAGCGCCGGTGACCACGGGAAATCGTCCCCTCGTCCCCTCTTCGGCCACTCAGGATTCCCCCCAACACCTCTTCCACTCAGGTAGATACCTTAGCCGGGAGGGTTATCACAATGGGAGAAAGATTGATTTTGATCTGTTTGAAACCGAGGGTTTCTCAATCGGTAGGCAATTAAAGGAAATGGGCTGGGATAAGCTCTGCTCTTAGATGTTCCCACTTATCCAGCCTTAGTAAAAGAATTTTATTTTAATTTGGCTAGAGGTGATGGCGGTTTAGTTAGCTCAGTAAGAAAAAGGGATTACCTCAAAAGCTTGGAAACCTCTTAGCATCCCAATTACCGGTTTAGCTGAATGCACAGTGATAGGTCAGCGGCTCTTTCAAGATGTTAGGAAGGGAAGTGACAGAGTTTGAGGAGATTAGCTAATCAATTTTGGAATTGAGATTATTACACAACATTTGCAGTAGAATTTTGTTTCCCAAGACCGGTCGGTTTGAGTATGTCTCGGAGCGAGACATTGTTGTTATGGATTGTTTTGACTGGACAGCCAATCAACCTTGCAGCTATGATGATTTTATATGGCGGAAGCTGAGGGAAGAGAAGATCATCCCTACCGTATGGCATGGTGCTTACTTGGTTTTCAGAGCCAAGGGGTTGTAATTCAGAGAATGAACCATCTAAGAACCTGAGGCACACTGACTACTATAGTTTACATTGCATCGGATGGGTTTTGCTAAAGTGAATGGACTGGGAAAGGAAAGAGAAGAAAGGTGAGAGAGAACTGTGCCAGAGTTGAGATTCTGGACCATCCTTTCAGTCCCTGATCCATTAACCTCTCCTGGACCTGCACAGTTCCCTCTCCTCCACATCTTCTGCTTTCTCAGATTCTCTGATGAGCAATTTCAGTTTTGCTGCTAAATGATAGGAGATTCAGTTAATGAATTAAAAGAAGACTTTATTCACTTCAAAGATTGAATGACTCTCAAGCTTCTGTTGAATCTTTGGTGTGATTTCAAAAATCTTTGAAGAACTTAAAGGATTGTGATGGCTCCTTATTCAATGCAACGTCAACTGAAGAAACATTGACCTTGCACACAATTGAAGAGACTTGAAAATTTTAAGAAATTCAAAAAGTGATTAATGGAAATCTCATTTGAAAAATTGTATTAAACATTTTGATTTTGATTTTGATAGTTTGTATTTAGGAATTTGAATATTGATGTATTTTTTGAATGTATGAATCAACTTATGTAATGTTTATTTATGTAATGAATTATCATTTTCAAATATCTATGATTAATGCTTGAATTATGTCTTTTTGATGCAATTTTTCTTTAACTTTCTTTATTAATATTTATTGCTGATAACAAAAAAGGGGAGAGATGGTTGTATATGCAAAGAAAGAGAAATGATTGTTTATGCAAAATGAAAGACTTGAAATTTTAAAGTTAAATTCTAGGGGGAGCTATTAATCAGGGGGAGCTTACTCGATGGATCACTTCCTTGATAATTTTTTAATTTAAGAATTCTATGCATATACTCAATGTTTTTATAATCATCAAAAAGGGGGAGATTGTTGATCCAATTATTGATTTTGATGATTAATAAAGGAATTGAGTATATTTATTTGATTACTAATGATTTTGATTAAGTGTTTCAGGATTATAAGTTATTGAATGATCAAAATCAGGAGTTAATCGTGTTCTGGATCGAATCTAATTTAGGTAAGATTCAGACATTAGAGTTGACTCGAGAATCACAGAGCCGACTCCGATCTGGGGAAGTTAGAGTCGGAGACTTTTCGACTCTTGATTTTTCTGGCCCCGACTTGAGTCGACTCCTGGAGTCGACTCCGTTTCTTTCGGAAAAGTCAGAGAACTCCGACATTAAAAGTTGGAGCCGACTCCCGACTCCAACCACTGGACGAAAAATTTTTGCCAGATCAGCTCTAACGGTAATATTTTTTTACCTAATTTCTAACGGATATATTTTGTTTCCAGGTACACTCCAACGGCTAGTTTCTTCCCAAAAATGGATTGAAAGAAATCTATAAAAAGGGAAGAAAAGAAAAGAGAGAAAAAGAAAAGAAAAGAGAAAATCAAAAATCAAAAATCCGAGAAACCTGAGCCTGAATCCAAGAGAAAACCTTCAAACTCAAATCCTTCCACTCCAAAAAGCTCAAAGAGGAATCCAAGGCGTTCAAATCAAAAATCGGTGGATTTCCCAAATTGAAGAAAAAGCTCTGTTTCTTCCTTTTCCAATCTTCTCAACTGCAACAACTGTGAGGGAATAAAGCTGAGGCTTGATTCATCATTCCAAAGGAGAAGAGAAAAGAAGAAAAGAAGAAAAGCTCAAAGCCAAACAACTTCAAATCAGGCTTTTCTAAACTTGTTTTTTATTTGAATATTTGCTCATTGAGGAGCTGTGTATCTTTGAAAACTATATTTTTTGTTTGTGCCTAGTTCAATCAAAGGGATTGAACTAGTGGAGGTTGTATACCTCGGGTCAAGCTAGATTAGCTTGAGTTTAGGGTTTGTGTGCTGGTGAGCCCGAAAAACCGGCTGGGTTCGTTGTGATCCCGGGTAAAACAACAAGTTTGGGTTGTGAGCTTGTAAAACAACTCGGCTGTAATCGAGGAGATTATAGTGTGGACCCAAGTGGATCTTGGGAGTGGACGTAGGTGTTGGATACACCGAACCACTATAAAATCTTTGTGTTTGCCGTGCTTCTTGTCTCTATCTCTATCTCTATCTCATTGATTGCTTTATATTTGCATTGCATTTATTCATCTTAAGCAAACAAATTTTAAAAAGGTTAAATTTTTAAAGAACCCAATTCACCCCCCTCTTGGGTTGTCATCTGGGCCAACAATTCTGTTCATAAGGCTTTAGTTGTCTGGAGGCATAAGCTATCACCTTTCCACTCTGCATCAGAACGCATCCCAATCCTCTTCGAGAGGCATAAGTATAAAGTGTAAAACCCTCAGATCCTGACGGAAGAACAAGGATGGGAGCTGACACTAATCGCTGCTTTAACTCCTGGAAACTTTTCTCGCACTCCTCTGTCCAATCAAACTTTACTCACTTCTGGGTTAAGCGAGTTAGAGGTAGAGCAATGCTAGAGAAGTCTTCCACAAATTTAAGGTAATACCCAGCAAGTCCCAAGAAACTTCTGACTTCCGCCACATTGGAAGGTCTGCACCAGCTATAATAGCATCAATCTTTTTCGGGTCCACAGAAATGCCGTCAATAGAGATTATATGACCCAAGAAAGATACTTGGTCCAACCAAAAATCACACTTCTGCAACTTGGCATAGAGCCTCTTCTCCCTAAGAATCTGCAGCACCATCCTCAAGTGATCCTCATGCTCCCTGTGACTCTTAGAATAGATCAAAATATCATCAATGAAGACCACCACAAACTGATCCAAATATGGCTTAAAGATTCTATTCATCAAGTCCATGAATGCTGCTGGGCATTAGTCAATCCAAATGGCATCACTAAAAATTCGTAATGGCCATAACTGGTTCTGAATGCTGTTTTAGGCACATCTCCCTCCTTGACTTTAAGCTGATGGTAACCTGACCTGAGATCAATCTTCGAGAATACTCGGGCTCCTTGGAGTTGATCAAACAAGTCATCAATCCTCGGCAAAGGGTATCTGTTCCGCACTGTTACCTTATTAATTTCCGGTAATCAATGCATAGCCGGAGACTGCCATCCTTCTTCTTAACAAATAGAACTGGAGCACCCCAAGGGGAAACACTGGGTCTGATAAATCCCCGGTCTAGGAGCTCCTGCAACTGATCTTTCAATTCTTTTAACTCAGCCGGGGCCATGCGGTAAGGGGCCTTGGATATAGCCCAGTTCCAGGAATTAAGTCAATGGAGAATTCAACCTCCCGATCTGGGGGCAAATAGTCAATTCATTAGGGAAAACATCGGAAATTCTTGAGCTACAGGAATATCCTCCAACTTGGTCTCCTCCTTTTGAAGATCCTTAACAACAGCAAGGAATCCTTGACCACCACTCAATAAATACTTTCCAGCCTGTAGCGCTGAAATGAACACAGAGGCTAGATGTGACTGACCCCCAGTAAAACTGAATTCAGACTGATTTGAAATTTTGAAATTGACAATCTTCCTGAAACAGTCAACTGAAGCATGATAGGAGGCTAACCAATCCATGCCAAGGATAACATCAAAGAATTTCAATGGAAGGACAAAAAGATCAGCATATAATATCATATCCTCAATGATAATCAAGCAGGATTTGCATACTGTGCCAACTTTCATAATATCACCATTTGGAAAGGCAATGAGCAACTCATGGTCTAGAGATTCAGGTGTCAATGATGTATTCTTGCTAAGATAGGTGTCAGATATAAATGAATGCGTAGCTCCCGGGTCAATAAGTGTTTGAGCATACACAGTGCCAACTTTAATCATTCCTGGATATAAGTAAATTTTGTTTTAACATAAAAGATTTAACATTTAATCTAATGTTCTAGTAATTACCAATACATTGCGCTTGAAAAGGGTATTATATTAGGTATGTATTTAAATGGTTTACCTGTCACCACAGAATTAGAAGCGGCAGCATCCTGCTGAGTGAGGTTGAAGACTCTACCCTGGGTCCTCTGTGGCTGCTGCTGCTGCTGAATCAACCCTTGACTAGAAGAGGGCTGCTGAGTCTTCTGAAGGGGACAGGTAGCCATTTTGTGATCAGTCCTCCCGCAGAGGTAGCAGGCACCCGACACACCCGGCAAGGCCTTCCTGGGTGAAAACTCCCACAGCGAAGGCAACGTGTCTCTCTATTCCTCTGTCCTACTGGGGCCTGCTGTGCACCTCTCTTCCTGACCTGGGTTGGGGGTTGGCCTGCAATAGGCCCCTTTTTCTTCCTCTGCTGCTCCCAATCCCTCTGAACTGTATTCATATCTCTCTCAATTACCAAAGCTTATTCACCACAACACTATAGGAATGAAGCTCAAATGCATTGACTGCCTGCATCAGTCTGGGTCGCAGCCCCTCAGTAAATCTGGTGATCTTGGCCATTTCATTAGTCACAATACTTGGAGCAAAGCGGGCCAATCTGGTGAACTCAGCTTCATATTGGGCCACAGAAAGATTCCTTTGCTCCAACTTAAAAAATTCTGATTCCATCCTCCTTTGTACACTCCTGGGAAAGTACTTGTCAAAGAATATCTCCTTAAACTCTCCCCAAGACATAACCTGACCACCCCGACGCTGCTCCTAAACTAGCCACCAGTCATAAGCCTCCCCCTGGAGAAGATAAGTAGCAAATCTGATCCGTCCAACTCCTGGCTACCATGGGCCATAAAAGCCTTCTCCATATCTCGCATCCATCTCTCAGCATCAATAGGGTTGCTAGAACCAGAGAAAGGAGCAGGGGCAAACTTCTTGAAATCTGCAAAGCTACAGCCAATCCCTACCCAGGGTTGAGGTGGAGTAGGCTGGGTCAATGATGTGAAATGAGTAGTAGGTACAGTGGACTGAAATTGTGGAGCAGGAGGGACAAATAGAGTCTGTAGCATAGTGGAAGCAGGCTGCGTCTGCGGGACAATAGGGGTAGGCTGACTCTGTGGAACAGTGGGAGTAGGCTGAGTCTGCGGAGCAGGAGTGGCTGACTGAGAGGGTAAAGCTTGCTGAATCTGTTGCTGCATGTCTCTCATCGACTGTGCCATGCCTGAAAGAACCTGAAGCATCTCTGTCTGGAGTCGCTGATGATCAACCCCGACAGGATTAACAGGGGCAGCAGCTCCAGTAGCTTCCTGACCTCCTGGTTGATCGACATTTCTAATCTGGGAGCCCTCATCATTTTGTTGGCTCCTAGTGCGAGCCATTACTATCTCCTGATAAATTAGTTATTATAAAATCATGATCAAACTCTTCATATCAGGCTCCCAAAACATAAGGTTTGAAATTCATATAAAGTGATAATTGTCTCAATGTCAACCTATTTGTTTGCCTAGGGTGTCATCATGTATGTGATCCTAAGGTCAATAACCTAGGCTCTGATACCACTAAAGCTGTCACGCCCCAGACTCAAATATTGGGCTAGGGTGACAACCCGCCGCATGCCGGGCACGCAAGGCGTCTTAAAAATCTTGATATACGATTCAAATGAGACAATAAATATGAAAACCAACCATAATACAAATGATAGTTATAAGTTTTGGGTTTCAAACCCTACACTCAAGTCATGCTAATAAAGTTGGGCTACAACAAGCCCTACACACAACCATAATAGGATTACACCAATGCAATGGTTCTTATTTTATTTATTAGAAGCTTCATCAACTCCGAATATCCATCATCAACCCTGAGGCTCTGAAAAACATTGTGAAGGTTTAATGAGTTTACACTCAATAAGTAAGCCTATTATACAATCATATCATACTTGAATTATATTTAACATGCTATCAACATATGCATTTTGTCAACTTAACATAAATTGAACATTCGATAAGCATCAGGATATGCATTCTAGCAAACTCACTGTTTATGTAATTATAGATTTCCTATGTGTCCCACGGCCCTGCAATACCTCAATCAGAGCACATCCTCCAGATGTGTGGCCATAAAAATCAACAGAACACATTGTACGATGTGTGGGGCCATACCATAACAGAACACACTCTACGATGTATGTGGCCATAAGAAAATCAACAGAACACATTGTAAGACATGTGGGGCCATACCATAACAGAACACACTCTACGGTGTGTGTGGCCATATCATAACAAAACACGTCTACAATGTGTGGGGCCATATCATAACAGAATACATCTTCAGTGTGTGTGGCCATATCATAACAGAACATAGCTACAATATGTGGGGCCATAGTAAAGGAGAACCGCGGCGACCCATATAAATCTATTTAACACTTTCATCACAATTACATCATGCATCTGTATCTCACATTACCTCACAGTGGTTTGCACAGTACTAGAAAATGCATATAGTCACCTCAATATAAACATATCATACAGGCAATCACATTTCTGGCATATACATCAATAAATCATTTCTTACAATATTACCAATCACTATAATCATATAATTGTTCATTTGTAATCCACAGTTCCATGCTACATAGACAATTCAGATAATTTCTATTTTCTTCTTATTTATAAAAATGCATGCAAACTGTATATACTCAATTTATTAATTAAATAATTATTAAAATTGCATAATAGTCTTACTTACCTCCTACGCAAACTCCAAATGATGCACCAACTAATCAGATGTCTGGGCACCTACAGGATCAATGTACATAATTAATTCACTGAAATCTAATTAATAAAATGACCCTTAAGACCCTACCCAGACTAGTTCACGGGCCCAACTTTGGGCTCGAATATCTCCCACTATACACACCCAATTGGGAAGTAAAAATACCCCAAGAAACTAGAATTAACCCAGATTCTAGCCATATAATTTTCTTGCTAATCCTGCCCGTTACAAGGCCCAAAAACCAGCCCCAAAAATGCTCGCAGCACGGCCCAGAAGGCCCAAACCAGGCCGGCCCAGCCGGCCCATGGCTAAGCTCCTTCCCTGCTCCCCTGTTTCGCCCGAAACAGGGGACACTAATCCGGCCGGCGAAGGCCCCCTGTTTCGCCCGAAATAGGGGACACTAATCCGGCCGTGGCCAGGGCCTTCGCCGGCCTAATCCCGTCCGGTCCGGCCACCGGAGGCCGGGCCGGAGCCGGCCGCCGCCGCGGCCGGCCTCCTTCCCCACTCTCTCTCTCTCGATTTCTCTCCCTCTCTCTCTTTCTCTCCGCGTGAAATTTACCGCGCCGCGTCGATTCTGACTAAATTGGGGCCGGTCCGGCCGCCGTTTGCCGGACCAGAGCCGGCCGGCCGCGGCCGGCCTCCCCTCTCACTCTCTCTCCTTAATTTTCTCTCTCCCTCTCTTTCTTTCTTTCTGTTCCCGTGCTGTGTGCTCGGTGCCGGCGACACGCCGGCCACCAAGGCCGGCCGGACCTCCACCGGACGCACGCCCGGCACCGGTGGAGGTCACCGGCCAATCCACAGGCCCTCTCTCTCTCTCAGGCTCTCTTTCTCTCTCTCTCTTCTCGGCTCTTTCTCTCTCTCAGGCTCTCTCTCTCTCTTCTCGCACTTTCTCTCTCTCAGGCTCTCTCTCTCTCTCTGAGACAGGGGAACATACCTGAGAATGAAGCGCGCCAGGATGAAGGAAGGAGTCCTCCTCCTTCACATTTTAATCACCTGCGCGACGCCTCGGATCGGGAGTTCCCGAAGACTAAACGCTTCACCTGGAGCGAAGCGTTAGCCAGGAAAACCAACAGTCTAGAACCTGGTTCATCTGAACCAAACCTGGTTCATCTGAACCGGGTTACTACACCTTTACCTACGATCTTCATGAAAATCGTAGAAAATCCTTTTCCTACAATTTTTTTTTTTTGTAATAGCAGGGAAAGGCCTATAAATGCTACCCTTTATTTTAATATATAAAAACTTTTTTCATCCATCTCCATCATAAGACGCCACCATAACATGGTCATGCAGTAGCAAAAGTAGAATTATCATGATTTTATAAAGGCAAAATTGACTTCTAACAAAGTTGATGGATGAAATGAATCTTTATGCATCTAAATAAAAAATTTAAAATATTTTTTTTAAAAAAAGAATTTAAGGTTAATATGTAATTTAATTAGATTTTACTGTAATTTTTCATAATAATAAGGACTCAAATATAATACCTTCTTTAAATTTTTAAAAATAAAATTTTAATTTTATTTATTCAAAGCTTTCATTCTAAACCTTTCGCCATTTATACTATGCATTTATGCTTTTAAATTTTTTTATTTACAGCACCTAAGTATTTAATATTTTAATGGTGGATTTAAAAAAAATCTAAATAAAAATATCCCAAAGGAGGGCCAAATTTCGCGGAGCGGGTCCCACACACCTAGTCGCTTTCCTATTGGTTCTCGTTTCACTCCCCTGCGCCTCATTGGTGGTTCCGACGTCACGCTGTGGGACCCCCACGTCCAGCAACCCCATCGTGCTAGTAAGCATCCCTTTCCATTCTTCTCATAGACGATAATGGCCATCGTGATTCCAAGTTTTAATGAGGGTTTTGCCATACTAAATCTAGAATCAGTTCAAATCAGTGCCCTCTTCTTCAAATGTGTTCTTGTGCGAAGAATCTCTCACATTCCCTATTTTGAAATTGTTCTTGCTACCTGAGATGGGTAAAGATAGCATTGTACACCACCATTGGATCGATGACTGGCCTTCTTCTATCAAGCCAAGTGCTATTTTGGATTAGCTAGTGATCCATCTTCTTCTTTCTTCTTCTTGTTTTTCTCTTTTCTCTTCTATTCTTTAATGAAACTTTTTTTTTTCTTCTTATTTTTACAACTTTTTTAATCATATCCACTTGAGTTCCTTATCCACTCAAGTCCTTACTAACCTGGATATAGTCTCGATTACATGATATCGTGGGAGTAGGTCTTGATCATAGGTTTGAAATTGACTAATTGTGAAATCAGATGTCAGAGTTTGATTTGATCAATGTAGATAAATTATAGACTCAGGTTGATTTGTCTTTTAAACGTAGTATTCAGCAAGTTAAAATAAGTAAACTTGATCATGATTAAAGAACTTTCTAAAATTATTTAGATTTAAATTTTATATTTATATAAATATTTAATTAATTACATAAAAAATCCTTAAGTAGATAATTTTATTAAATATTGTATATTGAAAATTCATATGTTTAGGATTTAGTATAGTTAAAAAATTTATAAAAAATTATTTGAAATATCATTATGCTTGGAATTTGATCTGAAACATTGATTTATACATGACATATATGCGACAAGATTTATAACACAAAAAAGCTGGATTACTAATTTTATAAATTTTTGCATGTATGTAGTTACCAAAAACTACATCAAATAAATTTGGTAAAGTACAATTATCATGATAAATAAAGATAATTTTTCTATAAAATTTAAGTATTTTTATAACTCTAAAATTTAAATCCTAAGCTACTTAAATTATAAATATTAATATAATATTATATTAATATTTTGAAATTAATATTTAATTAAAAGAAAAACTTGAAAATATTAGTTAGAGAAAGAGGGACAGGAAGGGAGAAAGCAAGATGAAGTAGGAGAAAAAGAAAAAGGATTTTAAGTCTTAAAAAAAAATATTCTTGAAAATAACATTATTATTTAAAATATATTGGCTAAAAAATAATTTAAATTTATAGGGAGTTCAAGCAAGAAAAAGGCCATAAATTGGAGGAGTCGTCGGCTTTCTGTTGCTTCTAGGCATTGCAGTATTGCTTCGGCGCCGAAGGGTCCAGAAAGCCCAAGCCCATTGAGAGAGGTGAGGATTCTTATCTGATGATTCTTCTGCCTTCTTAATTTCATTTAGTTTTTGCTTATAATGAACTGAAATGATTTCTTATGGGTTCGCCTTCGAAGGAGACATATTATTGGGGGCAACCGAGCTGCAAGGTCCGATGGATTATCGATACGTGGATCTTAAAGTTGCAACAAAACATTTCAATGGTAGAGTCATGCGCTGTCTCGCCTTGTCATGGTTTGGTTGAGGTATCTCGGGCTGGGATGGCATGGCATGGCATGGCATGCCTCGATCGTTTTTGTCCTCTTCCTCTTTGTCTCGAGCTGGGTCCTGGCTTGGATCCGGAGTAGGGGTGGCAATCGTGTTGTGTTGTGTCGTATCCGGATCGTGTCATATTTTGATCGGATTGAAAACACATCAACCCAAACACGACCCATTTAAATTTTGTGTTGACGGGTCGTGTCATACATGGGTTTATACCAAAAAATAATCAACCCAAACTCATTTAATTCATGTCGTGTTCGTGTCGAGTTATCGTATCGTGTCAAAAATTGCCATCCCTACAACCACTAGGGGTGGCAATCGTGTCGTGTTATGTCGTATCCGGTCGTGTCATGTTTTGGTCGGGTTGAAAACACATCAACCCAAACATGACCCATTTAAATTTCGTATTGACGGTCGTGTCATACATGGGTTTATACCAAAAAATAGTCAATTCAAACCCATTTAATTTGTATCGTAGTTTGTGTCGTGTCAAAAATTGCGACCCCTAATCCGGAGCCCCAAAGGAAAGTAGGGAGTGGGTTCACGTGAGAGGGTGGTTATCTACTACCAGCTGAGACCAATCCTTGTAGGCCAGCTGACCCTAGTCAGTCCTCCAAGGTCTTCAGATTAAAGAAAAGTTGCACACCACGCGGTGGCGGTGTACATACGTGGATCATCACGTTGCCAATGGATACAACAGCTTCCCGTGAACAGCTTTACTTAATTACGTTGGTTAAGCGAGTGCTGAACGGTGAACAGCTTACTAATTATTCCTCTTAATTGAGAGTGATGGGACGGAGGAAATGTTTATTATAATAAAATATTAAACAACTTTGTATAAGTTTTGTTTTATTGATATTGTGTAAATTTATGATTACTGATCTCTTATATTTAAAAATAATTTGATCATATTATAATTTTTTTTAGAATAACTTTACTCTATAAACATGAATCAGTGGATTGAGTAATGCATTTTTTCTAATTTTTTTTTAATTTAAAGTGATTTCTTGAAGTGATGTCATAAATTTCTTTAAAATGGTCAAATATGCTTAATTTAAAATTTTCAAAGAACTAATAAAAGACCGGCAGTTATCCTATAGTATAGCAAATCTATCTTATATTTGATATCAAAATGGCTTGTCTTTACCAAATTTAATGGCGTGTCTAAGCTTATGTATCTTACTATCTTTATTTATTTTCCCACAATTTGGCTGCATAATATTCAACCATGGAACTAGCCAGAAATGAAACGAAGATGAGGAAGCCAAACGAAAAGGTATTGGGAATTCTACGCTCAAGTGCAAAAATATCTTTTAACCTAGACCAGACTTACCAATTTGTTACTACATGAGATTTACCTACACGTTAGAGAAAAAGAAGCAAGTTTGATGTTGAATGCAAGAATTAACCCAAGAAGCCTCGGCCCCTTGGGTTTTTCATTTCTTATGTGAAGAATGGGTGGAGAATTGGACTGCCATAGTTACGTCTGATTTTTTTTTATAGGATTCTTTAAAACTTTGAATACTTCTTATTTTTATTTCTCCTTAAAAATTATACTTTTTTTTTTTTTTTACACTTAGTAGCTTGATAAATCTAACTTTTATCTAACCATATATTTAAATAATTTTACCTAGTGAATATAGTGCGCTATCACAGTTCACCGCGCTTCCAGGAGACATGTGGCCCCCACCCCCTCCCCAAAAAAAAATCGTTACCGTCGAGTCCCTTTTCTTTTTTCTTTCTTCTCTCTCTCTCTCTTTCTCTCTTTTTTCCCTTCTTTCTTGCCTTTGTTCCTCACACTACGTAAGCTTACGTTGCCCTACGTCACCGCGCTTCCAGAAGACATGTGGCCCCCCCCCCCCCCCTCTCCTAAAAAAAAAATCGTTACCGCCGAGTCCCTTCTTTTTTTTTTCTTCCTCTTTCTCTCTCTCTTTTTTCCCTCCTTTCTTGTCTTTGTTCCTCACACTACGTAAGCTTACGTTGCCCTACGTCACCGCGCTTCCAGGAGACATGTGGCCCTCCCCCCCCCCCCCCCTCAAAAAAAAAAAAAAAAGCACACGCACGGCCCACCTTGATTATAGTATATATATATATATATATAGTTAGAGTTGAGAAGATTAGTTAATTGGAGAAGTAGATAAGAATAGTTTATAAAAATCATGAATATTATATATTTACTCCTTGATTCATATGCCTTTCAATTAAAAGGCTTCTGGAGATCATAGTCTCTCAATCACCATCATTGAATGTTGGCCGCCATGCAATATCATTAATTGATGGGATACTTTGAATATGTATCTATCGAAACTATTAAATCACATTAATTATGTAAAAAGATTCTGAATAATTTTAAAAATTAAGTTATTTATTTATTTATTGAGATTCTGGGATGGAAACCAATAATATGCTTTGAGGAATGCCTCTGTATAAATTTTTTTTTTCTTCCAATCTCCTAAGGTTGGCCGTGTTATTACTGTTTATTACGTGGGACGTGATTGGATGGTACATCTCACCTGCCCATCATCCACTTGCATCACACCACTCTATACTCCATAGCGCTGCTATTCGAGTGCTCGTGGACAGGAATTAGTCTGATCTCTTAATGATAAGATCAGCCAGTCCAAGATCGAGAACAAACGTAAAAATTTAGTCAACATATGATAAGAATAAAATTAAAGATTTTTTTAATAAGAGCACTGCAAAATTTATTCATAAAAGTTTTCAACCCTAGATGACATGACACACCGACCGTGGGACGCGTTCATCGACAAAAAAAAAAAAAAAGGGCCCAAACTTTCCCACGAATCTCTCCCATTCATGGGACACATTTAATAAGAATTTACTTAGTTTTGATTAATGAGTCCTGATGACGCCTGATCATCGGTCTCAAATATCGAAAGAAAGAGCTGCTTAATCTGCAGTCCCATGCCTAATCGGATGACTTGCAAAAACTCTCAAGACTGGAGGGATACTCCGGTGGGGACCCTCGACGCTCAAGTCAGTAACCGGGGTCACAGCTGAGGAAGAGCTCAGACGAGCTCTGGGAAGAAAAAATGAGTTCTCCGAAAGAGAAAATCCCTTTCTGGGTATCAGGGTAGCGAGTGCATGAGTTTGCGTACCTTGTTCCTGAATGGACTTACCCTTTTATAGGGGGTTGACACCTGCACAACCACGTGGAGTTCCGTAAGAAAGGAACGTCCGCGGGGTTTGTGTGGTTGCGTGAATTTGGGCTGTCGGTGGGTCCTGTCCCATCGGAGAGGGGAAAATTATGGTTGGTGAGCTACGTCCCATCGGTCAGTGGGGCTGACAGGTAGTTAGGACCAGTCCCATCAGCGGCGTGGCCATGGGTAGTTGGGCCTGGGGATGCCAGGCGGCGCGCATCAGAAGGACGGCGGCGTAAACAACCAGGACCGTTCTGAGGCCAACCTGAGACAGCCTTGACCCCCCGGAGGGCGCCGAGGCCGAGCAAGGCCGACTCGGCTGACCTGAAGATGCCAGAGCGGGGCCGACCAGGGAAGGTCGGGGCCGACTTGGCCGACTCGGAGATGCCGGGGCCGAGCGGGGCCGACCAAGGAAGGTCGGGG
>UESW01004879.1:23948-63411 GCA_900491605.1 Calamus simplicifolius
GAGACGCCGGGGCCGAGCGGGAGCCGACCAGGGAAGGTCGGCCGACTTGGACATGGAGATGTCGGGGCGGGGCCGCCTTAAGATTTGGATTTTGCCATAATTGCCCTCGTGGCTACGTCAGCCACATCAGATGCCCTCGCCCCTGATGAAGGGCCATGCGCCCGCTGCCCTTTGGGCGAGAGGGTGCGAAAATTCAAAAATGATTGCTCTTAAGTACGCTTTTAATAGCTTGGTGAGCTGGCGCTTCGTCCCGAGGCAGTGTCACTTTGAAATCTTCCACAATCATGCGGTAGGTGGGAGCTGATGCTAGCGTCGGACGCCTCGAAGAGGAAGCCTATTGGGGAATGGAAAAAGGTAAAGGTTATCATTGTTTCTCCATTTCTATGCCCCGATTGGTCGGGATCACGCTCCTTGGGGCGAATCGAGGCGGCACGCCTCGGGCGCAGGCGAGATTTCTGGCGGACAGCTCATGGCGCAACAGGAGAGCGCCACGTGGTAGGCCTCGATTATCGTCGCTCGGAGATGGGGGTATAAAAGCGCCCCAAGGGCCTGAGGAAAGCTTTTACATTGCCATTGTTTTCTTCCAGCTTTCCTTCTCCTAAGTTCTTCTGTGACTTGAGCCTTTTTGTCTCCAAATTCCCTTTGATTTTCAGGTTAGTTTCATCTTTCCTTTTCATCGATGGACCGTCGTGCCATTAGGGAGGATAAGAGGCATGTAGTTGAATCTTCTCATTCGATAGTGAAGACCAAACCTCGTTAGCCCGTCAGGTTCCTCGTCCGTGGGCGGAACCGTCATCGCGATCGACCAACAGTGACCGGGCCTCCGTCCACCTCAGCCTCCCCTATTAGGGCAGTTCCTGTGTCCTCCCGCCGTCTGGGACAACCTCCGGTAGTGAGTTCTAATCTGGCAGGTCCGTTCAGAGTGGCCTTAACCATGACCCCCGAAGACGTAGAGGCCATTAGGGCTAAGTACATGGTCCCCAGCTTCATTCATATGTCCGCACCGGGGCTCGAAGATAGAGTGACCTCCACCTACCACGATCGGGTCGCTCTGTATAAGGAAATTTTTCGGTGCGGGCTGCGCCTTTCTCTCCACCCCTTTTTCCTGATCCTTTTAGATAGGTATAGGCTAGTGCCAGCGCAGTTGACTCCGAACTCGATTTGGATCATCTGCGCCTTTGTTATTCTTTGCTATTTCCAGGAGGCCCGGCCGGGGTTATCACTTTCGGGAGTTTTATAAACTCCGCCGCCAAGGTGAGGGGGCTTGGTGGGCTTTCCCGCCAGGCCGGGTAGGGCCTTCCCCCTAAGTCTTCCGTCCAAGATTAGGGGATGGAAATCCTGCTTCCTTTTTGCCCATATCGAGGGGGTGAGGACCGACTGGATGGAGCCGGACACCAGCTCCAATGATAATGCCACCATGGGGAGAGAGATAGGGAACTCTTCACCCAGTTGTCCAACTACCAAATCCCTGGCTATAAGGAACTCCTGTCCGAGGAGAACCTGATAGAAGCCGAGTTGGCCCCGGCGGTCGGTGAACACGATGCTGATTCCTTCTGTCTCGACCGGAGGATTGCTATATGCTGTCGCTAATACTTCTCATTTTTGGATGCAGCGATGAAGTTCTCCGTCGGTGCATTTGAGGCCGCCTTGAAGGAGAAGAGGCCGTCAGCCGGGGAAACGTCAAGACCGGCGAAGAAGGCCGAAGAGGAGAGCGGGCTGGGCCGACCCAAGTCGCTGAGGTCCCCAAGGCTCCAATGCCTGCAGAGGAGCCGGCTAAGGAAGCGCCGGCTGGAGAAGTGGTCCAGGCCGGCCGGGACTGAGATGGAGGAGGGAGAGATTCCAGCCACCACCAGAGCCGCCGTGGTGATTATGGATCTTGAGGAGGAAGCTCCTGCCACCGCCGACGTGCCCGAGGCGGGGCAGGTTATAGTTGCCATCAGCCCTCCGGCTGCCGCCGAGCCAGAGACGGAGAGGGCTCCCCCAACTGCCGGGAGAGGGAGCCAGTCGCCAAAAATTCAACACTGGGGCGGAGGTGACCGGGGAGCAGAGGATGGGCCGGAGAGCTTCCCAGCGGTTGGTGCACCACCCGACCCGTCCTCGGGTTGAAGGTCCGCAGGAGGGGCCGACGCGGCCGGCCCCTAGGCTCAATTCAATGGCGGACGTTGCGCAAGCCACTCGTCTGTCAAGAGTCCGGACTGCCGAGTCCAAGGAGGAGACGCAGGGATTGAGCCACTCCGCGCTCCTGGATATGGTGATGGTTGCCGTTGTCCAGGTAATCTTTTGAGTTCTCTCTGTTTCCGGACGTGTCTTTTAATGCTCCGATCTTTTAGGGTTAACATGTTCCCCTTGCTGCAGATGGCCAACGGCGCGATCGGCCTTCGTGAAGCGGTGGCCCATTCTTCGGACACGCTCACAAGGGCCATGGCGCGGGCCGACAAGTACAAGAAGGAGAGCATGGCGCAGTCCCAGAGCCTTGCTTGACTTCACCAAGAGGCCAAGGCCCGGGAGGAGAACCTGGGTAGCTGAATAAGGGAGGCGGAATGCTGGGCTGAAGTCGAGAGTGGCTAGACATCCGCGGCCGAGGTCAAATTGGAGATGGTCTCGACCGACTGAAGACCGCCGTGGCGCAGAATGAGGAGCTGATCCGTCAGCTTCAATGCGCCAAGAGGGAGGTCGGAGCGGTGCGAGATGAGGCCCGGGCCACCGTGGAGAGAGCTGCCACCACGGAGAAGGCGGCGGTTGAGGTGGGCCATGAGAAGGCTGGGGCTGTGGCCTATGCAGACGAGGCCAATGCACGAGCCAAAGAAGCCGAGGGCCGAGCCAGGGAAGCCGTGGCGCAAGTCCATGAGGCCAAGGCCAGGGCACAGAGAGCCGAGGCCAAGGCAGGGCAGGCCGTCTCCAGCTACAAGTCCTCACCGGAGTTCGAGAAGGAGGTCCTCGAGGCCATCCTCGATGCTTACGTCAAGGGCTTCGAGATGAGCAAGACTAAGGTGTCCGCGGCTCTTAAAATTGACATTGCCGAGCTCGAGGGAATCCGGCCCGGGGAATCTGACGAGGAGCCCGCGGAGCAAGAGGACGACAAGGAGAGCCGGGCCCAAATGAGCCCTGAAAAGTTGTTATTTCTTTTCCCTTTTCTTTTGTAACTGGCCTTGGGCAAATTTTGTACTTTAATTTCATTATCAATAAAGAAGAACTTTTTGTGAAGATGCTTTTATCCTTTGTCTTGCTTGTTTCTTCTTTCCTCTGAGCTGAATGTTTTATTGTGCGACTAGCAATAAAATGGGTCCCATACCTATTGATGAGAGAAGGCCTTTCTTATGAGATGCCCTTTACTATGAGTGTTGCGCACGTTGATAATGTCGTGGCCGAACCGTTGTATCAGGTTGGCCAATGTTGAGATGCATCTTCGAAGTGTAAGCCGGCTGCGTAGGAGGTTACTTAAGATGCCATGAGCTGTCGCAGTCGTTTGAAGGGAGATTTGTCTACGTTCGAATATTCTAAGGACTTAGAACGACCCGAGGGCAACTTAGCACCGAGATTGGCTTGCAAATGCCGAGGGCGAGTGGGGCTTGACCGAGAAGGTCTGAGCTGACTCGGCCTGATCTTGGAGATGTCGAGGCCGAGTGGGGCCGACCAAGGGTGGTCGGGGCTGACTTGGCAGACTTGGAGATCGTGAGGGTCGGCGAGCTCTTTTAGAACCACTTGGGGGTTTGTGTGCGCCCGAGGGGTGACTCGATGGGTACAGAGCCTTTAGGGTCTTAACCGCCTCAGGGGCACCTTCGTGCCAGGGCTGAGTGGTGTCCCGTAGGCTGCAATGCCGGCAAGCTCCTTTAGAACCACCTCAGGGGTTTGTGTATCGCCCGAGGGGCGACTCGATCGGGTATGGAGCTGTTAGAGACTTGAACTGACTCGGGGGCACCTCCGTGCCAGTGCCGAGTGGTGTCCCATAGCCGCAATGCCAGTGAGCTCCTTTTGAACCACCTTGGGAGTTTGTGTACCACTCGAGGGGCGACTCGATCGGGTATGGATCTGTTAGGGACTTGAACTGACTTGGGGGCACCTCCGTGCCAGGGCCGAATGGTGTCCCATTAGCCGCGATGCCGGTGAGCTTCTTTTGAACCACCTCGGGGTTTATGTACCATCGAAGGGTTATTCGATGGGTACGGAGCTGTTAGGGACTTGAACCGACTCGGGAGCGTCTCCAAGTCGGACCGAGTGGTGTCTCGTTAGCCGCGATGCCGGTGAGCTCCTTTTGAACTACCTCGAGGGTTTGTGTGCCGCCCGAGGGATGACTCGATCGGGTAGAGCTGTTAGGGACTTGAACCGACTCGGAGGCGTCTCCAAGCCGGACGAGTGGTGTCCCGTTAGCCACAATGCGGTGAGCTCCTTTTGAACAGCCTTGGGGTTTGTGTGCCGCCCGAGGGGCGACTCGACCGGGTACGAAGCTGTTAGAGACTTGAACCAACTTGGGGGCGTCTCCAAGTTGGACCGACTGGTGTCCCGTTAGCTGTGATGCCGGTGAGCTCCTTTTGAACTGCCTCGGGGGTTTGTGTGCCGCCCGAGAGGCGACTCAACCGGGTACAGAGCTGTTAGGGACTTGAACCGACTCGGGGGCATCTCCAAGCCGGACCGAGTGGTGTCCGTTAGCCGTGATGCCAGTGAGCTCCTTTTGAACCATCTCGAGGGTTTGTGTGCCGCCCGAGGGGCGACTCGACTGGGTACAGAGCTATTAGGACTTGAACCGACTCGAGGGCATCTCCAAGCCAGACCGAGTGGTGTCCCGTTAGCCGTGATGCCAGTGAGCTCCTTTTGAACCGCCTCGGGTTTGTGTGCCCCCGAGGGGCGACTCGAGGGTACAGAGCTGTTAGGACTTGAACCGACTCGGGGCATCTCCAAGCCGGACCGAGTGGTGTCCCGTTAGCCGCGATGCCGGTGAGCTCCTTTTGAACCACCTTGGGGTTTGCATACCGTGAGGGGACTCGACCGGGTACAGAGCTATTAGGGACTTGAACCGACTCGGGGGCACCTCCGTGCCAGGGCCGAGTGGTGTCCCATTAGCCGCAATGCCGTGAGCTCTTTTGAACCGCCTGGGGGTTTGTGTACCACTCGAGGGGTGACTCGATCGGGTACGGAGCTGTTAGGGACTTGAACCGACTCGGGAGCATCTCCAAGTCGAACCGAGTGGTGTTCCATTAGCCGCGATGCCGGTGAGCTCCTTTAGCGAGATCTGGTCCTTGAATGCAAGGGAGAGTGGGCTGTGGCGTTGGAAGGGACCCTTTTATTGCTTGTATTCTGGGGGATACATCATTGATAATATCGGCGGAGATTATCCGCATTCCAGGTACGCGGAATGGGTTGTCGTTGAGCTCTTCTAGTTTGTATGCCCCCCATGGAGTGTCTCGGTGATACGGTAAGGACCCTCCCAGTTGGGGGATAGTTTTTCCCCCTCCGTAGGCTTAGATACCTCAGCCTTTCTTAAAACCAATCTCCGTGGCGAAAGACCTTGGACGAACTCGGGCGTTGTAGTACTTGGCTACCCGCTGATGGAAAGTCGCCATACGCAGCCTTGCCCGGTCATGTGCTTCATCGATAAAGTCTAAGTTGGCTCGTATCAATGTGGAATTGTCTTCCTCGTTGAAGGACTTCACGCGCGACTGGGCAGTCCGATCTCAACAGGGATGACGGCTTCGGATCCAAAGATGAGACTGAAGGGGGTCTCGCCTATCGGGGCTCTGGGGATCGTATGGTAAGCCCATATCACACTAGGGAGTTCCTCCACCCATCGACCTTTTGATCCATCTAGCTGAGTCCTAAGCCCTCTGAGAATGGTGTGGTTCATGACCTCGGCCTCCCCGTTGGTCTAGGGGTGGCCGACAGAGGTGAATCGATGGTGAATGCTTAGCTCGCCACAAAAAGTCTTGAATGCTTCATTGTTGAACTGGTGACTATTGTCCGTGACGAGGGTGCGTGGTTGGCCAAAGCGGCATATAATTGACTTCCAGAAGAAGGTTTTGACTTTACTCTCGGTGATCTTAGCCAGCGCCTCGACCTCGACCCAATTGGTGAAATAGTCGATGGCTACTAGCAAGAATCTCCGCTGTCCCGAAGCTGGGAGGGAATGGCCCAAGGATGTCCATTCCCCACTGGGCGAAGGGCCAGGGGGCTGAGAGCGGGTTGAGCAGGGTAGACGGTTGGTGTTGGATGTGTGCGTGGCGCTGGCAACCATCGCACTTCTGAACTAGTTTGGCAGCATCCTCCCTCATGGTAAGCCAAAGTATCCCTACCGAAGGGCCTTCTGGGCCAGGGACCTACCCCCCAGGTGATTTTCGCAGATGCCCTCATGGATTTCTCTAAGGATGTAGTCAGCATCGGCAGGTCCTACACATCTGAGTAGGGGGTAAGAGAATGACCTCCTGTATAGATGTCCGTCTAGGAGGACGAATTTGGAAGCCCTCCACTCGAGCAGCTTGGCTTCATTGCAATCATCGGGGAGGGTGCCGTCAGTGAGATAGCGAACGTAGGCATCCATCCATGTAGGCTCTTGGGTGAGCGGGAGGACTTCCTCGCCATCTTCTATGCTTGGCCTTTCTAGGTATTCGATGTAGGCGTCTCTTGCGATATGTCGGCGGAGGTAGCCAAGCGGGAAAGGATGTCAGCCTTGGCGTTCTCACTCCGGGGGATGTAACTGATGCTGAAATAAGCTAACAGAGAGACCAAGAGCCGAACCTTGCCCAGGTATTGAGTCATAGCAGGGTCACGCGCCTCGTACTCTCCGTTGATTTGTCTGGAGATGAGTTGCGAGTCGGTGAAAGCTTGAGATGCCTTATTCCAAATTCTTGGGCCAGCCTTAATCCTGCCAGCAAGGCCTCATACTCGCCTGGTTATTGGTGGCTTTGAATAGAAACCATAGGGCGCATTCTGCTTTCTCTCCACCCGGTCCAGTGAGAATGAGACCGACACCGCTTCCCTAAGAGTTTGACGCGCCATCTACATGGAGGATCCAGGTTTCTCCATCACTGCTTGGCCCGGGCTCATGCTGCTTCACGAAAACCTCCCTGGTCTCCTCATCCGCCCAAGTGCACTCGACTAGGAAATCGGCAAGGACTTGGGACTTCAAGGCCGGCCGCTTGGAAGGAGAGGTCAAACTCTCCTAGCTTGATGGCCCACTTGGAAAGTCGGCCTGAGGTGTCTGGACGAGCCAGAATGGCTCGGAGGGGCTGGTCCATGAGCACCACTATGGGATGAGCTTGAAAATAAGGGCAGAGACACCGAGCGAAGACGATCAGAGCGAAGATGATTTTTCTGTCTTGGAGTTCCTGACTTCTGCGCTGTGGAGCACCTTGCTCACGTAATAAACGAGCTTCTGGGTTCCATCAGCGTCGAGATGCACCAAGACTAAGCTAACGGCCTCCGAAGAAGCAACTAGGTAGAGGAAGAGACTTTCCCCATCCCTTGGTTTGGATAGGAGCGGAGGAGAAGACAGAAATGCCTTCAGGTCATCGAAGGCTTTCTGGCAGTCGTCCGTCCACTCGAAGCTGTTTACTTTCCGCAGGCCTTAAAGAAGGGCAAGCACCTCTCGGCTGATCTGGAGAGGAAACGACTTAAAGCGCCACCCTCCCCGTTAGTCGTTGTACTTCCTTCTTGCTGGATGGTGGTCTCATGTCGAGGATAGCACTGATTTTCTTGGGTTTGCTTCGATCCCCCGCTGAGTCACCATAAAACCCAGGAACTTGCCCGTCGTGACTCCGAAGGCACATTTCTTGGGATTTAGCTTGACCTGGAAGCGGCGGAGGTTGCTGAAAGTTTCCTCTAGATCAGAGACATGATCAGAAGCGCGGATGCTCTTGGTCAGCATGTCATCCACGTAGACTTCCATGTTTCGACCTAGCTGATCCTGAAACACCCTGTTCATCAATCTTTGATAGGTCGCCCCCGCGTTCTTGAGACCGAAGGGCATCACTTTGTAGCAATAAATCCCTTTTCTGTCACAAAGGATGTGTGCTCTTCATCACTGGGGTCCATCCTTATCTGATTGTATCCGAAGAAGGCATCCATGAAGCTGAGGAGCTCATGGCCGGAGGTGGAATCTACCAGCTGGTCTATCCTTGGCAGGGGAAACTATCTTTCGGACATGCCTGGTTGAGGTCAGTGAAGTCGATGCAAATTCTCCAGTTCCCATTTGCCTTTCGCACCATGACCACGTTGGCCAGCCAGCTAGGGTAATGCGCCTCTCGGATGTGGCCAGCACTGAGCAGTTTGTTAACCTCCTCATCGATGGCCCTTTGTCGCTCGGGAGCGAAGCTCCTCTTCCTCTGGCAATTGAACGGTGCTTCGGATCGATGTTGAGCTTATGGGTGATTACTTCTGGAGGAATGCTGAGCATGTCAGATGCTAACCAAGCAAAAATGTCTGAGTTGGCCCGCAGGAAGGTCAGAAGGCGATCGCGATCCTCCGGGGAGGAGTCCACCGATGTGCACGGTCTTCGCCGGATCGTCCCCGAGGGGAAAGGTCAGGAGGTGCTCGGCCGGCTCCCCTCTCCTGTCGGACTCCCTGGGGTCAGGTGCCTCTAGGACCGGCTCGGCCTCCAAGGGGCTTGACACCGTGTGATAGCAGGGCAGAACTGAACCGATCTCGCCTTTCATCTCCCCAACACCTCCGCTAGTAGGGAACTGCACCAGCAGGCATCGGGTGGAGATAATCGCATCCAATAGATTTAAGCCTGGGCACCCGAGAATGGCGTTGTATGCCAAGGGGACCCGCACAACCAAGAACTTCATGATCACTGTGCTTTGGCATGGCGGTGTTCCGGCTGTCACAGGCAAAGATATCTCGCCCTCAACCCTTACCGAATCCCCGATGAATCCGACCAACGGGGTTGCTACAGGCTGGAGAGAGTCTAGAGATAATCCATCCGAACAAAAGCGTCATAAGTAAGGATGTCAGCTGAGCTGCCACTATCAACCAATATCCTTTTTACAGGGTGCTTGGCGATCGTCATAGAGACGGCGATGCCTTCATTGTTTACATTCTCAAAATTCACCGGTCCCCCCCCCCCCGAGAACTACATTACTCGATGCGTCCTCCCTCTTGGCCACTTGGATGAGGAAGCCGCTCCCCAAGACACCATTCCAACTGTCCGCTCCGTGGGGGTGTTGTCGACAGTGGCTGAGCAGGTGGGGGTCCCATGAGTGCCGGCAGCGGTTGTGGCCCCTTCTGGACATATTTGCCGAGGTAGCCCCTCTGGATGAGCTCCTCAATAGTGTGCTTCAAGCTGAAGCAGCTGTTGGTGTCGTGCCTGTAGTCTCGATGGAATCGGCAATAACGGCTCTTGTTGCGGGAGGACCTTTCTTCATAGGAGGAGGGCGCTGGAGATAAGGCTCTCCCTCGATTTCATCAGGATATGGGATCGAGGGGCGAGGAGAGGCGTGAGCTTGCTCTCGTTAGGGATGGGGCTTCGATGCCTGTTGTCGGATCGGCGAGGTGGGTCAGACTGCCGGTGGCGAGAGGGCCTGCTCGGCTCGGGATGAGCAAGCTTGCGTTGGAGCTCCTTGATGATTCCGGCGGATGAGGTCGGCCTCATCCGCGATGTACTTCTGAGCTCGGAGGAGAAGGTCAGAGTAGGAACCCGGGGCTTCTTGTCCAGAGAAAAGGTGAAGCAGGACGGGAGGAGTCCCCGCTTCAGCGCCAGCGTTGCCACCGCGTCGTCCAGATGGTAGACTTCAAGGGCGGGTTTTGAACCGGGACACGAAGTCCGCAGCAATTCCCCTCCTTCTGGGCACAGAGAAGAGGCTGTCTGCGACCCTCGGAATTCACCAACAGGCATTAAAATGTGCCAGAAAGGCCTTTTCCAGCTCTCGAAAGGAGTCGATGCTATGGGGGACAGGCGCGAGTGCCAAGCGCGAGCAGCCTTCCGCAGAGTAGCAAGGAAAGCTTTGTAGAGAAGGGCATCTGACGCACCCTAGACTTGCATCATGGTCTTGTTGCTCTCGAGGTGGTCGAGAGGATCGTGCCATCGTACAGATCTATATGGGGGAATTAAAATCTAGAGGGGACGGGCTCCTCCAGTATTCGGCGAGTGTAAGGAGGACGGGTGTCATACTCCTCCTCGGTTGGTTGTTGATCTTCCTAGCGAGCTTGTCTAGTCGCCGGTTGTACTCATCCAGGTGCTCCTCCGCCTGGTGGTTGATTATCGGGGCCCTCCGAGACTCGGAGGATGAAGAAGAGGAAGATGAAGAAGAAGGAGAAGGACGGAAGATGGGATTTCCGCTTCGGTTCCTCCTGGCGGTGCGGCTCTGGAGGAAACTTGCTCGGGCCACAATCTGGAGATCGCGGTCGCTTGAGGGACTCATGACGAGGCTTCCCTGGAGAAGCTCGGCAACCGGCCTCTCATTGAGAGAACCTCCCTTGCAGACTGTTGACTTGCAGGGGGAGCGGTCTGATGCTGGGTGGCCACGGACTGCTACTGCTGAAATCCGTAGACCATGGCGGTGAGGGTCTGAACTTGCCGAGTGAGGGTTGCCAGCTGCTCCGCAGCCGGAGCAACCGCTTCTGGTTGAGGGGAAATGATGGGAGGATCAGCGATAGGTAGGTTGGTCTCCTGCCGCTTAGTCGGGGGAAGATGCCCCGGGGTGGCTGACTGAGGCATCCTGAGCTTGTGTCATCACCATTGTTGGGAGAGGAAGAGAAAAGAGAAGTATACTGTAGGGTTTGGGCCTTCTTTGCTTGCCTCACCCCCTTCCTGGCATGCCAATCTGATGACGCCTGATCACCGATCTCGAACGTCGGGAGAAGAGAGCTGCTTAATCTGCGGTCCCATGCCTGATCGGATGGCTTGCAAAAAGTCCCAAGACCGGAGGGATGCTCCGGTAGGGACCCTCGATGCTCAAGTCAGTAACCAGGGTCACAGCTTAGGGAGAGCTCAGATGAGCTCTGGGGAGAAAAAATGAGTCCTCCAAAGGGAGGAATCCCTTTCTGGGTATCAGGGTAGCGAGTGTATGAGTTTTGTACCTTGTTCCTGAGTGGACTTACCCTTTTATAGGGGGTTGACACCTGCACAATCACGTGGAGTTCCGTAAGAAAGGAATGTCCATGGAGTTTATGGGGTTGCGTGAATTTGGGCTGGTCGGTTGGTCCTGTTCCATCGGAGAGGGAAAAAAGTGGTTGGTGAGCTACGTCCCATCGGTCATGGGGCTGACAGGTAGTTAGGTCCAGTCCCATCAGCGGCATGGCCAATGGGTAGTTGGGCCTAGGGATGCCAGGCGGCGCGCGTCAGAAGGACAGCGGCGCGAACAGCCAGGACCGTTCTAGGGCCAACCTAAGATAGCCTTGACCCTCCGGAGGGCGCCGAGGCTGAGTAGGACTGACTCGGCTGACCTGAAGATGCCAGAGCGGGGCCGACCAGGGAAGGTCGGGGCCGACTTGGCCGATTCGGAGATGGGCCGAGCAGGGCCGACCAGGAAGGTCAGGACCGACTTGGCCGACTCGGAGATGCCGGGGCCGACCAGGGAAGGTCGGGCCGACTTGGCCGACTCAGATGCCGGGGCGAGCGGGGCCGACCAGGGAAGGTCAGGGCTGACTCGGCCGACTTGGAGATGCCGGGCCAACCAGGGAAGGCCGACTTGGCTGACTTGGAGACGCCGGGGCCGAGCGAGGCCGACCAGGGAAGGTCGGGGCCAACTTGGCCGATTGGAGAGCCGGGGCCGAGCGGGGCCAACTTGGAGACGTCGGGCCAAGCGGGGCCGACCAGGGAAGGTCGGGCGACTTGGCCAATTCGAGATGCTGGGGCCGAGCAGGGCCGACCAGGGAAGGTCGGGGCCGACTTGGAGATGCCGGGGCCAAGCAGGGCCGACCAGGGAAGGTCGGGGCCGACTTGGCGACTTGGAGATGCCGGGCCGAGCGGGGCCAACCAGGGAAGGTCGGGGCGACTTGGCCGACTTGGAGACACCGAAGTTGAGCGGGGCCGACCAGGGAAGGTTGGGGCTGACTTGGCCGACTTGGAGATGCCGGGGCCGAGCGGGGCCGACCAGAAGGTTGGGGCCGACTTGGCCGACATGGAGATGCCGGGTGGGGCTGCCTTAAGATTTGGATTTTCCATAATTCCCTTGTGGCTATGTCAGCCACATTAATAACTAATAGGTATCATAAGGAATTGATAAATTTAAGAACTTTATAATTTAATTATGTAATTGTTATCTCACTTTTATTTAATTTTATTAACTTTTCTAGGACTGAAAGTGCACATGCAAGGCTGAAAAGACAGCTTGGATCAAGCCAAGGGAATTTCGAGTCATCTTGGATAAAAATACATAGTTTGATTGAGTTGCAGCATAATGACATTAAGCCTCATTTGAGAAGAGTTTGACGGTCGTGCAACACGACTTTAAGCCTGCTGAATTCAAAGAACTGCGAGGTTTCATTTCTATAAGTGCATTAAATCAGATCCTCGCTCAAGCGAACCGAGCCAATTTAGTTGGGATTGATGATTCAGTTTGTGGGTGTGCAATTTGGCGCACACATGGTTTACCATGTGCCCACGAGATTGTGCAATTCAGGATGGAAGGTTGGCCAATTCCCTTCGATTGCATAGATCCTCATTGGAGAAAACTTGATATGGTGTCTGCTTCAAAAGTGCAAAGTATTCAGCTGAGCTTGTGAACCAGAGTTGGATATAATTGCTCAAAAATTCAAATAGTTAGATGGGTCTTCGCAATTGCAGATGTTAAGAAAATTGAGAGAGATTGCTAGCCCAAATAGTACTTCTCTTGAAGAACCTGCCAAAAGGATGACTGGTTCACTTGGCCGCGGTCGCGCTTCATTGAAGGTTGATACATCTACCTGCCATGATCCTTCTACCTTTGAGTTGATTCTTTCAGGACAAGATAGTTATTCATATGGTACGGGCACTCCACCAATGACGCAAGTGCCAAAGAGGCAGCCAAGGAAGAAGGTATGAAGCATTTCTTTCACCCGTGGGACCGTGCCGGCAACTTCGGGCCCGTGCCGGTATGTGTCAGACCCATGTCCATATGTGCCGACACATGCTGGCAACTTCTCGGCCCCGTGCCAGTATGTGCCGGCAACCTCCGAGCCCATGCCGGCAACTTCCGAACCCATGCTGGACCCTTGCCAGGATGTGCCGGACCCTTGCCAGTACGTGCCGAACCCTTGCCAAGACATATCGAACCCATGCCGGGCCCATGCCGGCAAAGGGCCGGACCATGTCGGCAACTTCCGGACCCATGCCGGCAACTTCCGACCCATGCCAACAACTTCCGGACCCGTGCCGGCAATTTTTGAACACATGCCATTTGTTATTACAAAGTTGCCATCTAATAGGATTCATTCGTAAATGGTTTGCAGGTTTCTCGTCATCGAACCCGGTCATATAAGCCAACAATCTATATTGATCAAATTCCAGATGGGTTGAGGCCGTTCATCAAACATATCAAGGATGTTAAAGTTGATGGCAACGGATTTAGAGCAATAGCTGGCTTGCTGGGATTTGGAGAGCAGGATTGGCTCCGTATTAGGAAGGATTTATTATTTGAGTTGCAATGTCATTCAGAGCACTATCGCGCTTTATTTGCTGTCGAAGGGAGGTTTGAGGAGATTATGTTGGGATATGTGCCCATAAACAAATGATATTTATTATTTTACTGAATATTTGAGAAATTTTTTAATATTATACTTGCATGCATGTTATGATGCTTTATAAATATCAAAAATTCCCAGATTATTTAAATGTGACTTTAAATATTGTATATAAGTGTTTATACAGAGGATAATATTTAAAGTAAAATAATCTAAAATTTTCATAATTATAAATTAAAGTTGTAATCGAGATCTTTAATTTAAAATTACTAGCACGATTCATTACATTCTGAATGAAACGATCTTATCCGGATTGTTGATAATGAGATTATCGGAATGAAAGCGCTTTATATAATTTGATTATATAGGACTGGAACATGATTAATTATGAATCTCTAATAAATTTCGTTGTTAAAATAGAGAATTCAAAATTAATCAATGATGGTCATATGTGAATCGATCTTAATTTTGAGTAATTAGTAGACTCCTATTTATTGTATTATATTTTTTGACTTATCGGGTAATGACACAGAAACATAGTATCAAATTCTTGGTATATTAGAAATATAATAACATAAGTAGCCGAAAATATTAATATATCCTTCGTAAAGAAGTCATGGTTTCTATAAGTGTTGATTCGGGACTTGAATAATAAGAGCGCTCAATTTATGATTGAATCATAAATATATTATTCATTATAGAATCAATGGTACTTATAAAGATGTGATTAAAGAGGTTAATGGAAAATGTCTAGCTTAAATCATGAACCGTTTATTGAGGATTGATTTATATGGTGACTATATCATGGACGATTCAAATCCTTATGAATATAATTAATTTTATAATTTTAAGAGTGCAATTCCAAATTTTTAGTGGAGTAATTTGGAATTAATAATTTTGATATTTTAATTAAGGTGTTAATTGAATGTCAAAATTATTGGAGCTTAGAATTATAATGTCCATAGTTCCTTTGGACGGCTCCATTAAATTATGTGAACTTTATGATATGCTGGGTTGAGTTATTAATTTTAATTGAGAATTCTAAATTATTTTTCATATAGAAATTAATTAGATTAATTTTCAGCTGGGGAACACATCGTAGGTGTGGAAATTTATTTAGTTGTTGAAGAAATAAATATGGGATTATGAGAGATCTCTTCCGTAACGTCCCATGATAAATATATCTAACCAACAATTGGTTGTTGGATTGATATAATTCCAAGAGTGAGTTGAAGTGATCTTTAAATATTAATTAATCAAAGAGGTTGATAGTTGTTATTCTATGTAAATATAAGATTCACGAGAGACAGAGAAGATCATCGAAAACAATGATCAACCACAGAGAGTTCCTCCTTCAACTTCACTTTATCTCATGAGTTGAGAATACAAAGTGAATTAAACTCAGTTGTGTAATCTCAACCCAAATCAAAAGGAACGCCCACTCGTTCGTGTTCATCATAATCTAGAGAACGTTTGGAAAGATCCGTGGTGATCAAAGGATTTGGTGATTCCAAGGTAGTGTTCATGAAGAACAAAAGGTCGATTTCTTAATCTCTTTATTATTCTTGTTATTAAATTAATACGGGTATAGATCGTGCTAACTCAATTTTTAAGATATGTGATTTGATCCGTATCTTATTTCCGCTAAATAAGTGATTTGATCTTATCACGCTTCCACAAACATCTCAGAATCGTTCTGAGATAACCATCAATTGGTATCAGAGCAGGTTATACCCCTATTAATTTAATAATAGATATATGATAATCTTATATAATTGGGTAGGCACTCATGCATAATATGCTTTAATATTTTCATGATGATGAATGTATGTGTGAATGGATTGGCATTATTTTTCCGATTCCATGGAATAGTTATGCACTTTCCTTTTGATTAGATCAATTGAATATATGATTCATTTTGTATTGATGAAGAATGGTTCTTCATGGTTTTGAGAAAAGTTCTCAATTAGAATTTTTTTTAAAGGCTGTCTGATAGAATTTTTTCCAAGAGGTTTTAAATGGGGAATCCCTTCCCTTGGCTCTGAGCCTCATCGTTTCCCAGAATTCGAAGAGCTTTTTTAGTGATTCGAAAAGCCTCACCGTTCCAGGAATTCGATGAGTCTCACTGTCTTCAGAGACGTGAAGAGTCCTATTCGTTTCGCTTCTTAATAAATGTCTTTGTTATGTTGATAATAATTACATTTCATGCCTATGCCATATTAGATAGAATGTGAAATGTGTCTACCTAATTATTATGTCATGCATCTGTGCATTATTATTTTATTATTAAAAAGTTTTAGTAAATTATATTTAATGCACTTTGCAATAAATTTAATGAGATTAAATTTGTAAATTAATTGAGCAATTGGATTTGCAAAATTAATGTGCCAAATGTGATGTTTTAAATTTAAATGTTATATTTAAGTTATCACATTTAGCTTATTTTATAATTTTAAAGTGTTTAACATTATAAAATCTTAGTAATTTAAATTGTTTAAATTAACTAAGAGTTTATGAAACAAAAGTTGTTTTATAAATAAAATACACTTTTGCAAAATAATGAGTGGGAGGGGTAATATGACAATATAAACCCTTGGTCTCCATCGTTAGTACAACACCGTGAGTTATTAGTAGCGCCTCGTGACGCTTTGACTTCGTCCTCCCTACGGAGGGTGTCTACTAATGGCAATACCAAGGTTGTCTTCCATGCGATAGGACTTTTAAGATGTATTTTAGAATTGACCTACCCTACGGCAATTTCTAAGTTAAGTCTCAAAAGGTCTGATACGATGGGTCACACTCATGAAGAAGTAATTAAATTAGTTAATTACTTTCTTGACCAAAATTAAGGAAATTAATGAGTATTAGAAATATGAGATATTTCGGAGATACTTATTAATTGAGAAGTTCTCATTTTAATTAGCAACTATTTGACCTACCCTACGGCGGCACTTAGTTGTGGAGATTAAAATTCCTTAGGCCTTTAAAGTAAACATGTTTTTGTGTATTTTAACATGTGCTTTTATGCATCTTATTTACTTTGCCTTAAATTGTGTAATGATATTTATGTAATTATTTATTAAAATTTTTCTTATTTTTCAGCAAATATGTCAAACCCAATTTTCTCACTTCTCGCCTCTCAAGTATTAACTGGTGAAAATTTTGTTAAGTGGAAAAGCAACATGAATATCCTTCTCATTAATGAAAACTACCACTATGTCCTTAAGGAGGATTGTCCTCCAGTGCCTCCAACCAATGCCTCCAAGGTTGCTGCTGAAGAGTACAACCGTTGGGTTGTTGCAAACAACAAAGCCCGCTGCTACTTGTTAGCAGCAATGAATGAGGTGCTTAGAACTAAGCACGAGGCCTTTGAAACTGCAAGAGAGATTATGGAATCTCTGCAGCAGATGTTTGGACGCCCATCTGATCAGGCTCGCTACGAAGCTGTAAAAGCCATTATGAATGGCAAAATGGAGAATGGTTCTTCTGTTCGTGAGCACATCCTCAAAATGGTCAATCATTTCAATGAGGCTGAGATCAATGGAGCTAAAATTGATGAAAAGACTCAGGTTGGCATGATTCTGGAGACACTATCTCCCGCTTTTCTCCAATTCAGGACTAATTACATTATGAATCATAAAAAGTGTAATCTGACTGAACTCCTGAATGAGCTGCAAATATATGAGACTCTTATAGATGATAAGGGTGGTAAGGCAATTGTTGCTGAAGCCAACGCAGCTGAGGCAAAGCCTTCTTCTTCGAAGAAAAAGAAGAATTATGTGGGAAAGAAAAAGGATAACAAGAAGAAGATCCAGAAGAAGAAAGGAAAGGCTGCTGCTCAGCCTAAACCTAAAGGAAAGTGTTTCCACTGTCATCAAGATGGCCATTGGAAAAGGAACTGTAAAAAGTACCTTGATGAGCTGAAACAGAAAAAGAAACAAGGTAAATTAGATTTACTAGTCATGGAAACATGCTTAGTTGAGAATGATTTCTCAAGCTGGATTATTGATTCAGGAGCATCTAACCATGTCTGTGTTTCTTTGCAGATGCTTGAGTCTGCCCGGGATCTTCAAGTGGGAGATTTTACAATGAGAGTAGGCAGTGGAGAAAAGGTGTCAGCGACAGCAGTAGGGATAGTTCGACTATCGTTTGCTGATAATAAATATTTGCTTTTGGACAATGTTTATTATATTTCGGGTTTCAAACGGAATTTGATTTCGGTGTCAAAGTTGCATGAACAATTTATTTCTGTTTCTTTTAGTGTTGACTCTGTTTCAATTTATAAGAATGGAATAAATATTTGTTCTGGTATGTTGAAAATGGTTTATATTTTGTTAAACCAAATTCCAACAACTTGCTTCAAACCGAAATGTTTAAAGTCGCTGAACCAACTCCTAAAAGAAGAAAAGTTGCGAATAATGATGACACATATTTATGGCATTTGAGGCTTGGTCATATTAATATAGACAGAATAGAAAGACTAGTGAAGGATGGTCCTTTAAGAGAGCTAAGGGTTGGCACTCTACCAGTTTGTGAATCCTGTCTAGAAGGCAAAATGACCAAAAGACCTTTTTCAGCAAAAGGTGAAAGAGCAAAAGCACCTTTAGAGATCATACATACTGATGTATGTGGGCCTTTGAATGTCAAAGCTAGAGGGGGCTATGAATATTTCATCACATTCATTGATGATTATTCTAGATATGGATATGCATATCTGATGCAAAGAAAATCCGAGGCCTTTGAAAAGTTCAAAGAATTCCATGCTGAAGTAGAAAAACAACTCAGTAAATCAATCAAAACTCTTCGATCTGATCGAGGAGGAGAGTACTTGGATTATGAATTTCAGGACCACTTGATTGAGAATGGAATATTATCACAGCTCACGGCACCTGCGACACCACAGCAAAATGGTGTAGCTGAAAGAAGGAATCGCACTTTGCTTGATATGATAAGATCAATGTTAAGCTATTCTTCTTTGCCTAACTCATTTTGGGGATATGCATTACAAACAGCTGTATACATTCTAAACTTAGTTCCATCTAAGTCAATCCCTAAGACTCCCTTAGAGTTATGGAATGGTCGCAAGCCTAGTTTGAGACACATCCGCATTTGGGGATGTCCAGCCCATGTGCTGAAGGGAAAGACTGGGAAGTTGGAACCTCGTTCAGAAGTATGCATGTTTGTTGGGTACCCTAATGGAACGAGAGGAGGACTGTTTTATAATGCTCAAGATGACAAAGTTTTTGTGTCGACAAATGCAACGTTTCTCGAGTACAATTATATGACAGAATTCAAACCTAGAAGTAAAGTAGTTCTGGAAGAGTTGCTAGCTGATGAGATCAGCCCACACCAACAAAAGTTGTTGAACGACAAAAAGTTGAGACCACTACTCAAGATCAAATACCACCGCCACCGACGTAGTGGGAGGGAAATTAGATTACCCATCCGCTATGGTCAGGATGGAGAAGCACAAGTTGCAGTCACCGATGGCAGTGATGATGATCCATTGACATACAAGATGGCAATGGAGGATGTTGATCAAGAGAAATGGCAGGAAGCCATGAAACTCGAAATGGAATCAATGTATTCTAATTCAGTCTGGAAGCTTGTAGATCTACCAGAAGGCGTAAAGCCTATTGGATGCAAATGGATCTATAAGAGAAAAAGAGGAGCCGATGGAAAAGTAGAGACTTTCAAGGCTAGGTTAGTGGCAAAGGGTTTTACCCAAAAGGAAGGAGTAGACTATGAGGATACTTTTTCGCCAGTAGCCATGCTAAAATCCATTCGGATTCTCTTGTCCATTGCTGCTCATTATGATTATGAGATATGGCAAATGGATGTCAAGACGGCATTTTTGAACGGCCATCTTGAAGAGACTATTCATATGGTCCAACCAGAGGGTTTTGTGGTTAAAGGCCAAGAGCAGAAAGTCTGCAAATTGCAAAGGTCCATTTATGGGCTTAAGCAAGCTTCTAGATCTTGGAACATCAGATTTAATGAAGCCATAAAATGTTATGGTTTTGAACAAAATTTAGGTGAACCTTGTGTCTATAAGCAAAAGGAAGGAAATAAAGTGGTCTTCTTAGTTCTTTATGTGGATGACATTTTACTCATTGGGAATGATGTAGGATCTCTGTCCAAAATAAAGAACTGGCTAGCCAGCCAATTCCAAATGAAGGATTTGGGAGAAGCAAGCTACATTCTTGGCATCCAAATTATACGGGATCGCAAGAATAGGCTTTTGGCGTTGTCTCAGGCATCGTATATTGACAAGGTGCTTGTCAGATTTGCGATGCAAAACTCTAAGAAAGGTAATTTACCTACTCGACATGGAGTTCATCTTTCTAAAGAGCAGTGTCCTAAAACCGCAAGAGGAGGAAGATATGAGACGGATTCCCTATGCTTCGGCAGTTGGTAGTTTGATGTATGCAATGTTGTGTACAAGACCCGACATCTGCTTTGCAGTGGGAGTGGTTAGCCGATACCAGTCAAACCCAGGATTGGATCACTGGGTTGCAGTCAAGCATATTCTGAAATATCTGAGGCGTACGAGAAACTATATGCTGGTATATTCCAGTAGGGATTTGATTCCTGTTGGATATACAGATTCTGATTTTCAATCAGATAGAGACTCTAGGAAGTCTACTTCTGGAGCGGTGTTCACTTTGGAGGAGGAGCCATTATATGGAGAAGCATCAAGCAAACCTGCATTGCTGACTCAACCATGGAGGCTGAATATGTAGCAGCTTGTGAAGCAGCTAAGGAGGCAGTCTGGCTTCGGAATTCTTGAAAGATCTAGAAGTTGTTCCAGATATGCATGAACCAGTTAGACTCTACTGTGACAACAGTGGTGCAGTAGCCAATGCCAAGGAACCCAGAAACCACCGTAGAGGAAAGCATATAGAGAGAAAATTTTACCTTGTGAGAGAGATTGTCAGTAGAGGAGACGTTTCAGTTGAGAAGATCGCATCTGCGATCAATATAGCTGATCCGGTTACTAAGACATTACCGGCTCGAGGTTTTGAGCTACATCTTGATGGGATGGGACTTAGAGACATGTCGCATTTGCTTTAGGGCAAGTGGAAGATTGTTGGGATATGTGCCCATAAACAAATGACATTTATTATTTTGCTGAATATTTGAGAAATTTTTAATATTATACTTGCATGCATGTTATGATGCTTTATAAATATCAAAAATCCCTGGATTATTTAAATGTGACTTTAAATATTGTATATAAGTGTTATATACAGAGGATAATATTTAAAGTAAAATAATCTAAATTATCCATAATTATAAATTAAAGTTGCAATCGGGATCTTTAATTTAAAATTACTAGCGCGGTTCATTACATTCTGAATGAAACGATCTTATCCGGATTGTTGATAATGAGATTATCGGAATGAAAGCGCTTTATATAATTTGATTATATAGGACTGGAATATGATTAATTATGAATCTCTAATAAATTTCGTTGTTAAAATAGAGAATTCAAAATTAATCAATGATGGTCATATGTGAATCGATCTTAATTCTGAGTAATTAATAGACTCCTATTTATTGTATTATATTTTTTGACTTACCAGTAATGACACAGAAACATAATGTCAAATTCTTGGTATATTGAAATATAATAACATAAGTAGCCGGGAATATTAATATACAAGATGAAATCCATTCTTCGTAAAGAAGTCAGATGGACGGTTCCCATAAGTGTTGATTCGGACTTGAATAATAAGAGCGCTCAATTTATGATTGGATCATAAATATATTATTCATTATAGAATCAATGGTACTTATGGATAAAGATGTGATTAAAGAGGTTAACGAAAATGCCTAGCTTAATCATGAACCGTTTATGGAGGATTGATTTATATGTGTGACTATATCAATGGACGATTCAAATCCTTATGAATATAATTAATTTTATAATTTTAAGAGTGCAATTCCAAATTTTTAGTGGAGTAATTTGGAATTAATAATTTTGATATTTTAATTAAGGTGTTAATTGAATGTCAAAATTATTGGAGCTTAGAATTATAATATCACGGCTCCATTAAATTATGTGAACTTTATGATATGTTGGGTTGAGTTATTAATTTGGAATTGAGAATTCTAAATTATTTTTTATATAGAAATTAATTAGATTAATTTCATTATACGGTGTGCTGGGAACACATCGTAGCATATTCCACGAGAAGAGTCTATGTGGAAATTTATTTAGTTGTTGGAGAAATAAATATGGGATCATGAGCCTTTCTCTCTTCCGTAACGTCCCATGATAAATATATCTAACCAACAATTGGTTGTTGGATTGATATAAAGTAATTCCAAGAGTTGGAAGTAATCTTTAAATATTAATTAATTGATTAATTAATGAAAGAGGTTAATAGTTATTATTCTATGTGAATATAAGATTCACAAGAGATAGAGAAGATCATCGAAAACAATGATCAACCAGAGAGTTCCTCCTTCAACTTCACTTTATCTCATGAGTTGAGAATAAAATGAATTAAAATCAGTTGTGTAATCTCAACCCAAATCAAAAGGAACGCCCACTCGTTCGTGTTCATCATAATCTGGAGAATGTTTGGAAAGATCCGTGGTGATCAAAGGATTTGGTGATTCCAAGGTAGTGTTCGTGAAGAACAAAAGGTCGATTTCTTAATCTCTTTATTATTCTTGTTATTAAATTAATACGGGTATAGATCGTGCTAACTCAATTTTTAAGATATGTGATTTGATCCGTATCTTGTTTCCGCTAAGATAAGTGATTTGATCCTTATCACGCTTCCGCAAACATCTCAGAATCGTTCTGAGATAACCATCAGATTGAACATGCATTATCATATTTTGATCATTGTCCACCTTATGACCGGTGGATGACTATACCGGATATGGGGCATGCCCGCTATAACGTTGTCCTATTCCATCTTCCTTGCAACAATGTCTTACATTCCTACCTCTACGATCGGTGCCTCTTCCTCCTTTATCCGCAAAGATATTACAGTAGCGTTCGTAAATGGCAATCATTTTATGGATGTATTAATTAAATGGCTCTTAATCATCCTTAAATGACTAATAATTCATTTTATTTACTAATTATATATTTTGCAGGTGTTTCTGTTACCGGGTCATCCTATTCCCTAAATAGCAAGCAATTGGCAAAAACATCATTTGCCCTGTGCTTCCGGATGGGCTACTTCATATGCATCTAAGATTCACCAGTTCAGACAAATGATCTCGTCGGATGTTATTATTAGCGAGACTATTGAGCTATAGAGTTAATTTTGTTAGCAATAATCAATTTTGTATAATGTTTGACATATTATATTAATTCCAAAAATTTTCATTCAAATTGAGCCAAAAGGAAGTAAAATTTCATTCAAATTTCAATGTCTTTTACAAAAAGATGCACTATATGCTAAAAGATACAAAATATATGAGGTACATCAGGGATCCCCACCACGCCGTCGTCGACGCCTGTACTGCTGTGGCGATGCATGATTAGGGCTAGGGACATCAGGCTCAACAGGCTCAACCGTAGAGATATGCTGACCCTGCAACACATGTGCAATCTGCGATATGACATCGTACATGTACATCCCCTGTGATGCAACAGCCTCCTCCCGATCCATATCAAGTATGCTGGTGCAAAGGCCAAGCGCATCTGCAATACACTGGCCTTACACGTTAGCATCAGCATCATCGGGACGTGATCGGGAGTAGATACTGGATTGGCTCTCTGGAGGGTGAACAGCCAGATGCATGATCCGAGAATACCACTCCAAATATCCGGTACGCAATCTGAGGGTCGGGTCACGGATGGCTCCTGCTCACTGGGCTCAGCAGGTGATCCTCCCACCTCTCCCATAACTGCTCATAGAAGACGTACCGGATGCGGTACGATGCTGCTGTCGATCCTCTGCTGGCTCGCTCAGGGGCTAGTGGCGCACGGGGGATAGTCTGTATCCTATCGAACTATCGTAAAACCCTTTCAGGATGATAGGGTTCTATGACATCGATGCACTTCAGACATCCACTAAAGAATGCAATATCAAGGAATGGACGATCATCCCAGATAAGACGATGGGGATCCCAAACTACCTGCAACAGATAAATCGTAATCAGTTTGATAATGTATGGCAAATTATAGAAATATACAAGTGCATGGTCCTATGGTACATACCTCATCTACCCTCAATACGTCCAATGACTCGCGTAGAATCACCAAATGGTCCATCGTAGTATGGGGTGGACTGGGAGTCCATCGGTGTACACAGGGCCTAGCATCAGTATAGTCCAGGGCTGGGTGAGGAGTGAGAAAGCGAAATCCATGCCTGGAGAAGCGGCATATATCCACTGATCTATCTAACGGATGCCCTAGACGCAATCTCCCCAACTGCTGATATAAATGAGCCAAGGCACCCGCACCCCAGGCATATGTGCTCACTCTATCCAAATATCGAAGCAGAGCAAGATAAGCTATAGGCACCCTCATCCTGCTCTTACCGACAAAAAGTGTACACCCTAACAAAAAAAGAAAATACGCTCGCGCTGCACACTCTATCCTACGGCGGCTATCTCTATTTGATACATCATGGAAATGACTCTTCAGTCACTCTAACCTCACAGACTGACTGTGGATAGATAGAACCTCCCGATGCGCATCATCCTGTGATACATCCAATAGCTGCACTAGTAGGTCCTCAGCATCCCGATCACTCATCCTATCTGTAGACAAGGACACTGAGTCACCCATGACACTAATCCCTAATATAGCGGCAACATCATTCAACGTGATCGTCATCTCGCCAAAGGAAAGATGGAAAGTGTTAGTCTCGGGCTGTCATCTCTCTACAAAGCCCGAGACAAGAATCTTATCGGTGAACCGATAAGAGCAATGCACTAGGTCAAGAAGACCTGACTGCTAAACTATATCCTTAAATCTCCTATTCGATTGCCCTGATGCCCACCACTGCCACTCACCTACTTTGGCAACATGGTTCATGCACTTCAATGGAGTCCGTTCCTATGAAATATAAATGGATAGCATGAATAAAACATATAACAACATTGAAATAATACATTAAATAAAATACAGTAGAACAACGAACAAATACCTATTGCCTCCAGATGGAGGCTGCAATATGTGTCCTGAAACTCCTAAGGACAGACTCATCCTCGGGACCGCCTAGATAAGGCACATCTGCTCCATCATCATCAACATCTATAGCTAGGATGTCCTCATCTGTTGTCTCATCTGGGGGCGATGGTGCAACAAAAACCTCAGGAACCTCAGGCTCAGCCTAAGGTTCTACGACGTCTCCTGGCATACACTGTGGGTCTAGCTCTAACTCGTGAGGGGCCAACATCCATATCTGGAACATTGCATTATTCATCATTAAAATGCAAGATAAAATTATGTCAAAATATTTCATCGATAATCTAAACTATTTTAATATATTTATATTTGTAACATATATTTATTAGTAATATATATTAATAACATAAACTCATTTGATAAAAAATTTTAAAAGATAAACATTAATAATATATATTTAAAAAAATTAATAACTCTTTATTAATAACATAACTCTCTTTAATTTTAATTTCTTATTTTTAAAATACTTTATAATATACTTTATTATATTATTATTATAATATACTTTATTATACTATTATATTTATAATTTATAATTTAATTATTCTATTCGGCCCAGTAGGGCCGAACATAATTCAAATATGTTCGGCCTGCTAGGCCGAACAGAGAGTCTCTGTTTGGCCAACCAGGGCCGAACAGAGACTCGGCCGACCATGGAGCATGGGAGGGAGGCGGAGAGGTAGCGGAGAGGGGGCGGAGGCATGGGAGGGATGCGGACACCGAGAAGGGAGGTGGAGCTTGGGTCAAGGATGGTTGAGGGAGGCAGATCGAGTGAGGAAGGGAAGGAGGGAGGGAGGGAGGGAAGGAAAGCTTACCGTGAAGCCGAGAAAGAAGAGCCGCTGTCGGGGAAGCCGCCGCCGGTGAAGACCGTGAGCAGAGAGGGGGACCATGAGCGAGAGCAAGAGGGAGAGCGCAGTCGGAAGGGAGGAAGGGGGACACTGAGTAATTTTGGAGAGGAGGGATGAAGAGGGAAGGGGTAGTTTATGTATTTTTTTAAATTTATGGGGGCTACTGAGTAATTTTGGGGGGGCTACTGAGTAAAAAAAAAAAGCTAAATGGTGGGGGCTCCTCAGCAAAAAGTGCGGGCCAAATAGAATTTCCCCTGGATCATGGATGAGTCTGGACCATGTCTCATACCAGTCTACATCATCTAAGCATCCGAACAGCTGTCCATGATCATAATAGAAACGTGTAAATGATTTATCTTTGATGGGCAACGATAATCTTACTGGGGTTGGATCAGTCATTTCTAGAGTCGGCCTCGGGAAGACACCCCCTCGACCTTAGCCAGATAGCTCCTCGGCCTCGGGAAGACACCCCTCGGCCTCAGCCAGTCAGTCCCTCGGCCTCGGGAAGACATCCCCTCGGCCTCGGCATGAATAGTGCTCAGCCTCTTCCCCTCGGCCTCGGCCTGAATAGTGCTCGGCCTTGGCATGAACAGTGCTCGGCCTCTTCCCCTCGGCCTCGGCATTAACAGTGCTCGGTATGAATAGTGCTCGGCGTCAGCCATGAACAGTGCTCGGCCTCGGCATTAACAGTGCTCAGCCATGAACAGTGCTTGGCCTCTTCCCCTCGGCTTCGACCATGAACAGTGCTCGGCCTCTCCCCCTCAGCCTCAACCAAACAGCCCCTTGGCCTCGGGAAGAACAGTGCTCGGCCTCGGCATGAACAGTACTCGGCCTCTTCCCCTTGGCCTCGGCATGAACAGCGCTCGGCCTCGGCATGAAAGTGCTCAGCCTCTTTCCCTCGGCCTCGACATGAACAATGCTCGGCCTTGGCATGAACAATGCTCGGCCTCGTCCCCTCGGCCTCGACATGGACAGTGCTTGACCTCGGCATGAACAGTGCTCGGCCTCGGCATAAACAGTGCTCGGCCTTGGCATGAACAATGCTCGGCCTCTTACCCTCGGCCTCGGCATGAATAGTGCTCGGCCTCTTCCCCTCGGCCTCGGCATGGACAATGCTTGGCCTCGGCATGAACAGTGCTCGGCCTCTTCCCCTCGGCCTCGGCATGAACAGTGCTCAGCCATGAACAATGCTCGGCCATGAACGGTGCTTGGCCTCAGAATGAACAGTGCTCGGCCATGAACAGTGCCATGCAAATATTCACCCATGACCTTTTCTGGACCTCATTCAAGGGCATGAACAGTGCTATGCACGTACTCTATAATCAATACTCCACGAGGGACGGAGCCAACTTCAACTTTAAATTTCATCTTCTACCTCAGCGGCTGCACTTTGAGGCCTATGTGCCTGATTTTATCGCTCATTACTGTCCACACAGGACAGCAGAAGGATGGCATGGGGGACACATCTAGTAAATGCCATAACGGTCGGCCACGTCCTGCTGCAGCCTGCAACAGCTATCCAAATCAAGCAGTACCTGCTAACTATGCAGCCACCTACATTTGATGAAACATGGCCTGCACTTCTGATATGCCACGAAGAAATAAGCCCTGACATTGCTACCATTGCTACCACCATCATAAATGCTCTGATAAGTGATCATGCCCCATGTCTCAAAGGCTCCAAGCATCAATAAATGGGTAAGAGGGACCCCCGACAAGGTAACTGATAACTCACTACACTCCTAAATGCTCATTCTTGCTCACAGAGAGTATGGCTCTAAGCCTCTCTCTTCTTCTCTCTTTCGAGCTTCCTCAAGCTCACGGTTGTTGCCCAGAGCACTGACTTGAGCGTCGGAGGGTCCCCACTAGAATCTTTGGTCTCCGGAACTTGTTTGCAGGCTTTGAGGTGCAAGAAGCTCATCGAAGGATCCCGGGCTTGCTGGAGGAGGCGATCGGATGCTCGCAGATGTTTGAGGACTGTGAATTGGCATCAACAGATTGGCACGCTAGGTAGGGGGAGAGAATAGATTTCTGTGACATTAATCTACAAGCCTTCGCTCCCTCTACGATAATAATGGTGGATAAAAAGATGGTGATGACAAAGATCCAGGAGGCTTCCGCCAGTAACATTGGGGGGATACCCTCAACGAGCTGAGCAATAGGAGGCCGGCTCTCTGTTCCATCATCGCCACTACCTCAGGCCACTCAGGAAAAATAGCATGCTACCCTCGCCCTGCAAATTCGAGCATTAATGGAAGCTGTCCAAAAGCTCTAGGAGAAGTATCTCACGGCCACATAGCAGCTAGCAAGAGCTTCCGCTCCCTCTTTAGTTGCTGCTTAGGCCAGCCATCATCCATCCTACGGGAGATCTCCCCAGCAAGAGGCTCACAGTCTTCAAGCTCATCAGCATGAGCATCTTCAAGCTCAAAAGCAAGAGCGCCATCGCTCACCGTCCAAACAGCCTCCTCTCCTACGAACGATGATGCGGGGAGGCCCAAGCAAGAGCGCCAGCACCTTCACTCTAATCAACTTGCTTTCCGGGGGGCAGACCACCAGCAAGCTTATATATCCAAATCAATAGAAGGTGATAAATTTCTCCAAACACTACTACAAATAGTGGAATAGACTACGGTAGGTTTTAGAAAAAAGACTACGTTTTTCGTAAAAAATGTAGTCTAATATTTTAGACTACGTTTTCATAATTTTTCATAATTTAAAAGACTACATCTTTTATTAAAAACGTAGTCTTATATTATTTGATAATATAAAAGACTACGTTTTTAAATAAGACGTAGTCTTATATTATCTGATAATAAAAAGACTACGTTTTTAATTAAGACGTAGTCTTATATTATTTGATAATATAAAAAGACTACGTTTTAAATTAAGACGTAGTCTTATATTATCTGATATTACATAAAGACTACGTTTTTAATTAATACGTAGTCTTAAATTATCTGATAATAAAAAAAGACTACGTTTTTAATTAAGACGTAGTCTTATATTATTTGATAATATAAAAGACTATATTTTAAATTAAAATGTAGTCTTATATTATCTGATATTATGTCAAAAAAGACTACGCTTTTTAATTAAGACGTAGTCTTATATTATCTGATAATATAAAAGATTATATTTTTAAATAAGACATAGTCTTATATTATCTTATATAATAATGTAAAAAGACTACGTTTTTAATTAAGATGTAGTCTTATATTATCTGATAATATAAAAAGATTATATTTTTAAATAAGACTTAGTCTTATATTATCTTATAATATAAAAAGACTATATTTTTAATTAAGACGTAGTCTTATATTATTTTATATAATAATGTAAAAAGACTATGTTTTTAATTAAGACGTAATCTTATATTATTTTATATAATAATGTAAAAAGACTACATTTTTAATTAAGATGTAGTCTAATATAAAACTAAAAATTTATCTTTTTCCCTCGTCCTCGTAATTCGCTTCCCCCCCTTTTTCTTAAAGGAAACCCTCGATATCCCGCGGTAGTTTTGTTCTAGATTAGGGTTTCATTTGCGACTCCACCGCCCACCCCGTAGGATTACGGTTGAGGAGACACCATCACCACCACCATCAAAGTTTGGTTTACAAAGACTTCATCACCATTGCCATCATCGTTGATCCAGGTATGCATCTCTTAGCCAGGGAAGAGGGCTAAGTTATCTAGTTTTTCTTGTACCCTAGTTTTCGTTTAAAACAACCCTAACCCTAGTCTTCTACGATCAAGAAACATGGGAGGGGGCATCGTATCAGAGAGATGCTTAGGGGGGGGGGAGAACAAGAAGATTGGCAACAGGAAGGGGGCGGGCATCGTTCCAGGGAGAGAGGGGTTTCACAAAGAGAGAGAGAGAGGTGGGGGGGGGGCAGAGAGAGAGAGAGGAGGGGGGCATTGTTACAGGGAGAGAGGGGTTCCAGGGAGAGAGAGAGAGAGGGGGGGCATCGTTCCAGGTAGAGAGAGCGGGGGGCATCGTTCCCGGGAGAGAGAGCGGGAGAGGGGGGTATCGTTCTCGGGAGAGAGAGGGGGGGGCATGGTTCCATGGAGAGAGAGACGTTTTCGGGAGAGAGAGAGATGAGAGAGAGATGTTTCCAAGAGAGAGAGAGATGTTTTTGGGAGAGAGATAGAGATATGTTTCCGGGAGAGAGAGAAGTTTCCGGGAGAGAGAAGATAGAGACGTTTTTGGGAGAGAGATTTCCGGGGAGAGAGAGAGTCGTTTCCGTAGAGAGAGACACATTTTCCGTTTGAGAGAGAGAGACGTTAGAAGAGAGAGAGGATAGAGACGTTTTTGGGAGAGAGATTTCCGGGGGAGAGAGAGATAGAGAGAGATACGTTTCGGGAGAGAGAGAGAGAAGTTAGAAGTTTTCGGAGAGAGAGAGAGATAGAGACGTTTTCGGGAGAGAGAGAGAGACATTTTTCGAGAGAGAGAGAGAGAGAGAGATTTTCGGGAGAGAGAGAGACGAGAGAGAGATGTTTCCGTTTTTGGAGAGAGAGAGAGACGTTTTCTTGTTCTAGAGACGTTTTTGGGAGAGAGATTTCCGAGGGAGAGAGAGATGAGAGACACGTTTTTTGAGAGAGAAGTTAGAAGTTTCCCGGAGAGAGAGTCGTTTCCGGTAGAGAGAGATACGTTTTCTCTGAGAGAGATTTCCGGTGGAGAGAGAGAGAGACGTTTTCGACGTTTTCGAGAGAGAGAGACGTTTTCTAAACATAATATCTTTTCTATTTTAGGATATGATGAATTCATCAGGTATGGAAAGTAAGTCCAAAGAGATTGATGACAAAGGAAAGGAAGCTAAACCACTGTAAGTTATTATTTATCTTTTTAATTAATTTATCATCTTTCAATTTTTTTTACTTCTATATGGTTTGATAAATTTAATTAGTTTGTTAGATAAAATTAATTATATTTGTTGATTTAATTAACTAGTTACTAGTATTTTTTGAATTTAAACAGACTAGATAAGTCATGGTACTCTGCTGATAGACGTACAAAAAGATATGAGGATGGTGTCGAAGTTTTTTGAATCATGTTAAAAGAAATTTAAGTGACCCTAGTTCCATACAATGTCCATGCATAAAATGTGGGAATATGAAAGTTCATGATATCACAGTGGTTAAAGATCATCTTTTTTGTAATGGTATCGACTCAAGTTATGACGTATGGATATGGCATGGCGAAAACATATGTAATGTTGAGGAAGATAAGTGTACCTTAGATGCTGAAGAATGTTGTCTTCAATACAATGATGATATTAATGCTGTGGAAATGGTTGAAGCAGCTAGAGATCTATTTGAATGTAATCCAGAGAAATTCGTTGACTTGTTGGATGATGCTGAGCGCCCTTTATACACTGGTTGTAGTGGGTTCACTAAGCTTTCTGTTTTGGACGAAGTGTTGTATGGAAAGCTGTTATTCAAAAGGTGATGGTTCTGATAGTGAAGTCATCCAAGAAGTCATACAGAAGATTGTAAGTAGTAAATCTGTTATTATTCATTTAATAGCTAATTATAGATTCTTTTATAACTTCCTAATGTATGGTTCGTTTTGTCTACATATCAGGATGAATATACAATGAAGGTGAAAGATGGATCAATACAAGAATCGGGACAAAAAGACATACTAGGAATGGCATTGGGAAATCCCGAACATGGTGGTCGAGTAAGGGGTGTTGGAGGCATGGTTACCCCTAAAACCTATTTCAATCTTCCAAAAAGAACAAAAACAAGCGAACTCTTACAACATTTGTTAGAAGAACAAAAAATATTGAACCAACAACAAAGAGAAGATGCAGAGGAAAGAAAATCATTACTTGATGAGCTACGTAAACTTCATGAAGAAAACAAAAGTTGAGAGATATTTCAAAAATTGCTGCAAGTGCTCAATATGTTTCAGACAAAGCTAGCTGCTGCTCAATTAAAAAACTGCATCCAAATAAAAATGTTGCTGATTCTGATACACAAAATGATGAAATATAGAATTTATTGCTATTGGACAAAGAAACATGCAAAAGGTATGTTAATATTTACTTATATTTGTAGCAATTTATTTAAATTCATAGTACTTATATTTTCTAATGTTATTGCTTTGAAGGGAAAACCATGCAAATTGGCAGTAGAATCTATTAATAATATAATTGGATATGGTACAGTGATTGAGAATGTAGAACCAAACTCTGTTGTACATGGAGTTCCTTTGGGTATTCATAATTATCGTGTATCTATTGATGTTTGTTTTGACAATGATGCTCTCCTTCCAATAACAATTGGTGATGATCCTGTAAAAGTTAAAGATTTTGTTGGTTCTCACGTTGCATGGCCTCGATCATTAGTTATTGATGATCAAAGAAAGGTATCTAAAACCTTTTAACTTATATTTAAATTTGTGATTAATTTATATTGATAAACTATTTGTTATGTAATATATGTGAATTGAATTTCATTATTATGAACAGGCTAAGATTGTCCCCCAAAAATTACAGATAGAAAACAAAGAAAAGGGTCCATGGAGTTTATCATATTTAAAGAATCACATTGCAAAAAGTTTGGGAGATACAAATACAATAATGGTGGTATTGGATGTTGGTGTCTTTGGTCATGAACGGGTTTGTTATATTATTCGAGAAGATATTGATAACTTTTGCTCAATGGACAGGATTACTTCTAGTTGTATTGTGCTATATGAGGTAATAATTAAGATATTTTTATATTTTTTGCATTTCATATGCAATTACTATATGTTACAAGTTTCTAATAAAAACTGTGGGATTGAATAATTTGATTTATGTAGCTATTTGTACAATCAAATCAAGAAATCAAAACTGCTCAACATGTATGGCTTCATAGACCCTGGACAGATCTCTGTACACTCTGGATCGGCTGGAGTACGATCAGATTTGATTGCTAAAAGATTAGAGCGTTGTTATGTGGATCAATTGTTTCTAGCTCCTTATAACTCTGGGTAAGTTGTTTTTTAATGAAATTTGATACTTTTGATATTAAGTTGTTGATTATTGTTATTATGTTTATGAAGGGATCACTGGTCCTTGGTGGTTATTGACCCTCATGGGGACAAAGTGTATTTTTGTGATTCTATTGGACGTTCAGTGGGAAAAGAATTGAAAGGTGTTATTAATACGTAAGTATTTATTTCTTTTTAATTTTGCAGTAATTTGTCTAAATTATATCATTTGAGTCTCACACTATTACTATACTTTGTTAAATTAGTGCACTCAAAATATACAATGCTAAAGCTGACCGAGTTGCAAGAAAAACACTTACTTGGGAGTCATTAAGGTATATTGAGTTGCATATTCTTTTTAATAATTCATAAAATTAGATCTTATTTGTTTTAATCTTATAAAAACTTTTAAATTCATTTTTCAAGTGTCCAAAGCAACCATCTGGTGTTGAATGTGGCTATTATGTCATCATGTATATGAAGGAGATCATCGAGAATTATATCATTTCAACCGATGAAAAGGTACGTAGGTTATTATTGCGTAGATGATTCACATAAGTTCTACTTTTTATGATTTTAGGTTTTTATGTCATGTATTATTTAGTGCTCTTTTTATGAGTAACTTATATGAAAAGGTTTGTTATTATTGCGTACATGATTCATATAAGTAGTACTTTTTATGATTTTAGATTTTTGTATCATGTGTTATTTAGTGCTCTTTTCTGATTAACTTATGTATATATGCAGTTTGGCGAGAAGAAAACTTATAAACAAGAAGAGATCGACATTATGCGTGGAGAATGGGTCGAGTACTTACAAGGTTGCATTTGAAGAAATGTTATGTGGAAAGATGTTTGTATGATAGTATTGGACAATGTATTTGAGGTTTTTTGGAATTGAAACTATATGTTTGTATGACAGTAAATGTTTGTATGACAGTTTGCACGAAGAATTCAATATTTTTAGGATTTTTTTGGAATTGAAATTATATGTTTGTATGACAGGATTTGATATTAGACTACATTTTAATATAAAAATGTAGTCTAAATGTTCATAATAGACTACATTTTCTGATAAAAACATAGTCTAAATGTATTTAAAGACTACGTTTTATTGACTTTAGACTACATTTTCTTATAAAAACGTAGTCTAAATGTATTTAAAGACTACGTTTTTTCGACTTTAGACTACATTTTCTGATAAAACGTAGTCTAAATGTATTTAAAGACTACGTTTTTTTGATTTTAGACTACATTTTTTGATAAAAATGTAGTCTAAATGTATTTAAGGACTACATTTTATTGACTTTAGACTACATTTTCTGATTAAATGTAGTCTAAATGTATTTAAGGACTACATTTTTTTCGACTTTAGACTACGTTTTCTGATAAAAACGTAGTCTAAATGTATTTAAAGACTACGTTTTATTGACTTTAGACTACGTTTTCTGATAAAAACGTAGTCTAAATATATTAAAGACTACGTTTTTTCGACTTTAGACTACATTTTTCAATAAAAACGTAGTCTAAATGTATTTAAAGACTACGTTTTTTTGACTTTTAACTACGTCTAAAAACGTAGTCTAAAAGAGGGACTTTTAACTACAGTTACACTTTTAACTACACTCACCTAGACTACGGTTTAGAAAATGTAGTCATATAAAATACTACATTTTTTAGACGTAGTCTAATTAAAAATTGTTGTAGTGAAAGATACTTCACAATGACAGCCTCTTCCACTCGGACAGTCATAATCCACAAGAGGCATGCGACCCCGAGGCTATCTTCGACCGATAGGAGTTGATTGGCACTCCTCCTCGGTTGCTTTTTTTCTCCCTCCAAACCATCCGCATCAAAGCCACATCATCATCATCACCTGGCACATCTTTCTGGCTGGGTTCCCTCTAAGAAGCAAGGTCCTGGCGTGGCTGTGCGGGGGGAGAATCGAGGACATGGTCCAAGTCCCAGCCCAGTGCCATGCCATGCAAACTTAAATGAACAAGATTTAATATATGAAGGGAAGAAAGCTTAGTGCCAGCAAGAGGACAAAGAGAGGACATTGGGTGGAGGGGTCACTATGACCTTCCATTTCATGTACTTGGATGCCAGGGCTCCATTAATGCCAAAAGAGACCAACAATGCTGGTTCTCCTCCTCTCGAATAGTCTTCTTCGCCTTCGTAAAATACCCCGATCCAGCACCAGAAAAAGCTAGGGAAAGCTTTGCTCCAACTTCATGCTGACCCCCAACGTCATCGAACACGATGCAAAGGTCAAAAAGCTACAAAAGCTAAGTATACTACACTTTGATAAAAGCTTTTTTTCGTTAATACTTGAATGCATTGCAGAAAGACCGACTCTAGCATCGGCACCTAAGCTCGAGGCCAACTCAGCACAAAGACCGACTCCAGCATTGGCACCTAAGATCGAGGCCAGCTCGGCACCAAAGACCGACTCCAGCATAGGCACCTAAGCCCGAGGCCAACTCGGCACCAAAGACCGACTCTAGCATCGACACCTAAGCCCGAGGCCAACTCGGCACCAAAGACCGACTCCAACATGGTACCTAAGATCGTCGGTACAAAGGAAAAAGGCACCTGAGCCTGGTCCATGCACCCTCAAGTCACCCTCCAAGATTAAAAGGCACCTGACGACTCTCAACTCTCAGGTCATCCTCCGGGGTTAAAAGGCACCTGAGCCTGATCCAAGCACCCTCAGGTCACCCTCTGGGGTTAAAGGCTCCTGAGCATGGTCCCATCACAGTGACTCTCGGGTCACCCTTCGGGGTTCAAAAGGCACCTGAGTCTGATCCACTAACCCTCAAGTCATCCTTCGGGGTTAAAAGGCACCTGAGCCTAGTCCACGCATCCTCAGGTCACCCTTCAGGGTTAAAAGGAACCCGATGACTTCAGCAACTCTCGGATCACCACTCAGGCCGACCACAAAACCCTCGAGGTAGTTTTGTTATAGCCTCAACGACTTTGTTCCTCTATCTTTATGGCCTCATTACAACCTCAATGGTGTCATCTTAGCCCCAGCGGCCTCATATATGTCTCAGCGGCATTATTGCAGCCTCAGTGGCTCTATCGGCCTCAGCGGCTCCATTCTTTTGCCTCCGTGGCCTCATTACAACTTTAGCAGCTTTATCACAGCCTCAACGGCTTCACTTTAGCCTCAGTGGCTCTAAATCTACCTCAATGGCCAATGGCTAATCGAGTAAGACCTTTATCTAAATTATATACTTGCAACATATTGCTGGGCACTTTCAGCCATCCAAAAGTAGAAGACCCAAAGACAACTCATAGTTGGAAGAAGCCAACTCCCCAGCTCATAGTTGACGGGCAGCCACCTCCAAATTTCATGACAAAAGTAGAAGACCCAAAGTCAACTCACAGTCAGGAGAAACCGACTCCCCAACTCATAGTTGATAGGCATCCGCTTCCAGACCCTACGTCATGAGAGGATTAATTGCTGCTCCCAGCCAGTCTAAGGTAATCAATTTACCTCTAACATTACTTAAAGTCTTTGAGCAGACAAAAGTACAAGAGAGCATGCAGACGTGGTCACAAGTCCACACAAGACAGACGGAAACTATCCAATGCTGGCATGTAGAGACAAGTGTAAAAGAAAGATATTATAATTCCTACACTCCTTTCGCTTGGCGGATGCAAGGCATGCGGTCGCACAAACTCAGGAGTGTGGGGGGCATCTGTTGGGGCCAATAAGCTCCATGGGCAATGATAATCTCATCGGGATCAGACCAATCATTTTTGGAGTCGACCTCGGGAAGACACCCCCCTCGGCCTCAGGAAGACACCCCCTCGGCCTCGGCATGAACAGTACTCGGCCTCGGCATGAATAGTGCTCGGCCTCTTTCCCTCGGCCTCGGCATGAACAGTGCTCAGCCTCGGCATTAACAGTGCTCGACCTCTTCCCCTCGGCCTCGGCATGGATAGTGCTCGGCCTCGGCATGAACAGTGCTTGGCCTCTTCCCCTCGGCCTCGGCATGAACAATGCTCGGCTTCGACATGAACAGTCTCGGCCATGAACAGTGCTCAGCCTCTTTCCCTCGGCCTTGGCATGAACAGTACTCAACCATGAACAGTGTTCGGCCTCTTCCCCTCAGCCTTGGCATGAACAGTGCTCGGCCATGAACAGTATTCGGCCTCTGCATGAACAGTGCTCGGCCTCGGTATGAAAGTACTCGGCCATGAACAGTGCTCGGCCTCGGCATGAACAGTGCCATGCAAATGTTCACCCACGGCCTTCTCTGGAGCTCATCCAAGGGCATGAACAGTGCCATGCATGTACTCTATAATCAATACTCCACGAGGGTCAAGTCGGTCCGATTCTAACATAAAACCGAATATGTAAGTGATCCGGAATAACCCGGTCAACCCATCTGGTTCACCCATGAATTGATCAATCTAGCCCAAACCAGATAAAGATACAGATTTTCTTATCATGTTAACTTTAAAATTTAATTTTATTAATATAAATATATTTTTAATATTAAAATAATTGATCGATGGTTCAACCGATGACCCAATGTTGAACCAGTGATCCAATGACCTGAGCCCTGGGTCAGATCAATGTCCGGACCGGATCTGACAACTATGATATTATTTACGCAAAAAATATATTACTAATTATATCATTAATAATAAATAAATATTATATTTTTATTTTCTATTTTTTATATTGAATATGTCTTTTAATATTCTTAGACTTATTAATTATATATAGTTCATGCATGATAATTGTTCTAAGCATTAATTTGCTGACATGTAAGAGATCATCATGTGCCAGAGTAAGCAAATATACTATGAGAAAAAAATTGAAAAAAAAAAAAACTTTTGGTATTATATAATCTTTTGCATTTACTGATGGATTTGATTTGTTTCCTCCTCTCTTACTAAATGCTCTAGTTCTCACCCCTCTCTTTATAGTCTAACCGAATATTATTTTTTATCTCAATTGATATTAGTGCATTCAATCTGTCACTTATATTTTCGTCTTCTTTTTTCTTAAAATAATTTCTTCTTTCTCAAATCATTTTTCACAACAACAGCGAGCAAGATGGTCTCCTTTTAGATCATGAGAAGTTACTCTGCTGAATGCTTTGCTTAAATAAAATGGAAGCTTTATAAGAGTTCAAAGAACAACATAAAAAAATCAGAGCATCGTAAAATAATTAGAGCAAGCCCAAGCCATATTTCTTAGCTCATGAGAACTAAAACTTCTTCAAGAGCTCAGGCTCTCGTCTCCAAGTTATCCTTCTATCATAAGATTGATGACAAGATTTGAAGCAAGATAATAGTTAAAAAGAGATGATTATATATATATATATATATATATAAAATTATATTTATGCGTAATCAAATTCAAATTTAATATTTTTTTATTCTTATATTCGTATGAATTTTAAATTAAAAAAAGTTATTCATTAACCATCGTTAATTTTTTTTAAAAATAAAATATATAAAAATATGTAATAAACAAATAAAAATAATATGGATATAAATACTGATTACTTTAAGGTTACGTTTGGTCCATTGCCAGCAATCCTAAATGGTAATATAGATTACCTATAAGATAGATTACTACTGGATGGACTGTGTTTGGTATGCACAGGTAATGTTACGGTAATATTAATTATGTATTTGGTATGATAAACGGATTACCAGTCATATAACATCAAATTTCTAAAATACCCCTAAAATATTTTTTAATAATTTTATTATATAAAATTAATTAAGATTAATAGACTAATTGAAATATTATTTTTTTAATTTTATTTTTTTAATATTAAATTAATTAAAAAAATTAAATATTTAAAAAATTAAATTAATTGATAAATAAAAAATTTAATTAATTTAATTTAATTTTTTTAAATAAAATTTAAAAAATTACTTTTTTAAAAAAATTAATTAAAAAATAAAAAATTATATTTTAAAACTAAATTTTTAATTAATTTAATATTTAAAAAATTAAATTTAAAAATTAATTAAAAAATTAAAAAAATTAAAAATTTAATTAAAAATTAAAAATTAAATTAAAAATAACATCAAATTCCCAAAATACCCCTAAAATATTTTTTAATAATTTTATTATATAAAATTAATTAAGATTAATAGACTAATTGAAATATTATTTTTTTTAATTTTATTTTTTTAATATTAAATTAATTAAAAAAAAATTAAATTTTTAAAAAATTAAATTAATTGATAAATAAAAAATTTAATTAATTTAATTTAATTTTTTTAAATAAAATTTAAAAAATTACTTTTTTAAAAAAATTAATTAAAAAATAAAAAAATAATATTTTTAAACTAAATTTTTAATTAATTTAATATTTAAAAAAATTAAATTAAAAAAATTAAAAAATTAATTAAAAAATTAAAAAATTAATTAAAAAATTAAAAATTAAATTAAAAATTTCAAAATTAATTTAAAATTTTAAAAATTAATTAAAAAATTTAAAAAAATTAATTTAAAAAAATTAATTTAAAAAAATTAAAAATTAAATTACTTAAAAATAAAAAAATTAATTATTTTTAATTAATTTAATTAATTTAATTAATTTAATTTAATATTTTAAAAATTAATTTACAAAAATAAAAAATAAAAATAATTTAAAAATAAAAAAATTAATTTAATTTTTAATTAATTTAATTTAATATTTTAAAAAAATAAAATTTAAAAATTAATTTAAAAAAATTAAAAATTAATTAAGAATTAAAAATTAATTAAAAATAAAAAAATAATTTTTAAAATTAATTTAAAAAAAATTAAAAAATTAATTTTTAAAATTAATTAAAAAAATTAAATTAAAATTAAATTAAAATAATTAAAAAAATCAATTTTTAAAATATATTTAAA
>UESW01004879.1:65942-160765 GCA_900491605.1 Calamus simplicifolius
CAAAAAGCCATTGAAGAAGAGGTCGACAAACTCATCAAAGCCAACTTTGTCCGAGAGGTGAGCTACTCGAGCTGGCTGTCAAATGTCGTCATGGTGAAGAAGTCGAATGGCAAATGGAGGATCTGCATCGACTTCACCGACCTCAACAAGGCCTGCCCGAAGGACAGCTTCCCCCTCCCTCGGATCGACCAGCTCGTGGACGCCACCTCAGGCCACCAGATGCTGTCATTCATGGATGCCTATTCGGCTACAATCAGATCCGAATGGCCCCTGAGGATGAAGAAAAGACCGCCTTCATAACCGACCGAGGTACTTACTGTTACCGTTATGCCTTTTGGTCTTAAAAATGCAGGTGCGACCTACCAGAGGCTGGTCAACAAGTATTCAAGGAGCAAATCGGCCGGAATATGGAGGTGTACGTGGACGACATGCTGGTCAAAAGCAAGGAAGCATCACGGCATGTCGAGGACCTCTCAGAGAGCTTTGCACGCTGCGCAAGTATGGGATGAGCTCAACCCGACCAAATGCGCCTTCGGCGTCAACTCCGGGAAGTTTCTCGGCTTCATGGTCTCCCAGCGAGGTATCGAAGCTAACCCCCAGAAGATTCAAGCTCTCCAACAAATGGCGCCCCCGGCATCTGTTAAAGAGGTCCAGCGCCTAACCGGGAGGATAGCGGCCCTTAACCGCTTTGTGGCGCGGTCGGCCGAGAGATGCCTCCCCTTCTTCAAAACCCTCCGATCGGCCAAAAACTTCCAGTGGACTCCTGAATGCCAAAAGTCATTTCAAGATCTCAAGAAGTACCTCGGCTCGCCCCACTCCTCAGCAGTCCGGCCCCGGGAGAGACCCTATTCTTGTACCTGGCTGTTTCAGAGGGTGCAGTCTGTTCGGTGCTGGTCAAGGAAGAAGGCAAAGTCCAGAAGCCGATCTACTATGTCAGCAGGCTGCTCCGCGATGCGGAGACGAGGTACAGCAGAATTGAGAAGATGGTGTTGGCCTTAATCACCTCAGTTCGGAAGCTGCGCCGTACTTCCAAGCACATTCGTGACGGTCCTGACCGACCAACCCATCAAGGCGGTAGTCCACCGTCCCGAGACATCGGGAAGAATGACCAAATGGGCCGTCGAGCTAAGCGAGCATGACATACACTTTCAGCCTCGCCCAGCCATCAAAGCTCAAGTGCTGGCCGACTTCCTCCTCGAGTGTACCATCCCGGAGGACGGTTCTACCCCAGACTCCCCGAAGAACCAAAATCTGGAGCCCGGTGGCTCCTCCATGTCGACGGGTCATCTAATGCCCATCGCTCCGGTGCGGGCCTGGTTCTCACCAGTCCGGAGGGGATAACCTTCGAATATGGCGTCCGATTCTCCTTCCCGGCCTCCAACAACGAAGCCGAGTACGAAGCCCTGTTAGCCGGTCTCCGAATCGCCCGCAATCTGAAGGTGGAAAAGCTTAATGCCTTCACCGACTCTCAGCTGGTAGCCGGCCATGTACGAGGAGAGTTTGAAGCCCGGGAGCCGAACATGATTCGATATCTCCAGGAGGTGCGGAGCCTGCTTCCCCATTTTGCCGAATTTGAAATCATTCAGATTCCCAGATCCGAGAATGCCCGTGCCGACCTACTCTCCCGATTGGCGACCGCGGAGACAATGGATGCCGAGCAAAAGTTCCACCTGGAGACTCTGGAAAAGCCCAGCATCGCGGAAGCCGACCGAATAATGCAAGTTGAGGCCGAACCATCCTGGTTCGACCCTATCCTCAAATATCTCAAAGAAGGGTCGCTTCCGTCCGACCGAAGAGAGGCTAGAAAGCTGAAGCTGCAGGCCACCCACTACGTGTTGATGACAACCAGCTTTACAAACGGTCTTTTTCCATGCCGCTGCTCAGATGCCTTCGCCCATCCGAAGCAGATTATGCTCTGCGAGGTACATGAAGGGATTTGCGGCAACCATCTGGGAAGCCGGTCCCTATGCCACAAGGTGCTGCGACAAGGCTACTACTGGCCGACCATGCAGAAGATGCGGACGATCTAGTCCGAGCCTGCGACCCTGCCAGAGGCATTCAAGCATCCAAAGGCTCCCCTCCGCCGAGCTAGTTTCCATATCCTCCGCTTGGCCCTTTGCCAAATGGGGGATGGACATCCTCGGCCCATTCCCGCTTGCCACGGGACAGCGGAAATTCTATTTGTCGCCATCGACTACTTCACCAAATGGGTCGAAGCGGAAGCAGTTGCACAAATAACCGAGGCACGGGCCAGAGATTTTGTATGGAGGTCCATCATCTGCCGATTCGGCCTCCCCACACCATAATCACCGATAACGGTAAGCAGTTTGACAACTCCAAATTCCGCCAGTTCTGTGAGGAGCATGGAATCCGTCACCACCTACTTCGGTCGGGCACCCACAAGCCAACGAGCGGCCGAAGTGACCAACAGGACCCTCCTCCAGGGAATCAAAGCTCGCCTCTCCAGAGCCCAAGGCAGGTGGGCGGATGAGCTGCATCATGTCTTATGGGCCTACGCACCACCCCGAGAATCCCGACAGGCGAAACCCCATTCCGAATGGCTTTTGGTACGGAGGCCGTTATCCCTGTGGAAATAGGCCTCCCATCATTGCGGGTGGAAAGCTACTCAGAGGAAGCTAGCAACGAGCACTCCGCACCAACCTCGACCTGGTGGAGGAGATCAGAGAGAAGGCCCGGATCAGAATGGCTGCTTATCAACAAAGGGTGGCCGTACCACGCCTCCAGAGTCAAAGGGAAAGCCTTCCTGCCTGGCGACCTTGTCCTCCGAAAGGCCTCTGTTTCCAAACCGCTGGAACAAGGAAAGCTGGCGCCAAACTGGGAAGGCCCGTACCAAGTAGCGGAGATCATTGGACCGGGAACCTACAAGCTACAAGATTTGATGGGAAATCCATCCCCGACGTGGAACTCGGACAATCTCCAAATATTATCAATAGGGTACGTCCTCTCCAAGCATTTTCATATGCCTCATTATACCTTCCTGTACACATTTTTTCGTAATGCGTAAATCATTATGCACTACATTGCCAAAATTGCGAAAAGAAATAGATGCTGCTTACCAATCCTCGGCACGACCGAGCTACTTGTCTGAACAGGAAAAATTCTCCGAAAGCTGGGCCGAGCAACAAATTCTCGAACCTTGGCAGGGCCAAGTAAAAATTCTCCGAACCTCGGCTGGGCCGAGCAACAAATTCTCCGAACCTTGGCAGGGCCAAGTAAAATATTCTCCGAACCTCGGCTGGGCCGAGCAACAAATTCTCCGAACCTCGGCTGGGCCGAGCAAAAATTTCTCGAACCTCGGCTGGGCTGAGCAGCTAATATCCGAACCTCGGCAGGTCCGAGTAAAAATTCTTCAGGCTAAAATATCGGCAGAAAACCGAAGTGCACAGGCCCCGATTAAAGCCGAAGTACTTCTAAATAGTCCCCAAAACTTCGGTCGGTTTGAAAAGAGGCACACTGAGCGAAAACCATCAATGCGCACAAAGAATGTGCCTCTGGCAAACCCCTAAAGGGTTCAATAAGCCCCGCGTAACCGGCCACGAGCCCCAAGCAAAGCCAGGGAATTCCCCTTTGCTACTAAAGTCTTTGGGCAATGTCCCTATAACCCGCTGAACAAAGCATCTATCTCAAACAGAGCCATGACTCAGCGCGTGAACCAGTGGAGCCACCCAGGCTCCCCAACTATTATACGAATGGCATTTTTTGGAGCTTAAAACCCATGAGATAAGAAGATTATCCAAACAGGGCCATTTTCATTGATTGAGGAAAGGGAGTACAAAAAGAAACAGAAAAAACAAAAACAAGAAGCAAAGGAGGCCCCAACTAAGGTTTGGTGTCGCTCCCGGACGCCAGCAGGTCCTCCAGGCGCTCGGTGAGGTCAGCGACCTGCTGGCGGAGCGACGCGATCTCCTCCCTCTGCCGGTCTGCCACCCGACGCAGGGCCTCTGTCTCCCTCGTAGAGACGTCCACGTACTCCTCGACGACCCTCACGAGCCGCTGTTGGCTCGCAAGGGTCGAGGCCAGGCCCAACCCATCAACAGTAATCGTGGGACGACCACTTGGTGGGCGAAGCAAACCGTTGATCAACGCATGTAACTCCTCGGATGATCGTCCTCCTTGAGAGTCCATGGCCGAATGCTACTTCGAAGCTTAAAACGAGGGATGGCTAAGACCAACATCCCTCAGTCATATTTATACTTGCCAGGCGAGTATCTCGATCGGTCGCACCGTAGCCACCGACCTACGAGAACTCACCACATGTCATCGCTTTAGTGCCTGCGGAATCCGAAGGGCCATGCCCCATCCCGAGAGAGATCGGTAAACACGTACGGACTATTCGGAAACCCCCCTGAATAGAGTATTTCCTGATCTGCATGCCCCCCATCATGAATGCTCCCGACACTTCCCCAAGCTCTTTTAAAGCTGGCCCCCTTTTCGGGAAGCACAAAAAAGAAAGAAATTCAGCGCCTGGTAGTGACTCATCCCCTAGGGAGGGATAACGTCATAAATGAAGAGTGTGACCATGTACCGCCCGTTCCGTCCTGGCGCCCCTCACCAAGCGCCGCAGGGACCTAACACTACGGCTCATAGTGGCAACTAAGTTATTTCTTCGAGCCCCGAATCTCCGAACCTCGGCTGGGCTGAGCCACAAATTCTCCGAACCTTGGCAGGGCCAAGTAAAAATTCTCCGAACCTCGGCTGGGCCGAGCTACAAATCTCCGAACCATGGCAGGGCCAAGTAAAAAATTCTCCGAACCTCAGCTAGGCCGAGCCATAAATTCTCCGAACCTTGGCAGGGCCAAGCAAAAATTCTCCGAACCTCGGCTGGGCCGAGCTACAAGTTCTCCGAACCTTGGCAGGGCCAAGTAAAAAATCTTCGAACCTTGCAGGGCCAAGTAAAAATCTCTGAACCTCGGCTGGGCCGAGCTATGAAATCTCCGAACCTTGGCAGGGCCAAGTAAAAAATCTCCGAACCTCGGCTAGGCCGAGCTATGAAATCTCCAAACCTTGGCAGGGCCAAGTAAAAAATCTCCGAACCTCAGCTGGGCCGAGCTATGAAATCTCCAAACCTTGGCAGGGCCAAGTACGAATTCTTCGAACCTCGGCTGGGCCGAGCCACAAATTCTCCAAACCTTGGCAGGGCCAAGTAAAAATTCTCCGAACTCGGCTGGGCCGAGCAATGAAATCTCTGAACCTAGGCAGCCACAAACTCTCTGAACCTTGGCAGGACCGAATAAAACATCTATATACTTCGGCGGGGCCGAGCAATGAAATCTCCGAACCTTGGCAGGGCCAAATACGAATTCTCCGAATCTCGCGAGGCCAAGCCGCGAACATTCGAGCGAGACATAAATCACCGAATTTCGAACCAAGATAAGGAGCATGTTACGCCGAACAATCTCCAGACCGCCGCTTGCGAACCTCGACTAGATCGGATAGCGCGGGATCCTCGCCTAAGAATGAGCGGGATGCCTTTGTACCCCATGACCAGCGACAACAAACTCGGCACGAAAGAGATAAAGATTGAGAAACAGAATAGAACTCTCTTTATTGCCATCAAAACCAGTTACAAATGCCTGAAAGGCGTTACAAGAGCATTGAAATGCATAAAATAAAGACAAGTACAAACCTCGAGCAACTGCTCCAAAGTAGATCTGGGCAACTATGATGCTCCGGCGTCCGGACTGCCATACCAGATAAGCCGCATCCAGTCAGCTCGAGCCGATAATGGCCGGGCGACATGGACCAATCGTTGCGGCCAGTTTCAGTCAATAATGATATCTCGGTGACCCAACTGAGATATCAAGGTGACTGGAAAGGGCGGATGGAAGGCCATCCCAGACCACCCAATCGAGGGACCCCCCGGCGAGCAGGCAGGAAGCCAACGGACCCTGGCATCAGAACGCTCTCCCAAACCGAGTGTGCGCCACCCTGCCTTGCCAAGGCTCAAGGACAAGGTGTCGGCGGGCGGCACGCTTTCACCTCCTCCCCATATGGCAAAAGATTCCCCAGGCGGACGAGCCCAGGAATCCAAATCAGGGGAGGAGGCGAAATTCACTCAAACCATGGGGAGCCCGCGTGCACCTCCTACCATACGTCCCCGAAGGGGAACCACAAAGGTCACACTGGAAGAGCGTGTGTGCGCTCTCCGTGTGATCTCTGCGCCCTCCCTGTGCACTCTCCATATGATCTCCGGGACTCATCCCCTAAGGGCGAACCACTCTTCGGCAGCTCCTTCATCGCCCCAGCTATCCGGTTGCGAAGGGCTTATGAGAGGAAGGCTCGGTCCTCCCACTCGCAACAGCAGAGAAACGAGCATGATGGAAACTCTAGTGGGAAAGAAACTTTGGGAATGACTTAACACAATCCCACTTTCCCTTTTTATAGGCCAAAGATGGACTGGGAACAATTACCAAGGCTATAAGCCTCGAGATTCAAACACCCGGGCCATACCTCCACGTGGCCTCCCAGGATGAAAGCGGCGCCCTATTGCGCGCCGAGCCCACCGCCTGAATTATGACGCATGCGAAGATCTTCTCTTGATCTCGAATCGCGATCACTAAACGCAGAGAATCATCCACTGGCATTACGAAAACTGGCAGATTCAGGAGATCATCCTACGAAAACAAGGTCCTCCAATGGCAAACGGCTGCGTGCGCCGTACGTCAAAATGACCCACATGGGAAAAGAACACCTTTCGGAAAGCGTCAGAATAGCTTTATGTTTCCACAGTGCCGTATCACCAATTTCGGTGAAATAAAAACTGGTTTGCCTACAGAACAGCAGGGCGCTGGCAAGATAGCAAAAGGCGCGAAAACCGACTGTTCGTCGATTGCTTCCCAGCGAAGTTAGTCGCTCAAGGAACTCGTGCGACAAAATCGGGCGTCTCAAAACAAAATGAGCGCGAAGGCTACACAAACTATTCTTTCATTCAACGAAAAATGAAGTGACCAAAGGAAGCAAAAGTACTTTGGCAACCACCCTCATATGTCAGCACTAGCCGACCTACCTTGCTCGTCGGCCCTAGCCGACCTACCTTGCCCGTCGGCCCTAGCCGACCTATTTCATCTGTCAGCCCAAGCCGACCTATCCTGTCCGTCGGTCTTAACCGACTGACTTCGTTTCTCAAGTTTTAATTAGACACAAACCGAACCAGATCATCTATCGGTTCGCCAGCCAAGGCTATCGCCTCGCCTTGGCCAAGCCAATGCATTTCCTCAATCCCGAAATAAAGATGGCCAAAAAGCGTCAACAAGCCGTAAGTCGCTCGTGATTGAGGCAAAATTTGGAGCAAAAGGGCTATCCAAAGAAAAATACTCAAATGGAAATAGAAAGTTTATTCATTGAAAGACATCAGTCAGATTTTCAGAAAGCAAAACACAGGGGGCTCTTAAAGGCCGGGAACCACATCAGTTCTAGAGGAACCCTCGGTTACATTCGCAGAGGTGTGACTAGATTCGCCTTTCTCTAATGCCTTTGTCCCTTCAGCGGTAGTTTGCGATCGTCCTTCAGAAGCTGCGGCTTCGCTGGGACCCAGGACGGCACCAGGATTGGTATCAGAGATGTTGACATATTCATCCTCCTCTTCTCCTTCGGACTCACCGGCATCAGGAGCTTCAGTATCCAGAAAAGAGAGATCCCATTCCGGGTGCTCACTAGATATCTTGTCTTTACACTCTTCCATTCCAAGTTGGAAGGCATCAATGCCGATTGCGTCCTGTTCCCCCTTGAGTATGGCGAGCTGCACCTTAGCCTCAGCAACTTGCTTCTCAGCCTCGGCAACTTGAGCCCGCAGAATAACGTTTTGCTCCTCAAACTCGCCGGCCCGCACCTCGAGTTCTGAGCTCTTATTGCGGCTAGACACGAGCTCGCTTGGAGAGCCCGATTCTCCGACCTTAACTTTGCCGTCTGCAAAACCAAATCAGTTGGCATCACAAGAGACCAACAAAAGAAGCTAGAAGGGGGGGATGAGATCGTACCTCCTCCTCTCGCCTGGCCAACCTTTTGGTCAGCTCCTCGGCCTCACCCCTGGCCCTTGTTCTATCAGCTCTAACCAGCTCGATCCTCTCCTGGAGAACATTAATCCTCGACTGCTTGGCTTCGACCTCTCCCCGGGCTTGGGATAGCTCGTTGCTCACCCGGGCCATCATCCCTTGGTGCCATTAGCGCCGGCCCTTAAGTCGGCGATTTCATCATCGCGCCGCTTCAGTTTCTCCTCTACCTCATCGAGCATTCTGGTCAGGCGCTTTCTCTCGTCGGCAGCTTCCCTTCCTAGCCGACCCAAACTCTCACTATGTTCCCGTCGCATCGCCTTCACCTCCTCGGAATGTTTTGACTCAACTCTGGCCAGCTCCAGGCATGCGTCCTCATTCTTCGCCAAGAGTCCCTGCAACTCCTCCACTTTGCATTTTTGCTTGGACACTTCGGCTAGAGCGGCCTGATACGATGCCTTCATTCCCTCCAAACCTCTGTTGCTAATGGCCAGAAGTTCACCGAACTTCTCGGACACCTTTACTCGCGATTGAAGTTCAGCGTTGTCTCTCCTGGCCTGAATGCTAGCCCCCGTCGCCAAACTCAGACGCCAGCACATCGTCCGAGAAAGCAAGACACTCTGCAGGACAAAAGATGAGTAAAAATCATGATTAGGTCAATCAGAAAGCATCCACCGCCCAAGAGCGGTGACTCACCCGAGAGGCATAGGCCCGCATCATCTTCATGAGGGTCGGATTGTCAATATCGGGGAGAAGGTGGATACTTTCGGCCACTCTCTGTTGCCCAAACGCGGCGTCGACCAACTCCAGATCCGCAAACTTGTCCGCCGAAGGATCCGCGCCCGGGTACAAGGCCGACCTCATCAAGGCAGAAAACGCCTCCTCTACACCAGCGTTCAAGCTACTGGGCTGACCATCTCCGTCCGAGGAACCAACCTGGGGGACCTCCATCTGAGAGGCCTTCAACCTCCCAGCCTCTTCTATCAGAGCCCTAGCTTGGGTTTCTTTGGACAATTCGGCCAGCCCAAGCGCCAGCCTCCCCAAAATCCTTTTCAAAGAAGTCCCCATTGCTGGACTCTCACCTTGCTGCGCTTCTTCTTCCGACCCGTCCTTTCTGGTCATAACCACCTGCGTCTCCTCCGCAGGCTCTCCCGAGGCCTCTGTCTGGCCTGTTTCTTGACCCGCTACGAGCGGTCCAGCATCGCTACCCCCGGACTCCTCCCTAACCTCTCCACCAGCGCATCTCCCCTTGCTCCCCCACTGGAGTCGGTAGCAGCCCCGCGGAGGTGGAAGGCCCCCAGAAACGACCGCTTCCGTCGGATCCGTCGCCGGTTCCTCTTTCATAGGGGACGCAACCAGACGAGCCAACGGAGTCTCATCTGAACTATCCGATATTTCCAATACGGGAGGACAAGGGATCGCGGCTGTCCTCCCTAGATCCTCCTTCGCCTTCGGCGCTCCTATCATGACCGCTCCGGCGTCCGGCGAGCTCCTTGAGGAGGTGTGAGCCCTTTTCTCGGGCCTACCACTATCCACGCCGCTGCTCTCCCCTGGGCGCTTGCCCCTCTTCCTCTTGGCGAGGCTCGACAATGCCGACCTCTTGGCTGTAAGAACGGAACATATGCGATTAAATCCAAACACGTTCGTCGGGGTAACACGCAGCGGAGAAAGTAAAAGGGAGGACTCACATTGCGGGTCCAGGGGGCTAAGCCCGGTGGCAAAGAGGGCCCCCTCCGATAACAGATCGTTGGCCGAAAACACTTGGCCATTGCGGAGGACATCCAAAATCTCTCCTCCTGCTCTGACAAAACTGGATGCGCCTCGGCATCCCGGACAAAGTTTCCCCATTTTTGCGGGAAAGTCGAAACCAATATTCCCATCGGCGATGACAAACCGACTCTTCCATCCCTTTATAGAGGATGGCTTATCCACAATCACGTTAAAGGACCTCCGAGGTCCAATATATGGCCACTCCGATTTCCTTCCGGGTATCAGATGATAACAAGCACAGAAAAGAGGGAGAGTGGCGGCAATCCGAATTTGGTGGCACATTGAGATAAATCCGATGATGCTCCGCCAGTTGTTTGGGGCCACCATCATCGGACAGATGTTATAGTGAGTCATGATTTCCTTCACCAAGGGATGGAGAGGAAAACAGAAGCCTGCTTTCAAGCTGTCTTCATAAACGAAGACCCCGCTCTCCAGATCCCGCGAGACCCTATGTCCAGGCTCTGGCACTCGCAGGACGACATCTGGGGGCATGTCATACCACTGATGAATCCTTCCCACATCCTCAGCAACGATCTCCGAAGCTACGTCGTCGGGGCTCATCGTCATCTTAGCCGAGAAAAGCACCAGGCGAAACGGCAAGCGTTGTGAGGGGGGAGACTCTTCAAGAAACAGAACGAGAGAATACTGCAAACATGTATTTATAGTGTGGCTATCGCTTTGCTTCCCCGCTAAGGAAGCCGCCTTGAGAAGACGAGGCGCCTCGCCCGAGGCGTTCGGAACCGCCTCGACAAACGCCATATTATTCGGATTTGTGACGTGGCGTGCTCCCAACCGTCACTCTTGGAGGAGCCTTACCCACGAAGGCATGATGACCCTGCCGCATTAATTAGAGCATCATTGCATGGGCTGTCTAAATCAAATCGCCCCATTCAAAGCGTGCCACTTGGACTTATACTCCCTATGCCCGAACCTACGCTTCGAACTAGGGAGTGGAGGGCATATGTTGAGGGGTAAAATCATCATTGCATTAATATCCGTGCAAGGAGGCTAAGACCGACCTCCTCCCTTCGTCTCTCCCGAGCTCCCATAGCTTGTCCTCCCCGAGCTCCCATAGCTCGGCTCTCCCGAGCTTCCATAGGTCGTCCTTCCCGAGCTCCCAAAGCTCGGCTCCACCGAGCTTCCGTAGCTCGTCCTCCCCGAGCTCCCATAGCTCGGCCTTCCCGAGCTTCTATAGCTCGTCCTCCCCGAGCTTCCATAGCTCGTCTTCCTCCGAGCTTCCATAGCTCGGCTCTCCCGAGCTTCCATAGCTCGTCCTCCCGAACTTCCATAGCTTGGCTCTCCTGAGATCCCATAGCTCGGCCTTCCCGAACTTCCTGTGGCTCGTTTCCCCCGAGCCTCCATGGCCCGGCTTCACTGAGCGACCCACAATCCGATACTCACCTCTGCGGAACCTGACGGGAGAGCCTAAGCCTACTGTAACAACATCCTAGGCAAGGAATCATGTTGAGAGTGGTCTAGAACCTATTAAGGCTACCCGAGACCTACACACCTACCAGATCTCAAGCCATCAAGGAGCTCTCCTAGCCGTCGATCTCCTAACAGACAAGATATGGATCCCAACAGCCCCACAACGGCTTGATTCGATCCACCTCCGTATCCTAACAACCTCTGAACCTTCCAGAAGGCGCTCAAGATACAGGTGACAACCTATAAATATCACGCTCGCAGATTCCCTCAGGTACGCGCGCGCTCACACCCTCACTCCCACTCTCCTGCTGCTCGTCGGTGCTCTCGCCTCCTAGAACTTCCGATTGGTCGCCTTCGGAGGACTCCCCGGAGGGATCCACCTCCCGTTTTCTGATTGATCGCCGATTTCTCCCCACTGACTTGAGCGTCGGAGGGTCTTCTACGGAGGGCCACCCCCAACGCCTCTCGCACAAGGACTTGTGTGCAGGTCCGTTCCTGAAGATCGACTGCGTCCGAGTCGAAGGATGGATCCCCGCGGCAACAGATAATATCGATCGAAAAGTAAATTAATACTACATAATAAAAGTGAATCATAATCGAATTCTAATTTTTCTCATCCAATTTACATACGAACCACTCTTGGGCTGTTCGGATGTCGACCCTGTCCAACTCGATGACTCGTACGTATCATGCATGTCCAGTTTTAATCTTATCCGGTTCCAACCGAGAAAAAAATAAAATCCTTGGAGAGAGGCTTGGAACAGCTTAGAAGATACTTATAATTGAAAAAATGAATTGCCGACCAACAGCTTTGACGATGTAGCTCTCTCCAAGCTGGCCCTGCCTTGATAGATACAGTAAGTAAGGAGCCCTAAAATAGTTCCACTGTAGCACCATAACACCGTATCACCCGCCAGCCCGCGGGGTTGCCGCTTTCAGCTTTAAGCCTTTATTTGGATGAAAAAAAAAATTAGGAAAAGAAAAAAAAAAAAAGATGAGAAAATAAAATTTATATTATTAGATGAAAAGAAAAGTAAAAAAGAATTAAAAAAATAGAAAGAAAAAATTGATGAATTTCACATAAAAACTTTCTTTTCGAAACTAGAGGGATTTTGAAGAAAAAATTTAAAAATGCTTTTTATTTTTTTATTTTAATATTAATTTTTTTAAAAAAATATATTTTTTAATTATTTATAATAAAATATTATTATTAAATTATTTATTTTTTTAATCTTTTTTTACTTATCTAAACAGGAGAAAATATTTTCTTTTTATTTTTTTCTTCTCTCCTTTTCTTTCTTTTTTTTTTTTTTTTTTTCTTCTTTCCTACTTTCTCTTCATCCAACACGCCATCCCAGGCGATGAAGAACCGTCAACGAACGGATATCGACCGTCCGATACGGAGCTGACCGATCCCCGACCGGACGACTGCTAGAAACGCGTCCTACTCCAACTGGCCGGGCCCACCGACAGCTGGGCAGTAACTGAAGCCACGTATCATCGAGCTGGAATCGACATGGTTTTCTTTTCTTCCCCGGATATTTTGGAATCGATCGGACGAAGCCGAGCTGTTTTAAATAGCGAGGAGTAAGGGGAGCGGGAACGCAAGCGCCCCACCACTCCTCTTTCTCCATAGCTTTCGTCCTTAGAGTTTCCTTTTGTTCTGTCTCCTCTCTCTCCGTCACGCCTTCTTCGAGATCTGAGAGGACTTCCGTTCTCCTGCTCAGGCTTCGAGGTACTGTTTTTTTTTTTTTTGGGGGGGCTCCTGCGACCTATGTTTGAGCCCGGATCTGATGCATTTTTGGTTGTCCTGAACAGAGTTTTGTGTCTGGATCTTTGGATCGAGGGGTTATTTTGTTTGGGCTTTGGTTTAATGCATCTGGTTTGGGTTTAGATCGATTTAGAACGAAGATTTATCATTAGATCGTGGATTTTTTATCATTTAAGCGCGACGTTCTATGTTTCTTTTTTCTTTTTTTTCCCGATCCACCAATGTGGGTTTCAGTTTCTTATAGCTTGTGGTGTAAGCTGGAACAGCGCTTTTTATAGAGCTCCGATATGCGTCTCTCTTGCGAACTATCCATCTATATCTTTACAATATATATAGTTTCCTGCTGGTCATTGGATATATGCAGTTGAGATGCCATGCTATCAGTTATAACGCGCACTTTCCAAATCTAGAACTTATATTCTGATTTTTTTTAAAAAAAATTATTTACTACACCAGTAACTTATTCGGTCCAGCTTCGTCCTAAAAAATCTTATTATAAATACGGATTGTACATTCGCATCCCCATTTACCTTGGTATCTGCTTGACTTTATAAATTTTCTTTGGTTAAATGCTTCTGTTTTCTTGGTTGAATGATCACTAAAAGAAGATAGGTATTTTTTCCCATTTTCCACCCTATCTCACAAAATAATATTTTTTTCTTTTTCTTTTTTTAATAGTCATGGAATCATTTGTAGTTGCACTTTGTTCTCTTTCCATTATTTTAGAAAAGGAACGACATTCTAGTGTCCTTGTTGAAGGTTGCTTGGGTCTGTAGTTGAGTTACTTTTTTTATTTAATCTTCCATTGCAACCAACGTGCTAACAAAAATCATCTACTTATATCATTTGAGGGTGCACAGCAATGTTAGATACTTAATTTAAGCAGCTGGCTCCTTTATTTGCCTTCCCCCATCTTACTCTTTTTTGGACGCATTCCTCCATGATAATTTGATCCATCAGGTCCGCATATAGCAGCATGATTATTTAGTAGTGCCTTTAGATATGCGCCATCATGGAAGCAGATGACCAGTGGTGGAAAAACGGATCATATTTGTGTTTTAATGCCTCGCGGAGATGACATGAAGCCCAATGATCATAGATGGCAGAATTTAAATGGGATTAGTTGCAAAAAAAGCGTGTATAAAAAATAGAAAAGACGCAGAAATCTTCCTAATTTGAGAAGCACTGGATAGCATGGCATGGGATCAAGCTCCCTTCAACAACCTCAATTGGGAATAAGACTTGTTGGTTTTTCAACAATGGAGATAATATAGTTCTATTTTACTTAGTGAAGGGGCCGATTCATAGTTAAGGTGCCATAGATTAGCTCGTTTTGCTCATTTGATTTTAAATTATATTCAATCAGTCCTGATCCAATATGTTAGATACGATGATACCTCTAAACTGCTTACCAAAAAAGTGTTTGAGATATTTAACAAAGACATTGAAGGGTTAAAAATGGATAATCTGAATAACATAAAAAAAATGCATGTTTTTCTTACCACTTAATTAATGTATAGGCAAAAGTCTCTAAAACATATGATTTTGATGTATAAATAATTCAGAGTAGTAGGACACACTTAATAGCTTGAATTATAGGTGTTGAACTGCTATCATCCAATTAAAGCTGAATTTGGATATCCTTCATTGGTTTGAACTGTATCCTTTAATGTGAAGTGTGTAGTCTATGATGAACTAATTGACTGCATTTTGCAATGCAAGCTTGTTTTCCTGCCACATGCTTTAATCATGAATAAGAAGTGAATTTTCACCGAATGTGATGGAAAGCTGTGTCCAAGAACAGTGTATCTGAAGCACGCTGATAACAGATTTGCGACAACCACCACATATTATGCCTAGTTTGCATGTATTAGCTTTTTTGAGGCCATAAAGTCGTGGTTACCCCTCTTAAATTGCATGACTTGCCAAACACCTATAATTGGATACAGTCAATTAGAATTGATAATCTAGGATTGTGAGATATTTCAGGACGCAAAGTCTTCCTTGTTCTACAGCCCTTGTCAACCCAAGTAATAAATCTAGTTTTTAACTACTGCATCACTCTGTAATATAGACCACAGGCTCAATTCTTTCATTGTCAGTTGGTTTTGTGTGCTTGTAGTTTTCTACGTTGCTGATTTTGAGATGTCCCAGGGAGAATACTTATTTTGGAAATTTTAATGTTTGTTTGCCAGCTTGTCATCATGGCTCCACCTCTTGAAAAAGCAAACAAGCCTTCCAACTTTCACGTGTCGCATCAGTCTCTCAATGAAAGAATTATTTCGTCCATATCCAGGAGGTCTGTTGCAGCACATCCTTGGCATGACCTTGAAATAGGTACTCATTTTTCCTATCGTTTAGATTACATTCTGCAGCACACACATTCCTTTCATTTAAGGGCTTGTTTGATTAGCTGTTGATCTTAACTGTTGGCCAACAGCTATCTCACCTACCTGTTGGCTGTTTTCTGTTGGCCAATAATCAATCCAAACTATTGAAACAGCTGTCAGTCAACACCACCTAAAGGTGTTCCAACAGTCAATCTAAACAGAATCTAAACCTCTCTCTCTCTCTTAATATTCTTTCTCACTTGGATTTTTCATTTGGGATGCAGGTCCTGGTGCGCCTACCATATTCAATTGTGTAAGGAAGTTGTTCTCTTTTTCCAAGTGAATTGTCATGTTTGTCTAAACTTGATAATAAACCAGGCACTGAAAAAAGATGCCTGAGTATCATGAATGCTTAGTTTGGTTGTTGTGGGAGTTAAAGCTACTTCCACTGAAGATGCAGCACTGCTCCTTTAATTCTTGAGTTCGTAAACCATTGTGATTTGCAATCTGTGAACCATGTTTACACATTGAAAGGAAATGATATGAATTGCAGAGATGAAGCTAGGAGTTGTTATTATCTGAATCAAAGATTTAGATGTCAAAAATATGATTGATGAAAGACTGGCCTTTCTTGCAGGTGGTGGAAATAGGTAAGGGAAGCAAGGTGAAATATGAACTCGACAAGAAAACTGGGCTGATAAAGGTCAGCTAGAAAGACTACTCATTGTTGCTTAAGTTCAGCATTGTACTGTGATTATATTGTTTCTTCTATGCATGCAGGTTGACCGTGTGCTCTACTCATCAGTGGTATACCCCCACAACTATGGATTCATCCCCCGCACTCTCTGTGAAGACAATGATCCCATGGATGTGTTAATTATCATGCAGGTATTTTGCAGTATATATTTCAATTTCAGTGTAATGGTTGCAATGTGAATATTCCTAAGTGTGCTTATCATATAAACAATGTTAAAGAAATGTCAATGTTTGGTCTCAAAAGGAAATTAGCAGAGTGAAGCGATAACAAAGTTTGCCCCCCTTTTCTTCATGTTGAACATCCTTGTGCTGTTCTTCTTTCTTATGTGCTATCTTGTTTCAGTTATTTTCCTTAAAATTCTTTTTAAAACATTTCATGCCTCTGATTCTATTTCTACAGGAACCAGTGCTCCCAGGATGTTTCCTTCGGGCTAAAGCCATAGGTCTCATGCCTATGATTGATCAGGTGTAGTTCTCTCTGTAAATAAGCACATGTGACGATGGTTTCATTGCCGAACTATTTGATTGTAATATTAAGTTCCAAGTTTTAAGGCTCCATGAAGTTTAATGCATTTTGCAATATCATGCATAAGCTTTAGCTTTTTTGAGGGAAGAAGTTCTGATGCAGTTTTTGTTGTTGGAAACAGGGAGAAAAGGATGATAAAATAATTGCAGTATGCGCCGATGATCCTGAATACAAGCATTACTCCGATATTAAGGAGCTCCCGCCTCACCGCTTGGCTGAAATTAGGCGCTTCTTTGAAGACTGTATCCTCATAATTTAACTAGAATTTTGAGTTATCTGTACGGGCAAATTGATATTATGACATATTTTAATGACCTCAGCATCTCTATGAGAAGGCCTAGTAATCTTAAGACTTGGAACCACTTCCTGCCCACATAATTTCACCATATACAATTCTTTGTTTCTTATTCACCTAAATGCCTATCAATTGTTTGGTATTGCCTAATCTTTCACAGTTGAATTTTAGAACATATATAGATGTTTCCTACTGACACTGCATGTTCTTTTTCCCTGTATTGGCCGTTTGCATCCGTTCATGATCCATCTTATGATGAATCTTAACCTTGCCATGGGACTGATCAGCAGTGAAGACCGAACATGTGGTCGGTAACGTACCGAAGTCGTAGGTTCATAGCCATATTTAGCAAGTATTTGTGCTTTTGTAAGACCATGCATCATATTAATGGTTTTCTCCTTGAACATGACAAATTAGATAAGAAAAATGAAAACAAGGAAGTTGCAGTGAATGACTTCCTCCCTGCCACCGCTGCTTATGAAGCCATACAACACTCCATGTAAGGGACTGTTGTATACTTGTTTTGCATAATTTCTGCATATGGTGCTCTAATTCCAGCGAAGAACAACCTTGCATGCATGTTATTGCCAAAATAAACTTTGCAATGAAAACTGGTTAGCTACATGGCAATTATTCTGGAAGCATAAGCATGCAGTATTCTATCGCAGAACGTATTACATCAGTACATTGTGATCTGCATGTGATGAAATGCCCTAGTCAACTGTTATTAAGCAGAAAGTGCTAACCAAGTGAAACAATAAGAAACCCCCCTGCCATGTGCGTGTGATAGTATGCTGCTGATGGGTTGTCTTGTTGGTAATTAAGTAGCATTGCTTCATGCACAAGTATATAATTTTTTTCCTGTCGTGAATGGCATGCATAAATTCTTTGTTTGATAATTTACCTCCTGTTCTTCAATCTTTGAAGGGATCTCTATGCAACTTACATAGTGGAGAGTCTGAGGAGGTAGGATTCCCTCAAGGATTATGATACATTGAGCGATGATTATCAGATGGCCTTTTTGAAGCCGCAGTCTCCCATATGAAAAAAGGCATTACAGCAGAAATTGTTTTTCATGGTGGTGGTTACAACTAGCTGGTGTGATTGAAGCATGTAAACCAGAAAAATGGAAAGGAATAAGAAAAGAAACACAGGCATATAGCAGTTGTTTACTAAATAGTATGTATTTTGATGAATTCAACAGTGCAGGGGATTTGAGTACCTGCCAATGTTCATTGAATTTTAAGAGCACAAGAATTGTAAGAGTATGTGACAGTCTTTTGTTTTAAATAAACACAATTCAATTCATAATTCAAATGCAGAAGACTAGAGGTAGCATCAACATCATTAGTCTTGCAGCCTTTGTGGACACCTTAATTGATGCAATGCTCGTATCCAGGTTTATTTTGTCTTGTATGAGGTAGCTGCTACCCCCTACAGATTACAAGGCAAGTGGATTTGTGAGAGACTGCGATTACTCACCTTTGCATGGATGTAGTCAGGAGTGTTGTGTATTGTATTTTCTAGTTTATCCTCTGTCGGATGATGAATAAATTGGTCATACCCTGTGTTGACGTCAAGTCACCTTCCTCGAACGATGGAAAAACGAAGATCTCCCTCGCCAGAGTCCTGCAAGAAAAGTCTCGGAGACCGGATGCTCCGGTGGGGACCCTCCGACGCTCAAGTCAGTCATTTGGGAACAGACAAGAGTTTGCTAGCAGAAGAAAGCTAGAGAATTAGGGTTCAGGATCCTTCCCTCGTCGTAAGTATGGCCTTTATACATGTTCGAAGGTTTTCCTCTTTCATGTTTCCAGAAGGTTAATGATTTCGAGATACTGCTGTCCGGTAACGGACAAAAGGCAATGCTGACAGTGATGGATCGTGGGCGTATCAGAGGTGTCCTGCCTCACTTGCCACCTGCCAGTACGACATTACAAGTGTCTGGGGGCTATGGTTGCATCAGGCGCGCACCATTATGGGATATGGCCACATGCAGCCGCAGGCGAATGGTGGGTCGTACGCCATAACGAGGTATGGCCACACACAGTTGCAGGCGAGTGGTGGATCATACGCCGTAACGGGGTATGGCCATGCACTGTTGCAGGCGAGTGGTGGACCATACGCCGTAACGGGGTACGTCTATGCACTGTTGCAGGCGAGTGGTGGGCTACATGGGTATGCCAGGTGACTCGAGACTATAGGTTACCGGTCCCAAGAGCCGGATCATGACGGAGCTCGAGGCCGAGGGTGCCTATGAGGCTGGAGCCCGAGGCCGAGGGTGAAGCTCGAGGCCGAGGGTGCCTCGGAGGCTGAAGCCCAAGGTCGAGGCTGAAGCTCAAGGCCTAGGGCGCCTCGGAGGCTGAAGCTCGAGGCCGAGGGTGCCTTGGAGGCTGAAGCCCAAGGCCGCAGGTGCCTCGGAGGTCGAGGCGGGGCTCCGTCAGTCTCCCTTACCGTTAACCCTGACGGTGCTAGATCAGCCACATCAGATGCCCCCTCATCCCTGAGACGCAGCGGGCCCATCTCTACAAGGCAAAAGGGATGTCACCTCCTTAGTGGCTGATCGCCGTCCGTTGCCAACCGCTCCCGGATATGTGTCTCTGGGTGCTGCAATGACTTTACGCAGGCGACATGGGGGATGTGAAGGGGCGGTCGCTGCCATCCGCCTGATCGCAGCGATCGTCCTCGAGTCGAGGTTGCCCTCTTGAAATTCATGAAAAGTGGCCGCCATCATTGCCATCATGACGATGACATCAGCGGCATCCCATCATTGGCCGGAGGCGGATCGTCTCACGCGCCGAGCGCCTGCCGAGGCGGCCCAGCCTATAGCGAAAGGCCGCGTGGCTGGGTAAGTAGGGCGAGATGATTTGAAATCGTTTTAAGCCGGGTGAAGGACTGGCCTCCATCACTTTGCTTCAGTTATCTTCTTCCTCTGGCCCCCGACTTCTCCTGCAACCCGAGAATCAGCTTTCGCCATTTTCTTCTCTAGGTTAGCCCTCTGTCCCTTCCAGACCTTCCTTTTTCTTCATCACTTCCTGCCATGGCCTCCTCTCCTTCTTGGTCCTCTACTCCTCCTAGCGACCACATTTCTTCCTCGAGGCTTCGTGCCTCTCCTTCTCCTCTCTCGTGGTCCTTCGATCTGGAGGATCGCGCTCCCCTTGCCCAGTGGCAGGTCACCGGCCGGGCTCCCGCGAGGAGACGCCCGGTGGCCGTCGGTAGGGCTCCAGCGAGGAGGCACCGGGCGGCGGCCGGCACCTCCTCGAGGGTGGGGGCGGAATCCTCGACGGGGACCGCCTCCACAGTAACGGGCCAAGACCTGGCGAATATCAGGGCCCATTATTAGATCTCCCGAGATGTTGGGCTTTTCCTTCCGACCCCCAATGACAGGGTGGTCTCTTCCCGGCCCAGTAGAGTGGCCGTTTATGAAATTTCTTTTAGATTAGGTCTCCGCCTGCCTTTTCATCCTTTCTTCATCAATCTTTTGGATTATTACTCCCTGACCCTCACTCAGCTGGTCCCAAACTCCCTTCGGACCATTTGTGCTTTCATTATTCTCTGCCACCACCTCCAAGTTGCGCCCCGACTCTCCCTCTTCCGCAGTTTTTACATCCTTAGGCAGCAGGCGGGTTGGTGGCTATTCCAGCCCCGACCCGGCCGTGTCCTTAAGCTGCTTCTCCCTTCCTCCGTCAAGGGATGAAAATCCCGGTTCTTCTTTGCGGACCTCGACCAATTTAAGCCCGGGTGGGGGGATCCTGACCTTCGGCCCAACATGAACTCCACTATACTCTCGGGGGACAAGGAAGCACTGGGGCAGTTGTTGACTGCCGACAACCCTAGGTACAACCTGCTTATGTCAGAGGATAATTTCCGGCTGGCGGGCCTCACCACCCAAACCGGTGAGTAACAGATGTCCCCATGCTTCGCCAAATTTCATTTTTTCCTTTTTCTCCTCCTCCCTCTTTTTTTTTTAACTCTGACGGGTGCTGTGCAGCCATGAAGCTCCCGACCGCAAACTCAAGAAGGCCGCTGCTAAGAGGATGAGGGCCCAGGAGGGGCCGAGCAAGGGGCAGCAGGCCTCGGCCTCCAAACGTCCGATGGTGCGGGCTTCCCTGCCTCCCGAGCGCCAGGGGCCTCCGACTGCGCCCGTGGATCTGACGGCCGACACCCCACCGAGGAGGTAAGGGTTGAGGGGGTGACCGAGGAGCCCCAAGTGCCTACCGAACCAGCCCCGGTAGAGGCAGAATAGGGCCTAGGCGTCGAGTCTCCGGTGGCAGCAAGCCCGCCTCTTGAGGAAACGCCGGCGGGCAGCCTCCCACGTAACGAGCCCGAGTGCACTGAGGCCACCGAGGGAAGTGGGGCCGGACCGACCCCCCGCGGGTTTTCCTTGATGAACAACGGATGCCGAGCGGAGTGGCTCATATCCCAGGTCGTTCAGCCCGACTTTTAGGAGGAACTCCGGAACCTAGAGGCGACTAGGTTCTTCAAGGAGGCTTTCTCAGCCCTGGTCCGAGTAAGTTACCTTCCTTGCCCTTGACTTGAAATTTTTAATAGTTTGCCTGGCTGATATCTGAGTACAAGTGACGAACTCCCTGGTGCTCACTCAGGAGGCTATCGGTGAAGGGGAGGCCGTCCTCCGCCAGGTCCAGCAAGACGCCGAGGACGCCCAAGCCCTGGCCAAGGCTGCAGAGAAGGCTCTGGAATTAGCGAGGACCGACCGAGCCGATGAAATAAAGAGAGCCGGGAGCAGAGCGGAGGCTGAAGCCAACCGATTGCGAGCGGCACTCAGTTAACTTACCGAGGCCGAGGGCGCCACCAAAGCCCGAAACATTCACATTGCCGAGTTGAACTCGGCCATCCAAGCGACCGAGGATAGGGCAAGGCGTGCTGAGGAGGAGGCGAAGCACGCCAAAGAGGCCGAGAGGACGGCGGTAGCCTCTCTGACCACGGAGAGGGAGGCCCGAGCTGCAGAGGTGGAGGCAGCCGCTGAGGCTAGGGCCGCAAAGGCCGTAGAGGAGTTCCGGGCGTCCGAATGCTTTTCGGATGAACTGGCCGAAGCTTCAACGGCGCCTATCTTCAGGGGTTCCGATGCGGAAAGGAGAAAGTTTCCTGGGACCTGAACCTCCCATAAGCCTTAGAGGTCGAGCCGGAGCGTCTCTCCGAAGTATCCTCGTCCAACGATGAGCCTGCAACGGCCGACCCGTGAACTTTGTAATTTCCTCCTAATTTTTGTAAAGTCCGACTTGGTCGGCAATTTGTAAGCACCATCATTAATGGAATTATTTTTAGATAACTACATTGTGTCGCTTTTAAACCCGAGCTGCCGACGTGGGACCCTTTGGGGCTTCGTCGGCACCGGAGGGTAGCTTTTACACACCCACGAGGGACCTTCACTTAGCTGTATAGGGCCAGACCCTTGGGAAAGCCAAGAAAAACTCGGCTTCCAGGGACCGATGGAACATCGGCCTTGGAACGCCGAGGAAGGCTTGGGCTTCTGGGAACCGATGGAACATCAGGTCTTAGAACGCCGAGGAAGGCTCGGGCTTCTGAGGACCGATGGAAAATCAGCCTTGGAACGTCAGGAAGGCTCGGGTTTCTGGGGACCGATGGAACATCGGGTTTTGAAGCGCTGAGGAAGGTTCGGGCTTCTGGGGACACGATGGAACATTGGCCTTGGAACGCCGAGGAAGGCTCGGGCTTTTTGAATCCGATGGTACATCGGGTCTTCAGTGCCAATGGTACATTGGGCTTTTCATGCCGAGATGGCCTCGGGCTTTTTGAATCTGATGGTACATCGGGTCTTCGGTGCCAATGGTATATTGGGCTTTTCATGCTGAGCTGGCCTCAAGCTTTTTGAATCCGATGGTGCATCGGGTCTTCGGTGCGAATGGTACATTAGGCTTTTTATTGAAAGCCGATGGTACATCGGTCTGGCAGTGGCACACTGAGCTTTCCATGCCGAGCTAGCCTGGGATTTTTGAATCCGATGGTACATCGGTCTGCCAGTGGTACACTGGGCTTTCCATGCCGAGCTAGCCTTGGGCTTTTTGAATCCGATGTACATCAGGTCTTCGGTGCCAATGGTACATTGGGCTTTTTGTTGAGAGCCAATGGTACATCGGTCTGCCAGTGGTACACTGGCTTTCCATGCCGAGCTAGCCTCGGCTTTTTGAATCTGATGGTACATCGGGTCTTCGGTGCCAATGATATATTAGGCTTTTTGTTGAGAGCCGATGGTACATCGGTTGCCAGTGGTACACTGGCTTTCCATGCGAGCTGGCCTCGAGCTTTTTGAATCCGATGGTACATCGGGTCTTCAGTGCCAATGGTACATTGGGCTTTTTGTTGAGAGCCGATGGTACATTGGCCTTGGAACGCCGAGGAAGGCTCGGGCTTTTTGAATCCAATGGTACATCGGATCTTCGGTGCCAATGGTACATTGGGCTTTTCATGCCGAGCTGGCCTTGGGCTTTTTGAATCTGATGTTACATCGGGTCTTCGGTGCCAATGGTACATTGGGCTTTTCATGCCGAGCTGACCTCAGGCTTTTTAAATTTGATGGTACATCGGATCTTCAGTGCCAATGATACATTGGGCTTTTTGTTGAAAGTCAATGGTACATTGGTCTGCCATGGTACACTGGCTTTCCATGCCGAGCTGGCCTCGGGTTTTTTGAATCCGATGGTAACAGGTCTTCGGTGCCAATGGTACATTAAGCTTTTTGTTGAGAGCCGATGATACATCAGTCTGCCAGTGGTACACTGGGCTTTCCATGCCGAGCTGGCCTCAGGCTTTTTGAATCGGATGGTACATCGGGTCTTCAATGCCAATGGTATATTGGCTTTTTATTGAGAGCCGATGGTACATCGGTCTGCCAGTGGTACACTGGGCTTTCCATGCGAGCTGGCCTTCGGCTTTTTGAATCCGATGGTACATTGGGTCTTCGGTGCCAATGGTACATTGGGCTTTTTGTTGAGAGCCGATGGTACATCGGTCTGCCAGTGGTACATTGGGCTTTCCATACTGAGCTAGCCTCGGGCTTTTTGAATCCGATGGTACATGGGTCTTCGGTGCCAATGGTACTTTGGGCCTTTTGTTAAGAGCCGATGATACATCGGTCTGCCAGTGGTACACTGGGCTTTTCATGCCAAGCTGGCCTCAGGCTTTTTGAATCCGATGGTACATCGGATCTTCGGTGCCAAGGTACATTGGCTTTTTGTTGAGAGCCGATGGTACATCGGTCTACTAGTGGTACACTGGGCTTTCATGCCGAGCTGGCCTTGGGCTTTTTGAATTCGATGGTACATATTAGGTCTTCGGTGTCAATGGTACATTGGGCTTTTTATTGAGAGCCGATGGTACATCGATCTGCCAGTAGTACACTGAACTTTCCATACCGAGCTGACCTCATGCTTTTTGAATCCGATGGTACATCGGGTATTCGGTGCCAATGGTACATTGGGCTTTTCATGCTGAGCTGGCCTTGGGCTTTTTGAATCCGATAGTACATCAGGTCTTTGGTGCCAATGGTACATGGGCTTTTTGTTAAGAGCCGATGGTACATCGGTCTGCCAGTGGTACACTGGGCTTTTCATGCCGAGCTGGCCTTGGGCTTTTTGAATCTGATGGTACATCGGGTCTTCGGTGCAAATGGTACATTGGGCTTTTTGTTGAGAGCCGATGGTAATCGGTCTACTAATGGTACACTGGGCTTTCCATGCCGAGATGGCCTCGAGCTTTTTGAATCCGATGGTACATTGGGTCTTCGGTGCCAATGGTACATTGGCTTTTTATTGAGAGCCGATGGTACATCGGTCTGCCAGTGGTACACTGGACTTTTCATGCCGAGCTGGCCTTGGGCTTTTTGAATCCGATGGTACATCGGGTCTTTAGTGCCAATGGTACATTGAGCTTTTCATGCCGAGCTGGCCTCGGACTTTTTGAATCCGATGGTACATCAGGTCTTCGGTGCCAATGGTACATTGGCTTTTTGTTGAGAGCCGATGGTACATCGGTCTGCCATTGGTACACTGGGCTTTCCATGCCGAGCTGGCCTCGGGCTTTTTGAATCCGATGGTACATCGGGTCTTCGGTGCCAATGGTACATTGGGCTTTTTATTGAGAGCCGATGGTACGTCGGTCTGCCATTGGTACACTGGACTTTCCATGCCGAGCTGGCCTTGGGCTTTTTAAATCTGATAGTACATCAGGTCTTCGGTGCCAATAGTACATTGAGCTTTTTGTTGAGAGCCGATGGTACATCGGTCTGCCAGTGGTACACTGGGCTTTAAATGCCGAGCTGGCCTTGGGCTTTTTGAATCCGATGGTACATCGGGTCTTCGGTACCAATGATACAATGGGCTTTTCATGCCGAGCTAGCCTCAGGCTTTTTGAATCCGATGGTACATCGGGTCTTCGATGCCAATGGTACATTGGAATTTTTATTGAGAGCCGATGGTACATCAGTCTGCCAGTGGTACACTGGACTTTTCATGCCGAGCTGACCTCGGGCTTTTTGAATCCGATGGTACATCGGGTCTTCGATGCCAATGGTACATTGGGCTTTTCATGCCGAGCTAGCCTTGGGCTTTTTGAATCCGATGGTACATCGGGTCTTCAGTGCCAATGGTACATTGGGCTTTTTGTTGAGAGCCGATAGTACATCGGTTTGCCAATGGTACACTGGGCTTTCCATGCCGAGCTGGCCTCGGGCTTTTTGAATCCGAAGGTATATCGGGTCTTCGATGCCAATGGTACATTGGGCTTTTTGTTAAGAGCCAATGGTACATCGATCTGCTAGTGGTACACTAGGCTTTCCATGCCGAGCTGGCCTTGGGCTTTTTGAATCCGATGGTACATCGAGTCTTCGGTGCCAATGGTACATTGGGCTTTTCATGCCGAGCTGGCCTCGGGCTTTTTAAATCCGATGGTACATCGGGTCTTCGATGCTAATGGTACATTGGACTTTTTGTTGAGAGCCGATGGTACATCGGTCTGCCAGTGGTGGCTTTCCATGTCAAACTGGCCTCGGGCTTTTTGAATCCGATGGTACATCGGGTCCTCGGTGCCAATGGTACATTGGGCTTTCCATGCCGAGCTGGCCTCGGGCTTTTTCTTGAAGAACTGAGATGCTCAAACTCCTTTTTATTAATTTCAAGTGCGGGGCGAGGGCCCCAAAAGAATACAAGCGTGAAATTTCATGTAAAGAAAGGGTACGCTACTTTTAGTACCGATGGAGGTTGTCGGCGTTCCACGTCCGCGGGAGCAGCGTTCCGTCCAGCTCTTCAATTTTGTACGCTCCGTGGTGGAGTGCCTCGGTGACTCGGTAGGGTCCTTCCCAGTTCGGTGATAACTTGCCTCCTTCCGTCGGTTTTGAGATTTTGGCTCACCGAAGGACGAGGTCCCCCGGTAAGAAGGTCCTTGGGCGGACGCGAGCATTGTAATACCTAGCCGTTCGCTGTTGGTAGGCTGCCATTTGGAGTCGCGCTCGGTCCCGTACTTCTTCCACCAGGTCGAGGTTGGCCCGCAACTAGTTTGGATTGTCCTCTTCGCTGTATGCCTCCACCCTGGGGCTCGGGGTGCCGATCTCCATAGGAATGATGGCCTCAGATCCAAAGACGAGGCTGAAGGGGTCTCTCCAGTGGGGGCCCATGGCATTGTGTGGTAGGTCCATAGCACGTTGTGGAGCTCCTCCACCCAGCATCCTTTGCAGTAATCCAGCCATGCTCTCAATCCTTGGAGAATGATGTGGTTGGTCACCTCGGCCGCTCTGTTGGTCTGAGGATGCCCTACGGAGGTGAAACGCTGATGGATGCCGAGCTCGGTGCAGAATCCTTGGAAGGGTGTGTTGTCGAACTGTCGGCCGTTGTCAGTGACCAAGGTATGCGGTAGCCCGAACCGACATATTATAGACTTCGAGAAGAAGACCCTCACCTTGCTCTTGGTGATCTTGGTGAGCGCCTCGGCCTCAATCCATTTGGTGAAGTGGTCGACGTCCACTAACAAAAATCTGCGCTGCCCAGAGCCTGGAGCAAATGGTCCCAAAATGTCCAGGCCCCACTGGACGAAAGGCCAGGGCACCTCCAAGGGGGTCAGTTGAGACGTCGGCTGCCGCTGGATGCTGGCATGTCGTTGGCAGTTGTTACACTTCTTGACAAGCTCGGCTGCATCCTCCCTCATGGTCAGCCAATAGTACCCCTGTCGTAGGGCCTTGCATGCCAGGGCTCTGCCCCCAGATGACTCCCGCATATGCCTTCATGGATTTCTCGTAGAATGTAATTAGCCTCCGTGGGACCGACGCACTTGAGTACCGGGTATGAGAATGATCTTCGGTAGAGCTTCCCATCCATCATTAAAAACTTTGGGGCCCGCCGCCTGAGCAGCCTGGCCTCAGCTGGGTCTTCAGGGAGGGCGCCATCGGTCAAGTATCGAATGTAGGCATCCATCCAAGAGGGCTCTTGCTCGACCGGCAGTGCTTCCTTTGCTTCTTCAATGCTTGGGACTTACAAATGCTCTACGTACGTCCTTCCCAAGGTCCCGTCGACCGAAGTGGCCAAGCGGGACAGCGCATTAGCCCTGGCATTCTCCACCCGAGGAATGTAGCTAACGCAAAAATATGAAAACTGAACGGCTTGGGACTGTACCTTGCTCAGGTAACGAGACATGACCGGGTCTTTGGCCTCATACTCTCTGGCGACCTGCCCGGAGACCAGCTGGGAGTTCGTGAAGGCCCTTAGATGCTCCGCATCGAGCTCCTTGGCTAGCTTCATTCCTGCCAGCAAGGCTTCATACTCTGCCTGGTTGTTGGTGGCCGGGAAAAGAAACTGGAGGGCATACTCCACCACCTCCCCCTCGGGGCTCGCAAGAATAAGTCTAGCTCCACTCCCTTGAGAGTTCGATGCTCCGTCTACATGAAGAATCCAGTCTTCTTTCCCCACTCCCTCGGCGGTAGGAGACTCCATGCGCGCCTCCGGGTGCAACTCCTCCGGATGCTCCTCGGCCCAAGTGCACTCGACCAAAAAGTCGACTAACACCTAGGACTTCATTGCAAGCCTTGGTCGAATGGATAAATCAAACTCCCCCAACTTGATGACCCACTTGGCCAGCCGACCGGAAGTGTCAGGATGGGACAAAATAGTCCGGCGGGGTTGGTCCGTGAGCACCACGATTGGATGAGCTTGGAAGTAGGGTCGGAAGCGCTGGGCGAAGACCACCAGGGCAAAGATGATCTTTTTGGTCTTAGAGTATCTCATCTCGGCATCATGGAGCACTTTGCTGGTGTAGTAGACTGGCTTCTACACCCCGTCGACATCCATGCGGACAAGCACGGAGCTGATGGCCTTGGAAGAGGCTGCAAGATACAAAAAGAGTTCCTCCCCGCTCCTTGGCTTGGACAGCAGCGAAGGAGTGGATAGAAATTTCTTCATCTCCTCGAAGGCTTCCTGGCACTCCTTCGTCCACTCAAAGATGTTGACCTTGCGCAGTGCTTTAAAGAAGGATAGACACCTTTCTGCTGACCTTGACAAAAAGCAACTCAAGGCTGCCACCCTCTCAGTCAAACGCTGCACCTCCCTCTTGTTAACCGGGGCCTCATATCCAAAATAGCTCGAATCTTGTCGGGATTGGCTTTGATTCCTCGCTGAGTCATCATAAAGCCCAGAAACTTGCCTACTGCAACCCCAAAGGCATACTTGCAGGGGTTTAGCCTCATCCGGTACCGGCGTAGATTACTGAAGGTCTCCGCAAGGTCAGCAACATGGTTCGTGGCATGGGTGCTCTTAGTCAACATGTCGTCCACGTACACCTTCATGTTGCGCCCGATCTGGTCCTCAAAGACCTTGTTCATCAACCTATGGTAGGTGGCTCCTCCATTCTTCAACCCAAACATCATCACCTTATAGCTATAAATCCCTTTCTCGGTGATGAAGGAGGTCGCCTCTTCATCAGCCGGATTCATCCTGATCTGGTTGTACCCCGAGAATGCATCCATGAAGCTAAGGGTTTTGTGGCCGGATGTGGCATCCACCAACTGGTCGATCCAAGGTAGTGGGAAGCTGTCCTTGGGACACACTTTGTTGAGATCGGTGAAGTCCACATACATCCTCCAACTTCCACTAGCCTTGCGGACCGTTACGACATTCGCCAGCCTGTCGGGGTAGTGCACCTCACGAATGTGACCGACCGTCGTCAGCTTGCGCACCTCTTCATCTATGGCCTTCTGTCTGTCTGAAGCAAAGCTACTCTTCTTCTGCTGAACGGGTCGGCACTCTGGCTTGATGTTGATTTGGTGGGTAATCACCTCCTCCGGAATACCTAGTATGTCGGATGCCGACCAGGCGAAGATATCAGCATTGGCTTGCAGAAAGGCGAGGAGTTGGTTGCGGGCCTCCTCCGGAAGTAGAGCCCCAACTTGGATAGTCCGCGCCAAGTCCTCTCCTAGAGGAAAGGCTAGCAGGTGCTCGGCCGGTTCTCCCCTCCTCTCCATGTCTCGGGGATCCAGTGCTTCTAGTGCAGGTGCATATACCGCCCCCTGAGGACTGTAGGCCATGTGGCAGCAAAGTGGCGGTGGATTCTGCTCCCCCGCATCTCTTCAACCCCCTCGCTGGTGGAGAACCTCACCAGGTGCCTCTTGGTGGAAATAACAGCATCTAGAAGGTTAAGTCCGGGCCTTCCGAGTATGGCATTGTAGGCGAGGGGCACCCGGACCACCAGGAAGCTCATGAAAACTTTACTTTGACGCGGGGATGCTCCGGTTGTGACAGGAAGAGTGATTTCTCCCTCGACCTTCACGGAGTCTCCGATGAACCCCATCAGGGGCGTAGCGACAGGTCAAAGCAGGCCGGGAGATAGGTTTATGCAAACAAAAGCATCGTAACTCAGAACGTCCACCGAGCTTCCACTATCAACCAGAATTCTTTTTACAGGGTGCTTAGCGATCGTCATGGATATGACGATGCTATCATCATTTTTGTTGACCACCCCCTCTAGGTCTCTTTTAGAAAAAGGGATTACAGAATCTAACTCTCCCTCCCCCCTCGACCTCTTGGATGGGCCACCTTCCCCAGGTGGCCACGCTGGATAAGGTCTTCTATCGCCTTCTTTAGCTGGCGACAATTGTCAGTGTCGTGGCCGTGGTCCCGATGGTAGCGGTAGTACAGGTTCTTGTTGCGGGGGATCTTCGGGTTCAATGGAGGAGGGCGCTGAAGATAGGGCTCACCCTCGATCTCGAGCAGGATGTGCGATATCGAGGCGAGCAAAGGAGTGTAGGACCCATCCCTCGGTGCAAGAGCTCGAGGACGATTGTCTGGTCGACGGGGAGGCTCAAGCCTCCTGGGGTGAGCTTCAGCAGGTTCTGGGCGGGCCGACTTCCTTATGGTACTTTCGCTAATCTCGCACCGGAAGGAATCAGCCTCATCGGCACGGATGTATTTCTAGGCCCGGCTCAAGAGCTCGGTGTAGGAGCCGGGCGGCTTCTTGTCGAGGGTGTATGCAAAGCGGAAGGGACGAAGTCCCCGCTTCAAGGCCAGGGTGGCCACGGAGTCCTTGAGGTTGTAGACTTCTAGGGCTGCTTCCTTGAACCGAGCGATGTGGTCCCGTAGGGACTCGCCACTCTTTTGCTGGACAGAGAAGAGACTGTTCGCCATTCTTGGAATCTTTCGACAGGCGTCAAAGTAGGCCAAGAAGGCCCTCTCCGGCTGGCAGAAGGAGTCGATACTCCGCGGTGGTAGGTGAGAGTACCAGGCTCGAGCAGCTTTCTTCAAAGTGGCGGGGAAGGCGATGCATAGGAGCGAATCGGTTGCTCCTTGGACCTGCATGAGGACCTTGTAGCTTTCCAAGCGGTCCAGGGGGTCCGTGGTCCCGTCATACAGGTCCAGTTGAGGAAGGCAGAACCGGGTCGATATCGGTTCCTTCATGATGCGGTGGGACAGCGGCGGCCGGCTATCATAATCCATCTCCGGTGGGTTGGTGATTCGGCGGCTAAGCTCCTCTAGCCGCTGGTTGTACTCGTCGAGCCGGTGCTCAGCTCGGCGGGCGATTCGGCCATCGAAGGACCCCTCCCTCAAAGATTCTGAGGAGGGGGAAGAGTGGCGGTGATGCCGACGAGGGCACTCCACCTCCTTCCCATGCCGCAGCTTGGGAGATGCGCTAGCGTGGCGAGAGGGTGACCGGGGCCTCTTGAAGGCTTCCCGGCGGTGAGACTTGGGCGAAGCGCGATGGTGGCAAGCTTCTCAGACGGGAGACCTCCTCCGAGAAGAGTGTTACATGAGTTGGATCATTCCTGGAACTGACGGGAGTGGCTTTGGCTGTTGCGCAGCCGCCGCTTGATGCTGCAGACCTTGGACCACGGTCACCAAAGATTGGACTTATGCGGCAAGGGCGGCAAGCCGATCTTCTTGAAGCTGCTGCGGTGGTGGTGCAGGGATGTCGGCTGGGGGAGCTGAGGGGCCAACCGCCAGTGGATCAACCCCTTGATGCTGCCCCCCAGCATAACTGGTGGAGACCTCTCGCGCACGAGTCGTCACCATGGCTTAAGAGCTCAGGGGAAGAGAGGTTGTCGCTGACTGGTTAGAAGCTCTTCTCTCTTAATCCCCCCTACCTGGCGCACCAATCTATTGACGCAAAGTCACCTTCCTCGAACGCCGGGAAAATGGAGATCTCCTTCGCCGGAGACCTGCAAGAAAAGTCTCCGGAGACCGGATGCTCCAGTGGGGACCCTCCGATGCTCAAGTCAGTCACTTGGGAACAGACAAGAGTTTGCTAGCAAAAGAAAGCTAGAGAATCAGGGTTTAGGATCCTTCCCTCGTCGTAAGTGTGGCCTTTATACCTGTTCGAAGGTTTTCCTCTTTCATGTTTCCAGAAGGTTAATGATTTCGAGATATTGATGTTCGGTAACAGACAAAAGGCAAGGCTGACAGTGACGAATCATGGGCGTGTCAGAGGTGTCCTGCCTCACTGCCACCTATCAGTACGGCATTACAGGTGTCTAGGGGCTATGGTTGCACCAGGCGCGTGCCGTTACGAGGTATGGCCACATACAGCCGCAGGCGAGTGATGGGCCGTACGCTGTAACGAGATATGGCTACACACAGTTGCAGGCGAGTGATGGACCATACGCCATAATGGGGTATGGCCATGCACTGTTGCAGGCGAGTAGTGGACCATACGCCGTAATGAGGTATAGCTATGCACTGTTGCAGGCGAGTGATGGGCCACATGGGTGTGCCAGGTGACTCGAGGCTATAGGTTACTGGTCCCAAGAGCCGAATCATGATGGGAGCTCGAGGCCGAGGGTGCTTCGGAGGCCGAGGCTGAGGGTGCCTCAGAGGCTGAAGCCCAAGGCCGAGGGTGCCTCGGAGGCCGAGACGAAACTTTATCAGTCTCTCTTATCGTTAACCCGAACGATGCTGAATCAACCACATCACCTTGATTGCCAAAAGGGTCCGATTTCTGAAGCTCAACTCTAGTGTACAATTTCGGTCGTCCGACATGGCAAAGCACTGGTGCCAATGTCACTCGCCAGCGCGTGCTAATATTATCTTGGCCTATCTACCGCCTTTTAAGAGATTACTTCGAATGTTTATCCAAGGCCTCAGATAAACAATAAAGCCTCTGAGAAGGTTAAGAACGAAAGCTCCCTAAGCTCGTTTTTCAGCAAAAGAAAAAGAAAAGGGGCAAGTTCCCTGACTTCCGCCATTAGCTTATAGTGGAAGAGCCTCGACGCAGAAGGCATGTCGGAAAGAGAGATGGTGGAGGAAGGCAGATGCCCCCGTACTTAAGTAAACATTCTATAAAAAGGCCGAACTCCCTTCCTTCAGTTGAAGTCTTCTCTCCATGTGGGGTTCCTCGTCTTCCTTGTAGGTGGGGATCCTCGATGAATCTCCACACATCAGAAGCTTCCGTAGTTGTTTAGGAAAATTCTAACCGCAAAAACAATGTTTTATATGGAAAAAAGAAAAAGAAAAACCATTTACCTAAAATAGATTAATAGATTGATGTTAAAAAAATAACTAAAAAAAATAACTAAAAAAATATTCTTCATTAGAAAAGAGAGAAAGAATTAGCTTAAAAAAATTAATAGTTTGATCAGTTAAAAAAATTAACCAGCTAAAAAAATAATAATTTGATTTATTAAAGAATAATAAAAAAAGAACAAAACGGAAAAGAGCACGCTACTAACAAAAATCAATGATTTATTGCTAAAAAAAGTTTTCAATTGAAAAAATTGGTTTTGATGGAAAAGAAAAAGAAAACAGCTTTAAATAAAAAAAAAAAAGGTTAAAGGGAATAAGGTGCATGCTTCTTTGCCACCATATGGCTTATTGCTCTAGTGAAAAGAAATATATATTATTAGTTCTTTATGTTCATTAAATACTATATGATATGGTTAGTAAACCGAAAGTAAGATCGGGGTCCTAGGCGGCTCCCAGGTTTTGGGCGGCCTTCGGGTTTCGGACGGCCCTCAGGGTCTGGGCAGTCTCCTGGTCCTAGGCGGCCCCCAGGTTCTGGGCGGCCTCCTGGTCCTAGGCGGCCCCCAGGTTTTGGGCGGCCTCCTGGTCCTAGGCGGCCCCCAAGTTCTGGGCGGCCTCCTGGTCCTAGGCGGCCCCCAGGTCCTGGGCGGTCCCTAGTCCTAGACGGCCCCCAGGTTCTGGGCAGCCTCCTGATCCTAGGCGGCCTCCAGGTCCTGGGCGGCCCTAGTCCTAGGCGGCCTCCAGTTCCTGGGCGGCCTCCTGGTCCTAGGCGGCCCCCAGGTTCTGGGCAGCCTCCTGATCCTAGGCGGCCCCCAGGTCCTGAACGGCCCCTAGTCCTAGGCAGCCCCCAGTTCCTGGGCGACCCCCTGGTCCTAGGCGGCCCCCAGCTTCTAGGCGGCCTCCTAGTCCTAGGCAGCTACCAGGTCCTGGGCGGCCTCTAGTCCTAGGTGGCTCCCAGGTCCTGGGCGGCCTCCTGGTCCTAGGCGGCCCCCAGCTTCTGCGGCCTCCTGGTCCTAGGCGGCCCCCAGGTCCTGGGCGGCCTCCTGGTCCTAGGCGGCCCCCAGGTCCTGGGCGGTCCCTAGCTTATGGGTGGCCTCTAGTCCTAGGCGGCCCCCAGGTCCTGGGTGGCCTCTAGTCCTAGGCGGCCCCTAGTCCTAGGCGGCCTCCAGGTCCTGAACGGCCTCCTGATCCTAGGCGGCCCCCAGGTCCTGGGCGGCCCCTAGTCCTAGGCGGCCCCCAGCTTCTGGGTGGCCTCCTGGTCCTAGGCGGCCCCCAAGTCCTGGGCGGCCTCTAGCCCTAGGCGGCCCCCAGGTCCTGGGCGGCCTCCTGATCCTAGGCGGCCCCCAAGTCCTGGGCGGCCCCTAGTCCCAGGCGGCCCCCAGGTCCTGGGCGGCCCCTAGCGTAGGCGGCCCCAGTTCCTGGGCAGCCCCTAGTCCTAGGCGGCCCCCAGTTCCTGGGCAGCCCCTAGTCCTAGGCGGCTCCCAGTTCCTGGGCAGCCCCTAGTCCTAGGCGGCCCCCAACTTCTGGGTGGCCTCCTGGTCCTAGGCAGTCCCAGGGTCTGGGCGGCCTCTCAGTCCTAGGCGGCCCCTCGGTTCTGGGCGGCCTCTTAGTCTTGGAATCATTCTCGTATCAGAAGCACTAAACGCGATGAGCTGTCGTGTCCGGAACAGAAATCGAGAATCATTAAGTATCATGACGCTTTAAATGACTCGAATAAGACAAACGCTGGAGCATTACCATCCATCGAAAAGCTCGAATAAAGGAGATACTGAGCACCTGTTTTAGGGCCAGATAACTCTTCTCTGGGCGGCCTCTAGTCCTAGGCGGCCCCCAGCTTATGGGCGGCCTCCTAGTCCTAGGCGGCCCCCAGGTCCTGGGTGGCCTCTAGTCCTAGGCGGCCCCTAGTCCTAGGCGGCCTCCAGGTCCTGGACGGCCTTCTGATCCTAGGCGGCCCCCAGGTCCTGGGCGGCCCCTAGTCCTAGGCGGCCCCCAGCTTCTGGGTGGCCTCCTGGTCCTAGGCGGCCCCCAAGTCCTGGGCGGCCTCTAGCCCTAGGCGGCCCCCAGGTCCTGGGCGGCCTCCTGATCCTAGGCGGCCCCCAAGTCCTGGGCGGCCCCTAGTCCTAGGCGGCCCCCAGGTCCTGGGCGGCCCTAGCGTAGGCGGCCCCCAGTTCCTGGGCAGCCCCTAGTCCTAGGCAGCTCCCAGTTCCTGGGCAGCCCCTAGTCCTAGGCGGCCCCCAACTTCTGGGTGGCCTCCTGGTCCTAGGCAGTCCCCAAGGTCTGGGCGGCCTCTCAGTCCTAGGCGGCCCCTCGGTTCTGGGCGGCCTCTTAGTCTTGGAATCATTCTCGTATCAGAAGCACTAAACGCGATGAGCTGTCGTGTCCGGAACAGAAATCGAGAATCATTAAGTATCATGACGCTTTAAATGACTCGAATAAGACAAACGCTGGAGCATTACCATCCATCGAAAAGCTCGAATAAAGGAGATACTGAGCACCTGTTTTAGGGCCAGATAACTCTTCTCTGACTCTGACATTCCCACTAACCCTGACATTCCCTTGGGAAAATCGAAATCATCATGAAGATCCTTAGCTTCCGGAGCAAGTTTCTTAATACCTCTGCTATTAATTATCGATAAATAACCACGTGGCACGCTCTCGTCTGAAGCTAATTTTTATCTTACACATTGATTTTTATCCAAAAAAAAAGTAAAAAGAAAGAAAGAAAAATGACTCGATGCTGACGATATGATGACGAAAAGAAGAAAGGAACATCTTTTGGAAGCTCGAAAGATATAAGAGGGAGGAGACCCAGGAAGGAGGGGGGCTTTTCTCTTCCTTCAGTAGGAGATCCTGTAACAAAGAAAACTTTTTCAATCTTTTCTGGTGATTCAGCATCAACAGATTGGCGCGCCAGGAAGGGGGTCGCTGCGACGAGCAACTCCTGTTCTACTAACATGGGCTCTAGATCTCCAGAAGAGGATCCCTCTAATTGGTCTGGGGGGCATCTCTTACCTCCCGATCATGGTTGCAAGACTCTTTGCTCTTCTGAGCCAGTAAAGTCAAGCCCTCCGGTTTCTTCCTCGCCACTGCCGGCTCCAACTATTCCCCAGGACCCATTGGCGATCCTTACCCAGCATGTTCAAACCCTTGTTGGGATGGTTCAGCAGATGCAGGAACAGCATTCTAGAGGAGCCCGGCAATGGCTCGAGCCACCTCTGCTGTCCAGATCGGCTACTCCTGTCAGCCGACAATCAACTCGAGGGAGATCCCCTCCAACAAAGCCTCTCCACCCCTATTCCTCAAGTGGGCTTCATTCTCAAAGTTCCCAGGGCGGTTTGCGCTCTCTCACCCGTTCCACGGGCAGCCCACCGCCGGGCGGCGGCGCGGGAAGGAGCATCATGCAGAGCACCGCCGTGGCATCGTCGGTCCGTATCCTATTCCCCTGAGCCAGCCGAGGGACATATGGCTGATCAGATGGAGAGGCGCCTTGATGAGCAAGATCGGAGGCTGGAGGAACTTAGTCAAAGAATCAACAATCAGCCGGGGTCGGATTATGACACCCGCCCTCCTCTTACTCGGCAAGTTATGGAGGAACCCATTCCAAAGAGATTCCGATTCCCCCAACTGGACCCCTATGACGGCACCACTGATCCCCTGGATCATCTGGAGAGCTATAAAGCCATTATGCAAGTCCAAGGAGCGACTGATGCTCTCTGTGCATTGCCTTCCCGCCACTCTCCGTAAGGCGGCCCGTGTTTGGTACTCCCGTCTGCCTTTGCATAGTATTGATTCTTTTCGACAACTGGAAAGGTCTTTCTTGGCTCATTTCGACGCTTGTCGGAAGATTCCTCGAGTCGCGATAGTTTGTTCTCCGTGCAGCAGCAAGAAGGAGAACCTCTGAAAGACTTTATAACCCGATTCAAGGTGGCGGCCCTGGAAGTCTATCATCTTGATGATGCTGTGGCTACGCTGGCTTTGAAGCGGGGGCTCCGTCCCTCCCGTTTTACTTATTCTCTGGACAAGAGACCTCCTTGCTCTTATGCTGACCTCTTGAGTCGCGCGCAGAAGTACATCCGCGCCGACGAGGCTGATTCATCAAGAAGAGGTGCGGAGGAGAGGACTGGCAAGAGATCCGCTCACCCGGAGTCAAGCGGGCCCCCTCCCAAGAAGTCCGAACCTTCGTACCGACCGACTGACCGCTGCAAGAGCCTGGCCCCCAGAGAAGACCATCTTACACCCCTCCTAGCGCCCCGGGCTCATATCCTTATGAAAATTGAAAACGAGCCTTATTTGCGGCGTCCACCTCCGTTGAAGAAGGGCGCTGCGCGCGACAGGAGCCGTTATTGCCGTTTCCACAGAAATTATGGCCATGACACTGAAGAATGTCGGAATCTGAAGTAAGCCATCGAAGAGCTCATCCAGAGGGGATATCTTGGGCAGTACATCCAGAAGAAAGAGGCTCCGCCTATACCAGCTTTGATGGGACCTCCTCCAGCTCAAGCCAACATTGATAACACCCCGACAGAGCGGATGGTGGGCATGATTTCCCATGGAGGAGCATCATCTTCTAAGAGGCCAAGGGGAGGGGGAGAACTAGATGATGTAATCCCTTTTAAGGGAGATATAGCGGGGGTAGTGTTGTAAAAGATGATAGCGTCGTCGTTTCAATGACGGTCGCTAAACACCCTGTAAAGAGGATCTTAATCGACAATGGAAGCTCCGCCAATATGCTTACTTATGATGCATTTCTTCGAATGAATTTATCTCCTGACTCTTTTCGACTTGTAGCCGTCCCTCTAGTCGGTTTCACGGGAGACTCTATACGAGTGGAGGGCGAGATTACCCTACCGGTGATGGCAGGATCGCCGCCATGTCAGAGCACGGTAATGCTGGACTTTCTGGTGGTTCGGGTCCCCCTGGCCTACAATGCCATTCTCGGCCGCCCCGGGTTGAATATGTTAGATGCAGTTATATCTACCAAGCGCCTATTGGTGCAATTCCCTACTAATCAAGGAGTCGACGAGATGCGTGGGGAGGTGAACTCAGTCAGACCCTGTTATCATCTAGCTCCCAGTCCCCAGGCAGTTGGGATTCCCTGGTCGCCGAGTCGTTTGATCCCAGAGAAGTTGAGAGGAGGGGAGAGCTAGCGGAGCATTTGATATCTTGCCCCCTGGGAGGCGATTCTACCAAGACCGTGCAAATTGGTGAGTTCCTCCCCCCTGAAGCCCGGGATCAGCTCCTAGCCTTCTTATTAGCGAATGCAGATGTCTTCGCCTGGAAATGATGGATATGCTCGGGATTCCCCCAGAGGTGATCACTCATCAACTTAATATTAACCCAAGCTGCCGCCCTGTTCGCCAGAAAAAAAGGAGTTTCGCTCCTGAGTGGCAGAGGATCATTGACGAAGAGGTGGATAAATTGCTTATGGCCGGTCATATTCGAGAGGCACAATATCCTGACTGGCTAGCCAATGTGGTCATGGTCCGGAAGGCCAACGGAGGGTGGAGGATCTGTATCGATTACACCGATCTTAACAAAGCTTGTCCTAAGGACAGCTTTCCGTTACCGCGGATCAACCAATTAGTAGATTCTACCTCCGGCTATGAACTTCTTAGCTTCATGGATGCTTTCTCGGGGTACAACCAAATAAAAATGAACCCCTTGGATGAAGAGCATACTTCTTTTATCACTGAGAAGGGCATCTATTGTTATAAAGTAATGCCCTTCGGACTGAAGAATGCAGGAGCTACCTATCAGAGGCTGATGAACAAAGTTTTTAAAGACCAGCTTGGCCGCAACATGGAAGTATATGTAGATGATATGTTGACAAAGAGCACCTGTGCCACTGGCCATGTCGCCGACCTGCAGGAGACTTTCCGCAACCTCCGGCTCCATAGAATAAAGCTTAACCCATGCAAATGTGCGTTTGGAGTTACTGCAGGGAAATTCTTGGGTTTTCTGGTGACCCGGCGGGGAATTGAAGCAAACCCAGAGAAGATTCAGGCCATTCTTGATATGAGGCGGCCAGCATGTAAGAAAGAGGTACAACAACTCACCGGGAGGATAGCAGCATTAAGCCGATTTTTGTCAAGATTGGAGAGGTGTTTACCCTTCTTCAAGGTCCTACGTAAAGCGGACGGTTTTGAGTGGACGAAAGACTGTCAATGGGCTTTTGAAGAACTTAAGGAGTTCTTGTCCACACCGCCCCTATTGTCTAAACCGGAGGAGGGAGAAAAGCTCTTCCTCTATCTTGCGGCTTCCTCGAAGGCCGTCAGTTCTGTTCTGGTGTATGTCAGCGACCACGCTACTCAGAGACCTGTATATTATACCAGTAAGGTACTTCATGGTGCAGAAGAGAGGTATTCCAGGACAGAGAATGTCATTTTTGCTTTGGTCATCTCCGTCCGACGACTCAGACCCTATTTTCAGGCTCATCCTATAGTCGTGCTTACTGATCAGCCTCTCAGAGCCATTTTGTCTCGCCCTGATACTTCTGGCCGGTTGGCTAAGTGGGCCATCAAACTAGGGGAGTTCGACTTGTCATTTCAGCCCAGAGCAGCTTTGAAATCCCAGGTCTTGGCTGACTTCCTGGTAGAGTGCACTTGGTCTGAAGAGCATCAAGAGGAGTCCCCTCGGATTCTTTTAGATGTCGACGAGGAGAATGATAAGGCATGGGTCCTCCACATCGATGGAGCCTCCAACTCCCAGGGGAGCGGGCTGGTCTTATTCTCGCCAGCCCAGAGGGTGTGGTGCTAGAGTATGCTCTTCGTTTCCTCTTTGAAGCTACTAACAATCAAACTGAATATGAAGCCTTGTTAGCCGGAATTAAACTAGCACATGGGATGGGAATCAAGCATCTCCGAGCTTTAACTGACTCGCAGCTTATTTCTGCCCAGGTGTCTGGGGAGTATGAGGTTCGAGACCCTATCATGTCCCAGTATCTAAGCAAGGTTAAACTATTAATTCCCTTGTTAAATCACTTCACCATCAGTTACATCCCTAGAGGGGAGAATGCTATAGCTGATATGTTGGCCCGGCTTACTACGTCCGTGGACAGCGCCATGGGCAAAACCTACATTGAGTATCTGGAGACACCTATGTTGACCCAATTGAGGATTTTGATGATTAACAAAACTATTTGAGTATAACATTTGATGTTACTAATGATTTTGATTAAGTTTTTCAGATTATAAGTCTATTCGATGATCAAAATCAAGAAGGAAAATCAAGTTCTGGTTTGAATCTAATGTCAAGGTAAGACTGCAGACATTAGAGTCGACACATGGAATCATAGAGCCGACTCCGAAAAATAGCACGGACTTAGAGTCGACTCCGGGACTGTGAGAGCCGACTCTATCAGAAACAACAGAACATTGGATTTTCAGGCCACGACTTAGAGTCGACTCCCAGACTGCTAGAGTCGACTCCAGAAGAATTTTGTATCGACCCCAGAAAAGTCAGAGACGACTCCAGATCGAGCGGATTAAATAATTTCGAGTTAGAGCCAACTCCAGAAAAGCCAGAGCCAACTCCAGAATGTCAGACACGGCTCCAGAACTGTCAGAACGACTCTAAACTTTATATTTATCTATTTTAATCCCAACGGATATTGTTATTTATGGATCTAATCCTTTTTCACTTGCTTCTAACGGATAGTTTCACACTATTTGTGGATTAATCGGATCTATAAGAAGAGGGTTGATTGCATCCCAAAAATAAGAGAGGAAAAGAGAAGAAAGAGGCAAAAAGAAAAGAATAGAGAAAATCTTTGAGATCTATCAGAAAAGAAAAGAGGGAAAACCTGTAAGGAAAGATCATACTCATTCTCCAAAAGAAGAGAAAGAGATTCCAAGCCTTTGCTGTTCTATTTAGAAGAAATCTCAAGAGAAGAAAGAAGCCCTATTTTTTCCAATCTTCTGAGCCTCAAGAGTCTATTCAAAGAAAGATCCATTCAAAGGAAGAGAAGGAAGAAGCCACCAAGATCTTCGAATCAGGCTTTGGTTCCTAATCTCTATTTATTGTTTCATTATTGTATATTTGCTCATTGAAGGAGCAGTTTGCTTTTGTAAAATCAAATACTATTTGCTGGGTCAATCTGGTGATTGATTCAGTTGAGACTATTAGCCTTGTGCAAGCATTAGCTTGTGGTTTTAAGGTTTTGTGCTGGTGAGCCTTGAAAACCAGCTGGGTTCGTTGTGCACCCGGGAAAACAACAAGTTCGAGTTGTGAGCTTGCAAAACAACTCTGCTGTAATCAGTTTGATTATAGTGTGGACCCAAGAGGTACTTGGGAGTGGACGTAGGTGTAGGTACACCGAACCACTATAAAATCTATTGTGTTTGCCGTGATTGTCTCTTTATCTTCAACTCTCTATTTATAGTTGCTTAGTTTTAAATCTGTGAATCTAAGTTTTTATTTCTGCTGGGGGTTATCTTTCAAAGGAGTTTAATTTTTTGAAAACCCAATTCACCCCCCCTCTTGGGTTGCTATCTGGACCAACAACCTAGCATCGAGGCCGTGGAAGAAACTTTGCCAGTTACCCAAGAGGAAACTTGGATGGACGCTTATATCCGATACTTGAAGGACGACGTCCTCCCAGTTGACCATGAAGAAGCCAAGCTGCTCAAGCGGAGGGCCTCTAAGTTTGTACTGCTAGATGGCTGACTCTACAAGAGATCCTTTTCCCAGCCTCTTCTCAAGTGCGTCAGCTCGGCAGACGCGGATTATGTTCTTAAGGAAATTCATGAAGGCATCTGTGGGAATCATTCAGGAGGCCGATCTCTGGTACGTAAAGCCCTCCGACAAGGATATTATTTGCTAACTATGCAAGAAGATGCAACTGAACTAGTGAAAAGATGTGGCCAATGTCAACGGTACGCCTGTATTAGCGACAACCAGCTTCTCAGTTGAACCCTCTTTTTGCTCCCTGGCCTTTCGCTCAGTGGGGCATGGACATTCTCGGCCCTTTCCCTCCAGCATCGGGACAGCGAAAATTCCTGCTTGTCGTCGTCGATTATTTTACTAAGTGGGTCGAAGCCGAAGCACTCGCTAGGATCACTGAAGCTAAGGTCAAGGCCTTTTTCTGGAAAGCCATTATTTGTCGATTCGGCATACCCCATACTCTTGTCACTGACAACGGCCGACAATTCGACAACGTTGCCTTCAAGACTTTTTGCGCCGATCTCGGCATCACACATCGATTCGCCTCCGTCGGCCATTCACAATCTAATGGAGAGGCCGAGGTTACGAATCGTATGATATTGCGGGGACTGAGGACCAGGCTAGATGCGTCTAAAGGGAAATGGGTGGAAGAACTCCCGAGTGTGCTCTGGGCATACCACACAACTCCTAGGACACCGACAGGAGAGATGCCGTTTAATCTGGTTTTTGGTTCCGAGGCTGTTATCCCAGTCGAGATTGGCCTGCCAAGTATTCAAGTGGAATCATATGATGAAGCTGACAACCTCCCTAATTTAAGAGCCAGTCTCGACCTCATTAATGAAGCGAGAGATCGAGCTCAAGTTAAAATGGCGGCCTATCAGCAGCGGGTAGCGATATATTATAATACCCGCGTCCGCTCGAAAAGCTTCCATCAGGGAGATTTGGTTCTGAGAAAGGCCTCGGTGTCCAAACCAACGGAAGGGGGCAAATTGTCTCCGAACTGGGAGGGGCCCTACCGAGTAGCAGAAGTCCTTCACCGTGGAGCGTACCGACTTGAAGATCTGAATGGACGACCGATCCTCCGAACGTGGAACGCAGATAATCTCCGACAATACCATCAGTAATGTAATGAATGTACTTATCCAAAAATTAATAGATGCACATATTTGGAGATTTCCTGTGGACAATTCTTCAAAGGAGCTCGGCGGCCCCACAGTCCTAAGGACACCCCCGAGCTGGTATCACCTACCTCTGAGGAGGTTCAAGTCCATGACTTAGGCGGCCCCGAGTCAAACTCTTGGGCTGGTATCCGACTACCCCCGAGAGATAATTCTTCAAAGGAGCTCGGCGGCCCACAGTCCTAAGGACACCCCCGGGCTGGTATCACCTACCCCTGAGGAGGTTCAAGTCCATGACTTAGGCGGCCCCGAGTCAAACTCTTGGGCTAGTATCCGACTACCCCCGAAAGACAATTCTTCAAAGGAGCTCGGTGGCCCCACAGTCCTAAGGACACCCCCGAGCTGGTATTACTTACCCCTGAGGAGGTTCAAGTCCATGACTTAGGCGGCCCCGAGTCAAACTCTTGGGCTGGTATCCGACTACCCCCGAGAGACAATTCTTCAAAGGAGCTCGGTGGCCCCACAGTCCTAAGGACACCCCCGGGCTGGTATCACCTACCCCTGAGGAGGTTCAAGTCCATGACTTAGGCGGCCCCGAGTCAAACTCTTGGGCTGGTATCCGACTACCCCCGAGAGACAATTCTTCAAAGGAGCTTGGTGGCCCCACAGTCCTAAGGACACCCCCAGGCTGGTATCACCTACCCCTGAGGAGGTTCAAGTCCATGACTTAGGCGGCCCCGAGTCAAACTCTTGGGCTAGTATCCGACTACCCATGAGAGACAATTCTTCAAAGGAGCTCGGCAGCCCCACAGTCCTAAGGACACCCCCAGGTTGGTCTCGGTGGCCTTACGATTTTAGGAACCTCCCCAGAATGACACCGTTCCTCCTCGAGCTTAGGTTAAACTCCTCTGCGGGGGTCCCTAAACTGCCCACCCTATCGGAGTTTCAGGGCTTGCGTCCTGAGATAATATGCCTGAAGAACGACCCTGGAATTCGAACTTAACACCGACTTATGGGTGGATCCCCTATTCCCCCTATGTAATGGGTAAAAATCAGGAGTTGAATAATTGAAGCATCGAGTAAGTAAAAAGTAGCATTCACTCGTTTAAAAGTCAGATCGCTATAAAACTTTATAAAGTATTGCCTGCGAGCCGACATCAACTGATTTACAAAAGGGGTCCCCTAAGGACAAAGTCAAGAACAAAAAGTCAAAATCAAGGCAAGCCTGGGCGCCTTCCATAGTCCTTGGGATGCCCCCTCTCGGTAGTCAGCCTGGAGGCCGGCTCCTCAGTTGTAGACGCTTCTATGACGGGGTCTTTAACTGTCACCGCCCTACTCGCCGCATTTTCAACCTCAACGTCAGAAGTTTCTTCATCGTCCTCAGGTTGAAAACGTTCAAGGCTTTCTAATTTGAAGTGTCGGGATAGTCTCTGTTTGCACCTCTCAAAACCCTGAACAAAAACGTCCATAGCGGCCTCATGGAGTTCCGACGCAAAATCCGGAGAACCCTTATATTCTTTGATGGCCCTCCTGAACCCTAGCTTCGGCCGCAGCCACCCTTTCCTGAGCCCTAGCTTCGGCCGCAGCCACCCTTTCCTGAGCCCTAGCCTCGGCCATGGCCACCCTCTCCTGAACCTCCGTCTCCACTGCCGCCATCTTGTCCATAGCCTCCTTCGTGTCCCTCTCGGCCAAGGCCAATTTCTCTGCAGCATCGCGAGCTGCGGCCTCTGCGTTGTTGGCTCGGTTCTCAGTATGCTCTAACCTGAGAACCGCCCCCTTTAACTTTTCTTCCGTAGGCAACAGCTTTGCCCGGACTTCAGACAGTTGGGCGTCCAGGCTCCGCAGCTCCTTCTCAGCCCTCTCCCGCCACGCTCGATAATCTTCCTAGACAATCCGAAGGTCATGTAATGCCTTCGATTCCCGGGCCTTTGTTTCCGCCAATTCTTTACCCAAGCTCTCACTATGAGAGCTGGCCTTGGTCAGGTCCTCACGAAGCACGAAGAGGCCGTTAGACATCTGTAGTATACAATCGATAAGTACCAGAACTCCGTAATTACAAAAGGAGGAAAAGGAAAAAGATCATAACCCTACCTGGAGCGCGGCTGTGAACATGGTGTCGAAGGACTCCTCCAATGGTAGACTCCTCATTTTGGCCTGGAATCCGGGCAAGATCAAAAGTTTGAGAACTGTTTCCGATAGACAACTTTTATATGGGGCGCTCTGGCTAGGCATTCGGAAAGGTTGAGGCAGACTCCTTAAGGTGTCCGAGGGAGCGGAGGCGCCTACTTCTTTTGGCGATGGCGGGCCAGACGGGTTGGTCTCGACAACCTCTGTGCTCCCGAACGACCCCCCGGTATCCCTGGTAGGAGATGAGGCGGCCGCCGATAGGCTTCCCTCGGCAGGGCCCCCTATCGGTATCCCATCGGAAGGATTTTCCTCTCCCTCGCCCTCCTCTATTAGTATTTCTTCGGGGAGAGCCGTTAGAGGCTGAGTTGGGCGACCCGGCTCCCGCTGACAGGGCCTCTTAGGCTCAGTTCCTGTCGCGTCGCAGTCACTTCCTCCTCTCTTTCGAAGACCCAGTGAATCTTGAGAAAACCTCATTGCTGCGATACGGAGAGCACGAGGTTAGCTAAAAAGAGGGCACAGAATATGCCAACTGCAAGAACAATATGTACACTAAGGGACATCTATTCAAATACCAGATGTCCAAACAAGCGAGAAAATTATGATAATAATAATAAAACTCTTTGAGGCTCACCGGGCGCTGCAGCCAGCAACACCGGCACGAATGTGATCTCCCGAAGATTGTCCTCCGATAGCAGTTCCCTACTGGGGGGGCACAATGGTGGAAACCAAAGTGTCGAATAGTTCACGGTCTTTCTCATTAACATTTGAGTTCTAATTGGAGCTAGTATCAGGAACGCCCCAGTCTACGCCCACCCCCTCCAAATGTGCATAAAAGAACCGTGACTTCCACCCTTTGATTTTGGAAGGGAGGTTAAGCTTAAGGACTCTCTTAGGCATAGACGCAAAGCTCCACCACCCGTCCCTTACAGGATTTCGGATCCTATACAACACCCTAAATAAGGAGAGTCGGGCGGAAACTCTATGAAAATAACAAAGCACTAGAAATGAAAAGACGACGCGAATGGAGTTGGGGGTAAGTTGTGCAGGAATGAGGTGATACCTATTCAATAAATTTATAAAGAAAGGATGCAAAGGCAGTCGTAGACCGCCCTTAAAAAATTCTTCATACAATGCAACCTTTTCTGGTTGCGTTGAGGTAACCCTATCTTCGGAGAGAGGAACGGAAAGCCGAATATTATTGGGAATACTAAACTGAGCCCTAAGGTTCCTAAGGTCTTGAGAAGTTGTAATTGAGGCGATCTCCGCTAGACCGGTTGATTTAGAAGTGATTGCCGAGAGTCTTACCTCGTGGCTAGTAGATGAAGAAGAAGCCCTAGGGGATTGGGGTAACAGCCTAGACACAGGCCGTGCAGGCCGTGCAGCAGGTTGATCCCCGCAGATGATCACCCCTCCGAGAGCCTGGCGACACGCCCGAAAGATCTCTTCACGAGAGGGCTCGATCATAGGGCTTTTACCTTTCCTATCTCGGGAGGGATCCATGAAAAAAGAAAAAGGAGAGGAATGAGTCAACTAACCTGGACTTAGAGAAGTAAGGCCGCAGAAGAATCTACAAAATAAAAGACAAAGGGATAGAGGGGACAGGCCTTTTTTATATTTTGAATACAACGCCTCGAGCGCCGCAAAGTCACATGGCGATCCCTGAGTGGGACCAGGCAGGTGAAAAGACACTATCTTCCTAGAGATATGTGCCCCCCCTTTTTCTTGAAACGATACTTATCGAATACGAAAATTTGAAATTCAAACTTTTTTGCCCCTCCCCCTTGCACAAGTGCAACGCACCTGAGTACAAGGGACATGGGCGAGGGGGCATATGATATGATTGGTAAACCGGAAGTAAGATCAGGGTCCTAGGTGGCCCCAGGTTCTGGATGGCCTCCGGGTTCCGGATGGCCCTCAGGGTCTGGGTGGCCTCCTAGTCCTAGGCGGCCCCCAGGTTCTGGGCGGCCCCTAGTCCTAGACGGCCCCTAGGTCCTGGGCGGCCTCATGGTCCTAGGCGGCCCCCAGGTCCTGGGCGGCCCCTAGTCCTAGGCGGCCCCCAGGTTCTGGGCGACCTCCTGCTCCTAGGCGGCCCCCAGGTCCTGGGCAGCCTCCTGGTCCTAGGCGGCCCCCAAGTCCTGGGCGATCCCTAGTCCTAGGCGGCCTCCAGGTCCTGGGCGGCCCCTGATCCTAGGCGACCCCCAAGTCCTGGGCGGCCTCCTGGTCCTAGGCGGCCCCCAGCTTCTGGGCGGCCTCCTGGTCCTAGGCGGCCCCCAGCTTTTGGGCGGCCTCCTGGTCCTAGGCGGCCCCCAGGTCCTGGGCGGCCTCCTAATCCTAGGCGGCCCCCAGGTCCTGGGCGGCCCCTGGTCCTAGGCGGCCCCAAGTTCCTAGGCGACCCCCAGGTCCTGGGCGGCCCCTGGTCCTAGGTGGCCCCAAGTTCCTGGGCGACCTCCTAGTCCTAGGCGGCCCCCAGGTCCTAGGCGGCCTCCTGGTCCTAGGTGGCCCCCAGGTCCTGGGCAGCCTCCTGTCCTAGGCGGCCCCCAGGTCCTAGGTGGCCTCTAGTCCTAGGTGGCCCCCAGGTCCTGGGCGGCCCCTAGTCCTAGGCGGCCCCCAGGTCCTGGGCGGCCCCTAGTCCTAGGCAGCCCCCAGCTTCTGGGCGGCCTCCTGATCCTAGGCGGCCCCCAGGTCCTGGACGGCCTCTAGCCCTAGGCGGCCCCCAGGTCCTGGGCGGTCCCTAGTCCTAGACGGCCCCCAGGTCCTAGGCGGTCCCCTGATCCTAGGTGGCCCCCAGGTCCTGGGCGGCCCCTAGCCTAGGCGGCCCCCAGTTCCTGGGCGGCCCCTAGTCCTAGGCGGCCCCCAGCTTCTAGGTGGCCTCCTGGTCCTAGGCGGCCCCCAGGGTCTGGGCGGCCTCTCAGTCCTAGGCGGTCCCTCGGGTTCTGGGCGGCCTCCTAGTCTTGGAATCATTCTCGTATCAGAAGCACTAAACGCGACGAGCTGTCGTATCCGGAACAGAAATCGAGAATCATTAAGCATCATGACGCTTTAAATGACTCAAATAAGACAAACGCTGGAGCATCACCATCCATCGAAAAGCTCGAATAAAGGAGATACTGAGCACCTGTTTTAGGGCCAGATAACTCTTCTCTGACTCTGACATTCTCACTAACCCTGACATTCTCTTGGGAAAACCGAAATCATCATGAAGATCCTTAGCTTCCGGAGCAAGTTTCTTAATACCTCTGCTATTAATTATCGATAAATAACCACATGGCACGCTCTCGTCTGAAGCTAATTTTTATCTTACACATTGATTTTTTATCCAAAAAAAAAAGAGTAAAAAGAAAGAAAGAAAAATGACTCGATGCTGACGATATGATGACGAAAAGAAGAAAGGAACATCTTTTGGAAGCTCGAAAGATATAAGAGGGAGGAGACCCAGGAAGGAGGGGGGCTTTTCTCTTCCTTCAGTAGGAGATCCTGTAACAAAGAAAACTTTTTCAATCTTTTCTGGTGATTCAGCATCAACACTATAATTATTAAATGCTACCTTAAACATGGCTTACGAGGAGCTCAAGCTTACTGCATCTTATATTTTAACATGCCTCGTACCTCACTGCATTCACAATTCTTCAATAACGTGGCAACAGCATGGCCTGGAATTTGAAGAACAAGATTTTTTATCTGGTAACCGCGCCACCGGTTTGTCTTCGTCATTTTAATTGCACATAAGTTGGGTTAATTGATACTTCTTCGCAGGGCCATGGAATATAAACACAAAACTAAAACTATATTTTGACATGTGATGACGCCAAGTTACTTTCTTCAAGCATTGGAGAAACGAAAGTCCTCCTCGCCGGACTCCTGCAAGAAAAGTCCCCGAAAACCGGATGCTCTGATGGGGATCATCCGACGCTCAAATCAGTCACTTGGGAACATATGAGAACTGTCTAGCCGAAGGGATCTAAACAGTTAGGGCTTAACTAGTGGAAAAGAGCTAGAAAAATAAGAGTTCAAGGATCCCTATTTACAGCGTGAGCGTATGCTTTTATACCTGTTCGAAGATCCCCCTTCTGTCCCCGAGGATTGCTGAGTTTCAGGAGCCCAGTTCGATAACGGACAAAACATGAGGCTGACAATGACAGATCATACTGTCACCGTACATGCTGGAGGTGTCTCACATCATTGGTCAGCATGGCCTCACGGGTGTCCTGCATCTAGGGCTATATTTGGTGCGCGCCACCGCTGGATGTGACCGCGCACAGTAGCGGACAGGTGGCGGACCGCACGCTACAACGGGGTATGGTCACACACAGTGACAGACACCATGGACCATACGCCGTTATGAGGCATGGTCACATCCTGCTACAGATGTGCGGCAGATCATGTGGGCATGCCAGGTGGCCCAGAACGGGCCGGATCGTGCGCCAATCCGGGGGTCGAAGTACTGTTCATGTGGCCCGAGACCGAGAGGGGGTCTCGGGGGTTGAGATACTGTCCATGTGGCTCGAGACCGAGAGGGGGTCTCGGGGGTTGAGACGCTGTTCATGTGGCCCGAGACCGAGAGGGGGTCTCGGGGGTTGTGACACTGTTCATGTGACCCGAGACCGAAAAGGGGTCTCGGGGGTTGAGATACTGTTCATTGGGCCCGAGACCGAGAAGGGGTCTCGGGGGTTAGAGATATTGTTCATGTGACCCAAGACCGAGAGGGGGTCTCGGGGGTTGTGACACTGTTCATGAGGCCCGAGACCGAGATGGGGTCTCGGGGGTTGAGATATTGTTCATTGGGCCCGAGACCGAGAAGGGGTCTCGGGGGTTGAGATACTGTTCATTGGGCCCGAGACCGAGAAGGGGTCTCGGGGGTTGAGATACTGTTCATGTGGCCCGAGACCGAGAGGGGGTCTCGGGGGTTGTGACACTGTTCATGAGGCCCGAGACCGAGATGGGTCTCGAGGGTTGAGATATTGTTCATTGGGCCCGAGATCGAGAAGGGGTCTCGGGGGTTGAGATACTGTTCATGTGGCCCGAGACCGAGAGGGGGTCTCGGGGGTTGATACACTGTTCATGTGGCCCGAGACCGAGAGGGGGTCTCGGGGGTTGTGAGAGAGCCTCTGTCAGTCGCCGTTATCATTGTCATTTATTCTGACGGCATTGGATCAGCCATATCAGATGCCCCCTCACCCCTAAGATGGAATGGGCCCACCCCAGTAAGGCAAAAGGGGTGTCACCCCTCAAGTGGCTGATCCCTGCCCATCGCAAACCGCCTCCGGACACGTGCCTATGGGCGCTGCAACAATTTTATATGGACGGTGTGGGGATGTGAAAAGGCGGCCAATACTGTCCACCCGATTTGTGGCGATCGTCCTCGAAGCAGGATTGATCCGTCGGAATCCATGAAGAAAGTCGTGCCATCATTACCCATCATAGCAGCAACGTCAGCGGCATCCCATCATTAGCCAGAAGCAAATCGTATCCCGCGCTCAGCGATTTCCAAGACAGTCCATCCTATTGTGAGAGTCCACGTGGTGAACAAGGCACGGCGGGACGATTTGAAAATGAATAAAACCCGGGCGGAGGGCCGAAAGCAGCCATTCTGTTCCTGCTATCGTCTTCTTCCTCTGCGCTTCCTTGATCTTTTGCTCCCTGATCCCCCCTGCAACCCGAGAGTCTGCGCGCGTCACTTTCCTTCCCAGGTCAGCCCTTTGCTCCTTCTAGGTTCCTCTGTTTCTTCTTCCCGCCATGAGTTCCTAGTCCTAGTCTGTGGAGGTCGATTCAGAGAATCGTTCTTCGTCGGAGAGGCATCGAGCTCTCCTCCTCCTCCTCCTTCTCCTCCCCTAGAGTGGTCCTCCGATCTAGAGGACTGCGTCCCCCTGGCCCAACGGAGGGTCGCCAGGGAGGCGTCCAGTGGCGGCTGGTAGGGCTCCGTCGAGGGGCCACCAGGCGAGGGCCAGCACCTCCTCGAGAGTGGGGGCGGAATCCCCGGAAGGGGTCGCCTCCACGGTAACAAGCCGGGATCTAGCAAACATCCGGGCCCATTACCAAATCCCTCGGGAGATTGGGCTTTATCTTCCAACTCCGACGACCGGGTGATCTCCTCTCGACCTGATCGAGTGGCCATCTACGAGATCTCTTTGAGGGTAGGCCTCCGTCTACCCCTCCCCCCTTTTTTTGCAAGCCTCCTCGACTACTACTCCCTGACCCCTTCACAGTTGGTCCCAAACTCCCTTAGGGTCTTTAGCGCCTTCGTTGTTCTCTGCCACCATCTCCAAATCACACCTCGGGTTTCTCTTTTTCGCTTATTCTACATTCTTCGGTATCAAAAGGGTTGGTGGCTATTTCAGCCCCGACCCGAGTCTTGAAACTCCTTCCCTCCTCTATCAAGGGATGAAAATCTCAGTTCTTCTTTGCAAATCTTGACCAAGTCAAGGCCCGGTGGGGGTACCCCAATCTCCGAGGTAACACGAATTCCACCGTCCACCCCGGAGACAAGGAAGCGTTAGGGCGACTGTTGGCTACCGACATCCCTCGGTACACCCTGCTCTTAACGGAAGAGAACCTCCAGTCGGCGAGTCTCATTTCCCACCGCGGTAAGTCTCTCTTATACTTAGTCAAAGTCTTCCTGTTTCGTCGTTCTCCTTTTTTTTGTACCGACCCTGACCGAAGTTATACAGCCATGAAGGTCCCAACCCAGAAACTCCTAAGGGCCGTCGCTAAGAAGAGGGCCCGGGAAGGACCAAGTGAAGATCGGCGAGCACCGGCTCCAAAACGCCCGACGGTGCAGGTGCCCGAGCCATCGGCACCGCAAGAGCCCTCGGTCGCTCCGGAGATTGACCTCACAGCCGACACCCTGCTAGAAAGGGCGGTGACTGAGGGGGTACCAATAGAGGAGTCAGCTGCAGAGGAGCCGGCGGTAGCAGAGGAGCCAGCGGTGGTGGAGGAGCTCTTAGCTCCCAGCGGACCGACCCTCCCCGAGGCAGCCAGGAGCTGGGGTGAGGGGCCGTCAGGGGCAGCAAGCCCACCACCCGAGCAGACGCCAATGAACAGCCCGCGCGCCGAGTCTGGTAACGCCTAGGCAGCCGAAGGGAATGGAGCCAGACCGGGGCCGCCTCGGGACTCCATTCTGAACGACGGGCGCTAGGCAGAGTAGGTCCTCTCGCCAGTCTTCATGCCTGAGGTCCTGGAGGAGCTTAGCCACTTGAAGGCAGCTATATTCTACCTAGAGTCCTATGCAGCCCTCGTCAGAGTAAGTTGTCCTGCAACCCTTTGCCTCCGTATTTTTCTTTTTCTTTTATTCTTCTCTTTTTTTTTGACATGGAAACTGCACGTAGCTTGCGAACTCCCTAAGGCCTACAAGGGAGGTCATTCACTGAGGGAAGGACCTTCTGCGGGAGGCCCAGAAGGAGGCCGAGGAAGCTCGTCATCGTGCGGAGGCGACCGAGGGGGCCCTGGAGTCTGCCAGAACCGCTTGGACCAGTGAGGTAAGAGCTGCTGAGAGCCGAGCAAAGGCTGAGGCCAACCGATTGCGGGCGGTGCTCCGCCAGATGATGGACGCCAAAAATGTCATCGCAGCCAAAGATCTGCACATCTCTGAATTGACCTCGGCCATCCAAGCAATCGAGAGTCGGGCGACCGAGGCCAAGGAGAGGGTAAGGGTAGCGGAGGAGAGGGTAACAGCGGTGGAGGAGATGGCTGATAAAGCCGAGGAGGAGGCACGTTGCGCCCAGGAGGCCGAGAGGGCAACAGCAGCAGCTCTCACCGCAGAGGAGGGAGTCCAAGCCGCCGAGGTGGAAGCAGCCGTCGCGGCCAGGACCGCCAGGGTCATAGAAGAATTCAAGGCGTCCGAGCGCTTTATAGACGAACTGGCGGAAGCTTCGGCGGGGGCATTTTTTCAAGGATTTCAGCATGGGAAGGAGAAAGTCGCTCGGGACTTAAACTTTCCTCAAGCCCTAGAGGTCGAACTAGAGCGTCTCTCGGAGTTGGCCTCATCCGATGGCGAGCCTGCATCGGCTGAACCGTGAGCCTCCACTTGTATTTTATTTTTGTAAGTCCGACTAGGTCGGCGCTTTTGTAATCACTTTAAATTAATGAAAGATCACTTTCCCTCAAGATGAATTGTCTGTCCATCTGCAATCTCTACCCCAAATTCATTGGTTAATGACGTGCGACCTCTCGGGGCTTCATCAACGTCGAGGGGTAACCTTTAATTCTTTTCGCGAATCGCTGACTTGGCTAGATAGGACCGAACCTTAGGGCCAGGAAGGACGGGCTTCCTGGGGTTGAGGCATTGGACTCAAGAGGTCGAGGCTGACGGGTTCCTGAGGACTGATGACGCTATGCTTTGCCGAGGGTATGCTGGGCTTTGTGCCTGGCTGGCCCAGGGCCTTAAGTGCCAACGGAAGTCGGGCTTTGTGCCTGGCTGGACCAGGGCTTTAAGTGCCAACGGGGGTCGGGCTTTGTGCCTGGCTGGCCCAGGGTTTTAAGTGCCAACGGGGGTCGGGCTTTGTGCCTGGCTGGCCCAGGGCTTTAAGTGCCGACGGGGGTCGGGCTTTGTGCCTAGCTGGCCCAGGGCTTTAAGTGCCGATGGGGGTCGGGCTTCGTGCCTGGCTGGCCCAGGGCTTTAAGTGCCGACGGGGGTCGGGCTTCAGGGCTTTAAGTGCCGACGGGGGTCGGGCTTCGTGCCTGGCTGGCCCAGGGCTTTAAGTGCCGATGGGGGTCGGGCTTCGTGCCTGGCTGGCCCAGGGCTTTAAGTGCCGACGGGGGTCGGGCTTCGTGCCTGGCTGGCCCAAGGCTTTAAGTGCCGATGGTATACTGGGCTTTGTGCCTGGCTGGTCCAGGGCTTTCGTGCTGACCAGAGTCGGGCTTAAGTTGCTGAGAACCGATGGTACATCGCTTTGCCAGTGGTACACTGGGCTTTGTGTCTGGCTGGCCCAAAGCTTTCGTGCCGACCAGAGTCGGGTTTAAGCTGCTGAGAGCCGATGGTACATCGCTCTGCCAGTGGTACACTGGGCTTTGTGCCTGGCTGGCCTAGGGCTTTCATGCCGACCAGAGTCGGGCTTAAGCTGTTGAGAGCCGATGGTATATCGCTCTGCCAGTGGTACACTGGGCTTTGTGCCTGGCTAGCCCAGGGCTTTCATACCGACCGGAGTCAGGCTTAAGCTGCTGAAAGCCGATGGTACATCGTACTGCCAGTGGTACACTGGGCTTCATGCCTGGCTGGCACAGGGCTTTCGTGCCGACCAGAGTTGGGCTTAAGATGCTAAGAGCCGATGGTACATCGCTCTGCCAGTGGTACATTGGGCTTATGCCTGGCTGGCCCAGGGCTTTCGTGCCGACGGGGGTCGAGCTTCGTGCCTGGCTGGCCCAGGGCTTTAAGTGCCGACAGGGGTCAAGCTTCATGCCTGGCTGGCCCAGGGCTTTAAGTGCCGACGGGGGTCGGGGCCGACGGGAGTCGGGCTTCGTGCCTGGCTAGCCTAGGGCTTTAAGTGTCGACGGGGGTCAGGCTTAAGCTGCTGAGAGCCGATGGTACATCGCTCTGCCAGTGGTACACTGGGCTTTTTGCCTGGCTGGCTCAGGGCTTTCATGCTGACCGGAGTCGAGCTTAAGCTGCTGAGAGCTGATGGTACATCGCTCTGCCAGTGGTACACTGGACTTTGTGCCTGGTTTGCCTAAGGCTTTCGTGTCGACCGAAGTCGGGCTTAAGCTGTTGAGAGCTGATGGTACATCGCTCTACCAGTGGTACACTGGGCTTTGTGCCTGGCTGGCCAGGGCTTTCGTGCCGACCGAAGTCGGGCTTAAGCTGCTGAGAGCCGATGGTACATCGCTCTGCCAGTGGTACACTGGGCTTTGTGCCTAGCTGGCCCAGGGCTTTCATGCCGACCGGAGTCGGGCTTAAGCTGCTGAGAGTCGATGGTACATCGCTCTGCCAGTGGTACACTGGGCTTTGTGCCTGGCTGGCCCAGGGCTTTCGTGCCGATCGGGGTCGGGCTTAAGCTGCTGAGAGTCGATGGTACATCGCTCTGCCAATGGTACACTAGGCTTTGTGCCTGGTTGGCCCAGGGCTTTCGTGCCGACCAGAGTCGGGCTTAAGCTATTAAGAGCCGATGGTACATCGCTCTGCCAGTGGTACACTGGGCTTTGTGCCTGGCTGGCCCAGGGCTTTCGTGCCGACAGGGGTCGGTCTTCGTGCGTGGCTGGCCCAAGGCTTTAAGTGCCGACGGGGGTCGGGCTTCGTGCCTGGCTGGCCCAAAGCTTTAAGTGCCGATGGGGGTCGGGCTTAAGCTGCTGAGAGCTGATGGTACATCACTCTACCAGTGGTACACTTGGCTTTGTGCTTGACTGGCCCAGGGCTTTCGTACCGATCGAAGTCGGGCTTTGTGCCTGGCTGGCCCAGGGCTTTAAGTGCCGACGGGGGTCGGGCTTCGTGCCTGGTTGGCCTAGGACTTTAAGTGCCAACGGGGGTCAGGCTTCGTATTCTCCAGCAACTTGCCCAGAAATAAGCTAGAAGTCCGTGAAGGCTCTCAGATGCCCTGCACCGAGCTCCTCAGCCAGCCTCATCCCCGCCAACAGGGCCTCATATTATGCTTGGTTATTAGTGGCCAGGAACTGGAACCGAAGGGCATACTCCACCACCTCCCCCTCGGGGCTCGCAAGGATGAGCCCGGCTCCGCTTCCCTGAGAATTTGCTGCTCCGTCCACGTGCAAGATCCAGTCTTCCTTCTCTACCTCCTCGGCTGAGGAGTCCATACGTTCCTCCGGACGTGATTCGTCCGTACGTTCCTTAATCCAAGTACACTCGACCAAGAAATCAGCTAACACCTGAGACTTCATGGCTGACCTTGGCCGAATAGATAGGTCAAACTCACTTAGTTTGATGGCCCATTTGGCCAACCGATCGGAGGTGTCAGGACGAGACAAGATGGGCCGAAGAGGTTGGTCCGTGAGCACCATGATCGGATGAGCCTAAAAGTAGGGTCGGAAGCGTTGGGCCGAGACCACCAGGGAAAAAATGATCTTCTCAGTTCTAGTGTATCTTGTCTCAGCATCATGAAGTACCTTGCTAGTGTAGTAGACCGACCTCTGCACCCCGTCGGCCCCCATGCGCACGAGCATAGAAATGACGGCCTCTAGGGAGGCTACGAGGTACAGGAAGAGCTCCTCCCTGCCCTCCGGCTTGGACAACAGCGGGGGAGTGGATAGAAATCGCTTCAACTCTTCAAAGGCATCCTAACACTCCTTTGTCCACTCGAAGCTGCTGACCTTGCGCAGCACCTTAAAGAAGGGCAAGCACCTTTTTGCCGATCTCGACATGAAACGACTCAAGGCCGCCACCCTCCCGGTTAGGCGTTACACCTCCTCCTTATTAGCTAGGGGCCTCATATCCAAGATAGCCCGGATCTTGTCAGGATTGGCTTCAATCCCCCGCTGGGTTACCATAAAGCCCAGGAACTTGCCTGCCGCCACCTCAAAGGCATACTTGCAGGGATTCAGCCTCATTTTGTACCGACAGAGGTTGTTGAAGGTCTCTGCAAGGTCGGTGACATGGTCAGCAGCATTGGTGCTCTTGGATAGCATATCGTCCACATACACCTCCATGTTACACCCGATCTGGTCCTCAAAGACCTTATTCATCAACCTCTGATAGGTAGCTCCAGCATTCTTCAACCTAAACGACATTACCTTGTAACAATAGAGCCCGGACGTGGCATCCACTAGCTGGTCGATCCGGGGCAGTGGGAAGTTGTCTTTGGGGCATGCCTTATTGAGATCAGTGAAGTTCACGCACATCCTCCAACTCCCACTGGCCTTGCGAAACATCACGACATTCGCCAGCCAGTCAGGGTAGTGTACCTCACGAATGTGACCGGCTGCCAACATCTTTCACACCCCTCATCCACGGCCTTTTGCCTGTCAGGGGCGAAGCTCCTCTTCTTCTGCCTAATGGGTTGGTACTCCGGCCTGATGTTGAGCTGGTGGGTGATCACTTCCTCCGAAATGCCTGGCATGTCGGATGCCGACCAGGCGAAGACATTTGCGTTAGCCCGTAGGAAAGTGAGGAGCTAGTCACGAGCCTCCTTTGGGAGTAGGGCTCCAATCTGGATTGTCTTCGTTGGATCCTCTCCGAGAGGGAAAGCAAGCAGGCGCTCGGCCGGCTCCCCTCTTTTCTCCAGGTCCCGGGGGTCCAGTGTCTCCGATGCAGGTGCAGGTGCCGCCTCCTGCGGACTAGGGGCCGTATGATAGCAAAGTGGGAGCAGGTTTTGCTCCCCCCACATCTCCCCGACTCCCTCCCTGGTAGGAAACCTTACGAGGAGTCGTTTAGTGGATATGACAGCGTCCAAAAGATTGAGCCCAGGTCTCCCGAGGATTGCGTTATAGGCGAGGGGCACTCGGACCACCAGAAAATTCATGAGGACGATGCTTTGACGCGGGGTCATGCCAACCATGACAGGAAGAGTGACCTCCCTCGACTCTCACGGAATCCCCAGTGAACCCCATCAGGGGCGTGGCGACGGGCCGGAGCAGGTCGGACGACAGGTTCATGCGAACAAAAGCATCATAATTCAAAACATCCACTGAGCTTCCGCTATCAACCAGAATTCTTTTTACATTATGTTTAGCGATCGTCATGGTCACGATGACGCTATCATCGTTTTTATTCACCACCCCCTCTAAGTCCTCCTTAAAGAAAGGAATTACAGGATCTGACCCCCCCCCTCTCTGCCTCTTGGGCGGGCCACCTGCCCCCCAGGAAATCATCGCCACCGTCTTTTCAGTTGGAGCATTGTTGATCATCGGCGGCGGAGGCGCTGACAGGCCAGGAGTATCCGGGTTGTTCTTCCGAACAAACTTCCCCAGATGGCCACGCTAGATAAGATCCTCTATCGCCTTCTTCAGCTGGCGACAGTCGTCGGTGTCATGGCCATGGTCCCGGTGGTATTAGCAGTAGAGGTTCTTGTTGCGGGGGATCTTTGGGTTCATCGGAGGTGGGCGCTGAAGATAGGACTCACCCTCAATCTCAGCTTCTTTAGGGCGCTCCCACTTGCCTCGCACCTGGAGGAATCAGCCTCGTCGGCGCGGATATACTTCTAGGCCCGGGTCAAAAGTTCGACGTAAGAATCGGATGGCTTCTTATCCAGGAGTACGTGAAGTGGGACGGACGGAGCCCTCGCTTCAGGGCCAAAGTGGCCACTGAATCTTCAAGATTGTAAACCTCCAGAGCCGCTTCCTTGAACCGAGCGACATAATCCCGCAAAGACTCGCCGCTATTCTGTTGGACAGCGAAGAGGCTGTCAGCTACTCTTGGAATCTTCCAGCAAGCCTCAAAGTGGGCCAAAAAGGCTCTTTCCAATTGATAGAAGGAATCGATACTCCGCGGCGGCAGGCGAGAGTACCAGGCTCAGGCAGCCTTCTACAGGGTGGCAGGAAGGCGATGCACATGAGCGAATCTATGGCCCCCTGGACCTGCATGAGTACCTTGTAGATTTCTAGGTGGTCCAGGGGATCTATAGCCCGTCATAAGGATCCAGCTGGGGGAGGCGAAACCGGATGGAGATGGGCTCTTCCATGATGCGCCGAGACAGCGGAGGACGACTGTCATAATCCGTCTCAGGTAGATGGGTGATCCGGCGGCTGAGTTCCTTCAACCGCTGGTTGTACTCGTCGAGTCGATGCTCGGACCGACGGGCTATCCGGCCATCAAAAGAGCCTTCCCCCGAGGATTCTGAAGACGGGGGAAGTGACGGCGATGTCTGCGAGGGCGCTCCGCCTCCTTCCCATATTGCCGCCTAGGGGAAACACTGGCATGGCGAGAAGGTGACCGAGGTCTCTTGGAGGCCTCCCGGTGATAAGGCTTGGGCAAGGCGTGACGGTGGCGAGCTTCCGGTACCGGCGACCTCCTTCAGGAAGAATGCTGGCTGGGTTATACCATGAACAGAACCGATGGAAATGGCTCCGGCTGCCGCAGGCCGCCTGCTAATACTGCAGGCCTTGGACCACCGCCGCCAAGGATTGGACTTGCGTGGCTAGGGCGGCGAACCGGTCTTCTGGAGCTGATGGGGAGAAGGTGCAGGAACGTCGACTGAAGGAGCGGAAGGTCCAGCATCTTGAGGATGCGGCGATGCCGGGACGCCGGTCGGGAGAGCTGAGGGGGCGACCGCCAGTGGATCAGCCCCTTGGCGCTGCCCCCAGAGCAACTGACAGAGCCCCCTTTCGCACGGGATGTCACCATGACTCAAGACTTGAAGAAAAAGGAGTTGCAGATTGCTAGTTCGATGTCTATCTCTTTCCCCCCTTCCTGGCGCACCAATCTGATGACGCCAAGTTACTTTCTTCAAGCGCCGGGGAAACGGACGTCCTCGCCGGACTCCTGCAAGAAAAGTCCCGAAGACTGGATGCTCCGATGGGGACCCTCCGACACTCAGTCAGTCACTTAGGAACAGATGAGAACTGTCTAACCGAAGGGAACTAAACAGTTAGGGCTTAACTAGTGAAAAAAAACTAAAAAAACGAAAGTTCAAGAATCCCTATTTATAGGGTGAGCGTACTTTTATACCTGTTCAAAAATCTCTCTTATGTCCCTGAGGATTGCTACTTCCAGGGCTGATAATGACAGATCATACATGCTGGAGATGTCTCGCGTCATTGGTCACTGTTCATGAGGCCCGAGACCGAGAGGGGGTCTCGAGGGTTGAGATAATGTTCATTGGACCCGAGATCGAGAAGGGGTCTCGAAGGTTGAGATACTGTTCATATGGTCCGAGACCGAAAGGAGGTCTCGGGGATTGACACTATTCATGTGGCCCGAGACCGAGAAAAAATCTCGGGGTTGTGAGAAAGCCTCCGTCAATCGCCGTTATCATTATCGTTTATTCGACGGCATTGGATCAGCCATTATCAACATGTATGAAAACCAGGTCCTCCTTTGGAGGCCACCATATTTTTCAAATAATTTAAAGCCGTTATGCCACCCAACGCTAGCAGATCAAAAGAAAAAAAGCTGGTGCTGCTCCGAAGGCTAGGTGGCCTGAGCATCAAATAACTAAAAGAGCCATACTGTGGGAACAAAAGCAGAACATTCCAATAACCGACAATGCACACAGCGGACCAGTTAGCATGGCTATCCTGCTCCCTGATAATCTATTTCTTTTTTTCTTTTTAAGCAGCCATGCTTGACGAAACCTGGAACCAAGGATGCATCAGCTTCCTGCAAGCAAGCAAACACCTAATACTCACCACAAAGGTTTGGTTACGAAAAACACTAGTCCCCACCAAAACTGCTTCGCATCGTCTGGTTGTGATCAAAACCATACTGGCAATCTCACATAATGGTAGTGCAACCAGTGCTCAGTTTTCTGATTCTCGAAACCACTAAAAGCCAAGTTTTGATGTCTCAAATCTCCTAATATTTAAGCCTAATTGTGTGCCAGGCCGCTCATCTCAGCCTGTCAACTGCAGTGCAATTTAATATAACAATCAGGTCAACTTACTTGGTCCACGTAATCTGATTGCTGAATGGTTGAATGGCCAAAAAAACAAAAGAAGTCTCTCTTCAAAAAACACTGAACCGACTCAGGGATCAACTGCTTATGCAGCAAGTACATATTTATATAGATGCTTAGCCAGACCAACATCATTATTCACAAAATCTAAGCGCAGAAGAACTCGAGCAAACAATATTTTTGCAATGGACAACTGAATCTAGAAATAAACTGAGAACTTAAGGCCTATTTAGTTATGAAAAATATTTTTTTCTGTTTTCTTCTCTAATTTTCCTTTTCATTTTCACTTTTTCTTTTGACATCATTTTTCATTTAAAATTAGAAAAAAGGGTCATGGGGGATGGTTGTTAGCACAAGTATGATGATAGGTGATAAAGAAAATGGCAGTGGCAATGAGTGGGTAATGCAGATATGATGGCGATGACGATGGATGCAACAGTAGAAGAAAATGAAAGTGATCATAGAGATATAGGTAAGGTGGTGAAGATATTATGATCACGTTAATACCTGTAAAGAATGTTTAATATAATAGAAATACGATGATAGTGAACTTGGATAGCATAGGTGAGTATAGTGATGGTTGTAATGTTGATGGTGGATGAAGCAGGCATAGCAATGTCGACCATGATGATGGTGGTAGTAGATGACAATGGATAAGTGATACAGGTGTAATTACAGTGATGGATGAAGAACATAAGATGCTTTATTTTGAAAAAAAAATAATGAAAACAATCTAAAGATATTTTTCAGAACTAGTATAATTTTGGAAAAGTGGAATTTTTTTAAAAATTTCTATTTGAAAAAAATATTAGGTTACATTTGATTTTCAAGGACTTTTTCTGTTTTTATTTTCTATTTTTATTTTTACAAAATATTTTTCTTATTTTAAGAAAGCAATTTTTGAAAAATAAACTTTATTTTCTATTTTCTGATCTCTAAAAAATATGTTTGATAAATAAAAACAAAATTATCTTTTATTTTTTTATTTTTATTACAAAAGTTATCTTTTAAAAGGGCAAGTTAAAAAAATTAAAAGAAACATCATCAACTCCTGTGTTTTATTATTTCTCCTTGGTTTTATATTTTCTTCTTTCTTTTAAAGAAAATCAATAAAAATATTTATATTATTTTTAGTTTTTTACCATTTTAAAGTCTTTTTTCTATAAAACTAATTTCATTTTTGTTCACCAAAATGCTATCACAAATATTTTCTATTTTTTATAAAAATAAAAATAAAAAAATGAACGTTCTCAAATATCAAACACACCCATACAAAATCCTTATTTCTGTTCTATATAAAAAATTTCAGAAAATACTCTCAATTTTTCACAACTGAAGAGACCCTAAATTGCCTCATGCAAATTAAAAATAGAAACAGCCTTGAAATAGGATAGGCATAAAAACAAAAAATCAGGATAATGAAAGGATTAACAATAATTAGCAGTAATAGACCAAAACAAAATATCTTCTTCAACAGATTTAATTTCCTCTTGCAGTCAAAGTAAAAACAGATAGGAAAGCAAAAGGGAAGAAGAACAAGAATAACAATCAAATTCCAAAATCCTCAAGTTCCATAAGAGGAACCGTGAGTACCAAATTACATCCTCTATGAGAAACCAACCTAGTAAAAGAAGCCAAGTACTTTTCCACCGACATTCTTCCTCCTGGCTTCCTCATGGTCCATGATACCCGCAGATGTTGTCAGAACAATGTAGCCAAACTGCATATTCAACCAGGAAGAGAATGATGTCATTATAACTGATGCATTAGTTGGTAAAAGGCATCAACAATCCGCAATCTGTCTGAACTTGAAAGTTAAATAAATTCTTTACTATGACAACAAGATGGTAACAAGTCCAAAAAGTTCTATAGTCTCTCGAAAGTAGGCTTGCTAGTCGGCAAGTGAAAGATTTTAACTGCTAACCTGTCGTGATGGGAGCAACCTTGCAGTCCACGGCTCAATTTCTTTGACACCCACATCAAAACGTGGACTGATAACACCACACTTGTTCAACCTTCCATTCAATTCAACCACAATCTTACCAGCCCTGTGATCATCTACATATTCAAACTCACCAATATATCCTGGAAAACCATGAATTAGCAGAAGAAAATCAAAATGGAGCGTTACAATATTAATATTAAAAAAAGGGGAAGGGGCAGGGGCTGGGGAGAGAATGAAGCTGACCATGCTTCTGCATGACCAGAAGAAACTTGATGATGACTTTTGAGGAAGGTCTGATCATGACCTGCCGCTTCCCACGCTTCTCAGCATTGTACATACTCTTGAGAGCATCATTCAAGACGCTAACTCTCACCATCCTTACTTAGCCTGCAAAAGCAGCATAAGCTAATATGAGCCACACAAAAGGAACAGACGGTTCCTTTTCCCTTGTCAATAGTCTTAGCGGTATAAACCTTTGGGGACCCACAACTACAAACAAAAAGTTCAGATGAAACTCAAAAGAAACGGGAGAAGGGCTAAATGATCAAGTGACAATACAACACAGCATGACAACCAAAATCGGCTTTGTTCTTATTATAAAATCAATGTCCAAAAAAAAAACACTGAGCAGCTGCCATGTCATGGCATGTCCAAAAAGATTTTGTCTAGTCTGCCTAATCTTCTGTATGATGTAGAAAGGCAGAGAACACCAACCACACTATCACCTAGTTAAACATTCAAAAGAAAAGGAGAATGACAATATAAATAATATTTCAATTTTTAAAAAAAAGTCATATTTGCCAGTTCCGCTGTATGAAGCCTAGAATGCCAAGCAGGATCTATCACCTGGCTGAATTTTGTACGCTAAATCTTGTTGCAAGTCTTTATGTGTAAACAAATGCACCAAACATCAAGCAGTCTTAGGACTAAATGGAAAGGGAAATGCATGTTGGTCCCTGAAGTTGCATCTGTTATGGCTAAGTGGCACTTTTCTGGACCAGACAAGGTCCTGTTTGTCAGGCGCAAACACTCTTAGATGCTGACCCAACAAAAATTCCGTACTCCGTAGTAGATCTTTCTCTAGAGCCATTCTAGAAGTACTCAAATAGAAAAAAAACCATTAAGAGATGATTACAGAGGTGATTATTGATGATATTTCACTGAAATGTAATGCTCATGCAGTCATGCCAAAAGGCACTCTCACAATATGAAATTAACTTTAATCCTGTAAAAAGATGAGAACAGGATTATTATGCCTCTTCAGGTAGCAAAGATGAGGATTAGTTTTCTATAGTTCTCTTTAAATTACAAGTTTCATGAGTAGTATAAGAAAAACAGTATGCTATATGTGGCAATTATGCAGGATAACTAGTTGGTCTTTCAAAGGATGACGTCATCATGAGCAATTTGAATTTCTATGATTGCTTTAGCAACAATAAAACAATCAATTTGCTCATAACAAGCTTTCCTGCTTTCTATCTGTTGTCCAACAAGAACATAATTTTGCACAGTTTTCCAACATCGCCTGGAACATGGCATCTGTTGCCGCAGAAATCCGTTCTCCAACTCGGGTGCGACCCACCTCCGGATCTAGATGCCAATCTCTTGCTCAGATGAAACCTGCAAGACAATCCTCGTACAAAGAATGTCAGGGGTGGCACTTTGCGAAAGGCTCTCCGATGCCCAAATCAGTGAAGATTCACAGCAAGCAAATACGAGGAGAAGGCTCTCACAGAATAGTCCCTCAAGAAATTGCCTCTCGAGGAGTCTGAGGAGCTCTGATTGAGTTTCAATGGAGTTTTTCAATGAAAGAGCGAGCGTACCTGAAAAAATTTAGGAGGTCTTTATAGACTGCCTTACTGTTGGTGGTTTATTCACCTGATTCCTCAAACGTGTCTTGGGAAATGAGGAACTGGAATGATAGGGATCTGATTCGAATCAAGTTTGTTATAAAACCGTTGAGATTCGGATCTTGTTTGTTAAGAGGATCGATGGCTAAAGAGGCTGGTTCGGAGCTTTAAGATTCGGTTATGCTGTTATTTATAGGGAACAGGCTGTGCCTAGCTTGATTTCCCTTTTAAGATGACGACAGCTGATGGCCGAAGGGTCATGTTAGGTTATTGGCTATTTTGGGCCCGCCAAGGTATAAAAATGATTCGACCTAGCCAAGACGAGGCCGAAGCGTAAGAATGGTTCGGCTCTGCTGAGACAAGCCGAAGTATAAGAATGGCTCGACTTGGCCGAGACGAGGTCAAGAAGTAAGAATGGATCGCTCCCGCCGAGATGAGGCTAAGGTATGAGAATGGCTCGGCTATGCCAGACGAAAAAATTGTCTTCTTTCGAGCACAGCATCTGGCAGACGAAAATCAAAAGTGATCCTAACCTTTTGACATGTGCTCGAATATTAATGCAATGGCAATTTTGCCCCTCATCACATGCCCCCCACTCCCTAGTCCGAAGCGTAGGCTTGGGCATAGGGAGTAGAATTCTAAGCGGCTTCATCCGATTGAAGGAATTCAAACAGGCGAGACGTGCCATGAGGCTCCCATAAATGCCAGGCCATCGCTTCATCATTTCTTCTGATCGCACGAGGAAACCTCTCGCCTTCTGTTGTTGGCCATGGACGGAATGGCGTGTGGCGAGCTCCATGGTTTGGCAACACGGGGATTCTCGCTACACCGAAACGGTTTAAATAGAGTTGGGCAGAGTTATCTTTCATTGCGCTTTCTCTTTATCTCTTTCCCCTTCAACAGACTGAACGTCTTCAACCCAGGGTCAAACATGGCTGGCGCTTCTTTCACTGATCTTGGAGACAAAAAGCGCCTTATTGACTCGGCCTCGATGATGACTCCTGCAGATCTGGAGAGAATTCGTCGGGATTACTGTTCACAAGCGATATCCGGATGCGGGTCCCCGATCCTGAACAGAGGATGCCTGATCAACTGGAGTCGGGGGTCTTTTTCTAAAAGGAAAGCTTCAAAGTGGGACTCCGTTTTTCCCTTAATCCATTGGTGAACGGTATAATGAAGCATTACGGTATCTGTCCAATGATGATTACGCCGAACAGCTAGCGTTATATCATCGGGTTCATTTTCTTGTGCGCGTTCATGAGGATAACGGCGATGGTTCCTCTGTTCCGGGCCTATCATAGCCTCACCTCCTCCAAAAATTCTTCTTAGCATTATATTGGGCCACGAAAGAACTTTAAGAGGTTTTCGAAGGTTTCGACTTTCGTCAAAGGATGGAAGTCACAATTTTTTGTTATCGAATGGGATGTTGCATTCGACTTTCCTCGCCAATGGGGGCCTCTCCTCGCGAAGCCGAACCAACGTCCGATGTTGTCGAGAGCAGAGAAGGACTTCGACGTTCTCTATGGCAGCAAGGTGGTCCCAATCGATGCTCTTTTGACTGAAGAGGCACTTAAATGCCGGGATGAGCCAAGTCGATCCCTTAAGTGCGGCATCGCTTTTTCATGTTTTGATGTCTTTACAGGAATGTAATTGATCGTTCCATGATTTGTATGTTGCAGGGATCATGTCTGAGTTTAGGGCTCAAATGAGAGGAGCGCTCGCAATAGATTATAGCGATTCGAGCAAAAAGAAGAGTACGAAGCGTCGCCGTACTGTCTGTCGACTCTTGCGAAAGGGAAGAGGGCCAGACTCGAATGGAGGCCATCTTCCTCCTCTCCTTCCAGGCTGCAACTGGCTCTGCCGAGCCATTCATAAGGATTAACTGAGTCCTAACCTTCAAGCCCGGCGAGGGGGGACGTTGTAGGGGAGCCGATCCCAACTCCTATTCTAGCACTGAAATTTGGGGGGTCGATGCCTGGTAATGAAGCCGGAGAAGTAGCAGCTCGGGCAGAGCAGGAGCTTGGTCATTTGCCTGAGCCAACGGATGATGATTTTCGGGTAATGAAATTTCTTTATCCCATGGCTGCCAATGTACATTACCCTGAAGGGAAGGGTTCTATGAGTCCGCGGAGGTTAAGAGAACTGTTCTTTGAAGATTGGGCAGTTGTTCTCACGGTGAGTGTTGTCCCGCCCTCGGTAGGATCCCCTCATCGTCGGGTAGAAGAGGAAGAAGGAAGAAGGGGCTCCCTAAATGAGGATGGATGAGTCGGGCCTTCGGGGACATCGGCAAGTGATGAGGAAAGGATAGGTCGGCTTAGTCTCCTCGATCCCTCGGGTCGCGCTACCAAAGAGTTGCAATCTCGGATTGACAACTTTTTAAATATTTTTTATGAGAAAGAACATGTCATTTACCTTAAAGGAGAAGACAATCGTCGAAGAGTTGCTTTTTCGGTTGAGGGATTTGAAATGCCTTCTAATTTGGAAAACTATGCATCGGTCCCCTACCAATACATCCTAAGGGATATAACTCTTCTTGCATTCGAGTGAGTTTTCTTTCCTTCTATGCCTTCTTAAATGTTCTGTGCAATTTTTCCGAACCTAATCATTTGGCTCTATTGTAGGTGATTCTCCTCCAGCGGGTACTCTATAGGCGCCTGATCTCGGCCAATGAATGCAATAGGAAGATCTCGTGCGAGGCCGAGGCACTCCATGCCAAAATAAACTCGGATGATCAACACTCAGAAGAGTTGACGAGGGTGCAAGCCGAGCTTGATGAAGCCAAGAGGTCGAGCGAAGATGCCTGATCCAAGATGTTATGACTTCGAGCTGAGGCAGCCGAGCTTAAGGAGGCTTGGAAAGTAGCCGATGAAGCTCGATCAAAATTGCTGAGGTTCCGAGGTGAGGCCCAAAAGGAGATCGACTTCCTTAATGGCAGGGTTGTCGAAGAAAAATCCTATTTTGAGGCTCGGCTCGAGTCCTGCCAGAAAAAAATTTCGATCTTATAGCCGAGCTACGTCAAGCACGATCCGATGGCTCCAGGGACCAGATGGATCTTGAACACGCCTGGAAGGACATGAGCAGATGTAGAAAAAAGAGGGAGAAGGCTCAGAAAAGAGCCAAGAAAGCAGAAGCCAAGGTTGCTTGCCATGTCAAAGAGGTATGTACTCTTACCACTTCTACGCAATGATTCATCTCTTTCCCATAGTTAGAGCTGACTTGATCATTTATTTTGTTTGCTATTTTTTCTTCTCTAGCTGGATAAGGCTAAGCTGAGGCGGCTGATCAAATAAAGGCTCTGACCGGGGATCTAGCCTCGAGCCGGAAGAAGTGCTCTGAGCTGGAGCATCAGGTAGCCGAGGCAAACAATGAAATCGCTCTGGCGATTAAGAAATATAAAAGCTCAAATGAATTCGCTCGTAGGCAAATTCATTCTTCAAAAGAGGCATACCGAGTTGGAGCGAGCGAGGTCCGAGCAAGGGTGATTCAGGAGTTCCCAACATCAACCTCTCATTTTGGAGGACGAAAAGTATTGCTTTCCATTATCGATAACCAAAGCATTGGCAGCAACTTCCTCATCCGATGATGGCAACGATGAGGATGTTCCTAGCATCGATTTTGAAATGGCCTTAGAAGGAGATCCAATGGAGGCTCCTGTAGAAATTACTAAGGAAACAAAGGCCTCGAGACCTACCGCCGAGGAAGCTGGAGTTTCACAAAAAACCGCCGAGGTGGACATGGCCCTAAGGTCGAGTAACGGAGAGGGTCGACCGGATCAGCACGCTTCAGGTGTTGCTGAAATCGCCTTTAAAAATGAAGTCGGGACTTAGAGATCTAACTTTCCGTATTTTTCTTTTATTTTTGAAATATAAACGACATTATGAATGAATGAATCGTTTTGCTTTTCTCCATGTGTTTCACTGTTTTGGTATTTGTGTTAGACGGACTTTTAGTTCATCCACGTCTTGTTTAAGCTTAGCTTACTACGAGGCCAAGTGAACAATCCAACTCTATTAGTTCTCAAAAAATTTCGAATGACGGTCAAAATCGAAGAGGTCGCCCGATCTTGTTAAGATCAACCCGGTCGGATCTACTAAAGCAAGGGTTAGCTCGGCTTTGCCGAAGTAAAAAGAATGGTTTGGCTTTGTCGAGGTAGAGGGAATAACTTGGCTTCGCTAGGATAGAGGAAACTGTTCAGCTTTGCCGAAGCGCGGAAAGTGGCTCGGATTTACCGAAGTAAAGGATAACTCGGCTTTGCCGAAGTAGAATAATAACTCGACTTTGTCGAAGTAGGATAGTTCGGCTTTGCCGAAGCATACCTTATTTTTCCCGAGGCATTCATTTCATATTTAATGCCTTGTCTTTTCTGATACGAGCTTACTTTTCGTACACGCCAAGCATTCGATCGCTATTGGACCGCATCATTTTACGCGGAGGGTTTCCCAAGCTCATTCGTATCTCGAGGATTCGTAAGGAAATCTTTGCTTTTAAGGCCTCTGATCCTAGATTGAGAGGATATCTTCTGCCTTTTTGTTGCAGCGTAGGGAATATCTTCAATATACCTCGGGAAGTATCGAGTCCCGTTAAGGTATTGCCACGTGGTCTTGAATGTGACGTGTTGGTCGCCCTGAGTCCCAAAGTTTTTCCCCTTTCTTTAATGGATGTTTTTCATTTAGCGTCTATAAAAAAAGGGGGAAAAGCAAAAGGGCCCGAACACACCCGGGAAAGTCCTCAAGCAGAAATAAACTTTCATGGCTTTTCCTACACTGGAGTCGAGAGCTGTGAGGTTGGCTTTTCCTTTCGAGGTTTGGTTTGGCCCCGATGGTTAGGGTGATGAAAAAGTTGCAGGGAAGCAATCATCCTCAATGAAGGAGTTATGAAGGTCATATGCAAAGCGCAGAAGGAGGATAGAGGTCATATTGGAAGCACACATGGATGCTTTCTATTTGGCCTCATCCATCCATTGTGAAACCATAAAGGCCACTGAAATGCAGCTGTTGATGGGCTATAGTTTCCACAGGCTTTCCATCAACTATGGTAACCTTCATTGCTAAACCTCTTCTTCCTAAGGCTTTTCATCTTCCATGGTGGCGTTTAGCCATGTCCCTGCATCCTGAGGGACTCCACACTCCGAAAAGCCAAAGGTAAGTTCCTTCATATTGCTTCTTTTCTCTGCATGACTAATTGAAGATTCGGGGATCACAGCTTGACAAAGTTGTCTTTTCCGATTTCTTCGAGTCATGGGCAAAAGCTACGTTGAAGCAGCATCGTTGGCCGAACTTATCTGTTCGAGTATTTTCTGTTATTCTTTCCTTTGTTCTCTATGTATTTTCCTGTGCTGTAATGCACTTGTAATGCCTTGCAAGAGGTTGTAACTTTTGTAATAAAATGTTATCAAAATAAAAGTGCTTTTTCCTTTGCATGTTTATCTCTTGATATTTTGCTTCCATGAAAGTTTTTTCAACGTATATTTTTTTATTTTTCTCGACGAGCAAATCTCTTGTATTCATTAGATCGGAAGATGCGGGATGAAGACTCGATCTTGCCGAGATATGCGAACATCCATTAGGGCATCCCTTTGCTAAGGAAAATGGTTGTATCTGATATTTACATGTCATGGGCATTTTAGAGATTTAACTCTTCACCAAACGGTTCGGTTTAAGCCTGCCTATGCGCATCAGATTACGTTGGCTCTTTAAGGGTAAAGCGCATGATTCATCTCAGACTATAGCAAGGCCAAGGCGGCTTTGCTGGTTTTTGATGAGAGTTCGATCATGTCGAATATTTTTGAAAGCTTTTACTTGATACATTGGCACAGTTCAGTCCTGCCGTCGAAGATTATATTTCATTTGGTACTGCCAGGATACGAATAGAATCCCTCAGACGTGCCGAGGGTGCTTGGACATATCAAGTCTTTGTTGATACTTAGCTCGGCCCTCAGATGTGCCGAGAGTGCTTGAACATACCGAGTCTTTGTTGATATTTAGCTCGGCCCTCGGACGTGCCGAGACATACTGAGTCTTTATTGATATTTAGCTCAACCCAGTCTTTGTTGATATTTAGATCGGCCCTCAGACGTGCCGAGAGTGCTCGGACATACCGAGCCTTTATTGATATTTAGCTCGGCCCTCGAATGTGCCGAGAGTGCTTGGACATACCGAGTCTTTGTTGACGGACCCGTGGGTCGATAGCTAGGTGGAATATATCTCTTACCAAAAGGCTTTAGGAAAAATTGATCGGAGCACAAACATCACAATAATAATAAGATTGTCATTGCAAGTAGGATGAGTTCAGCAGGAACATACCCTACTGATAATATATCCGAAGGTTGTCTGAATTTCATGTTCGGGGATCAGATTTTCTATCCAGATCTTAAATTTTGTAGATGCCCGGTCTGATGACCTCCACGATTTGGTAAGGGCATTCCCAGTTTGGAGATAGCTTTCCTTGTTCTGATGGTTTGGTGACAGACGCAACCAAGAAGGAAGATCTTTCCTTTGACTCGGGAGGAATAGTAACAAGCGACTCTTTGCTGATAGACTACAATTCGAATTCGAGCCTTTTCTTTGACTTCTTCTATCAAGTCGAAATCGATTCGTAGTTGCTCGTCGTTCGACTCCTCCGAATAGCTTTCCACCCGCGGCGACGATAGTTCTATCTCTACAGGAATAACAGCTTCCATACCGAAGGATATTTTAAAAGGAGTCTCACCTATGGGGATCCTTTGGGTGGTCCGATAGGTCCACAAAACGTGATGAAGCTCCTCCGCCCATCTGCCTCATGCCCTGTTGAGCCAGGCCTTAATTCCTTGTCGTAAGGTTCGATTGGTAACCTCGACTTCTCCATTGGCTTGGGGATGACCGATCGATGTGAGCCGATGACAGATGTTGTGATCCTCAGAATTTTTGAAACTTGGGATTGTCAAATTGTCTTCCATTATCAGTGATAATGGTGTGCGGAAGGCCAAAACAACAATGATGGATCTCCACACGAAGTCTCTATATGAGCAACTGCTTCGACCTCGACCCACTTGGTGAAATAGTCAATCGCTACGAATAGAAATTCCCTTTGTCATATGACAAGAGAAAAAGGGTCGAGGATGTCCATCCCCTACTTGGCGAAAGGCCAGGCGATAATACAGATGTCAAGTGAGTAAAGGGGAGCCTCTGTATGTTGGAATGTCGTTGGCATGAGTCACATGCTCGAACGAGGTCATCAGCATCCTTCTGCATGGTTGGCCAATAGTATCCCTGGCGTAACACCTTGTGGCATAAGGCTCGACCGCCAAAGATTGCCACAGATGCCCTCATGGACCTCCCAAAGAGCATAATCAGCCTTCGACGGACGGAGGCATTTAAGTAACGACATGAAGAAAGACCGCTTATATAGCTGATTGTCGAGTAGGATATAGTGAGATGCCTGCATTTTTAATCTCCTTGCATCCTTTCTGTCAGCTGGAAGCAACCCTTCTTTAAGATACTTGAGAATTGGGTCGAACCATCCATCGAACCCAGATGGTTCGACCTTAATATGCATCATTCGATCAGCATCAATGATACTAGGCTTTTCCAGGACCTCCAAGTGGAATTTTCGCTTGAGATCCATTGAATCAATGGTCGCCAGGCGAGATAAAAGGTCAGCGCGCGCGTTCTCGACCCTTGGAACTTGAATGACTTCAAATTCAAAAAAGTGTGAGGACAGATCGCGCACCTTTTGAAGATACCGAATCATGTTCAACTCCCGACCCTCGAACTCTCCGCACGTGGCCAGCCATCAACTGGGAGTCAGTATAGGCATTCAGTTTCTTGATTCTGAGATCATGGGCGATGCGAAGTCCAGCGAGCAAAGCTTCATAATTCGTTTCATTATTAGAGGTTGAAAAGGATAAGCGAATGTCATACTCGAAGGTCGCGCCCTCCGAGCTAGTAAGAACCAAGCCGGCACCAAAACCATTTGTGTTAGACGATCCGTCCGCATGAAGCAGCCACAGAGCATCAATCCTTGGTTGTTCGGAGGTATCCGAAGTGAAACTATCCTCAGGAATGTTGTTCGGAGGTATCCGAAGTGAAACTATCCTCAGGAATGGTGCACTCAAGGAGAAAACCTACCAGAATTTGGGCTTTAATGGCCGAGCGTAGCTAATACCGAATATCATGCTCACTTAGTTCAATATCCCATTTAGTCATTCTTCCGGACATCTCTAGGTGATGAAGAATCGACTTGATAGGTTGGTCGATCAGGACCATCACAGTATGTGCTTGAAAGTAAGGTCGCATTTTTGAACAACTGTTATGAAAACACACCACCTTTTCAATTCGAGCATACCTCGTCTCAGCATCCCAAAATATCTTACTAATATAATAAATTGGCTTTTGGATTTTGGCTTCCTTTCGGATTAGCACAGACCCGATGGCACCTCAGAAACCGCCAAGTATAGATATAGCATCTCCCTAGGCATCGGATTGCTAAGGAGAGATGGCAAGCCGAGGTATTTCTTAAGGTCTTAAAAGATTTATGGCAGTCTGAAGTTCACTGAAAGTTTTTAACCGACCAAAGTGCTTTGAAGAAAGGCAAGCATCTCTCTGTTGACGAGCAACAAAGCGATTGAGGACCACTATTCTTCCAATAAGGCACTGCACCTCTTTGACCGACCCGAGAGGCGCCATTTGATGTAGAGCCCAAATTTTATGCGGATTTGCCTCAATGCCTCGTTGGAGACCATAAAGCCTAAGAACTTCCTAAAGTTAACCCCTGTTGCTGCGAAAATCCGTTCTCCAACTCGGGTGCGATCCACCTTCGAATCTAGACGACAATCTCTCGTCTAGGTGGAACCTGCAAGACAATCCTCGCGCAAAGAGTGTCGAGGGTGGCCCTCTACGGAAGACCCTTCGATGCAAGTCAATGAAGATTCATAGCAAATAGATATGAGGAGAAGGCTCTCGTAGAAGAGTCCCTCGAAAAATTGCCTCTTGAGGAGCCCGAGAAGCTCTGCTTGAGCTTTAATAGAGTTTTTTCAGTGAAAGAGTGAGCATACCTGAAAGAGTTTAGGAGGTCTTTATAGACTGTCTTACTGTTCGTAGTTTGTTCACCTGATTCCTCAAACGTGCCTTGAAAAATGGAAAACCAGAATGATGGGGATCTGATTCGAATCAAGTTTGTTATGAAACCGGTGAGATTCGAATCTTGTTTGTTAAGAGGACCGACGGCTGAAAAGGTTAGTTCGAAGCTTTAAGATTCGGTTATGCTGTTATTTATAGGCAACAGGCTATGCCTAGCTTGATTTCCCTTTTAAGATGACGAGAGAAAAGGTGACGAGAGTTGACGTGGCCGAAGGGTCATGTTAGGTTATTGGCTATATCGAGCCCGCTAAGGTATGAAAATGATTCGGCCTGGCCAAGACGAGGCCAAGGCGTAAGAATGGTTTGATTCTGCTAAACGAGGCTGAAGTATGAGAATGCCTCGGCCTGGCCGAAACGAGGTCGAGGCATAAGAATGGTTCGCTCCCTCCGAAATGAGGCCGAGGTATGAGAATGGCTCGGCTCTGCCGAGACGAAAAAATTTCTTTTTCCGAGCACAGCATCTGGCAGGCGAAAATCGAAAGTGATCCAAACCTTTTGACATGTGCTCGGATATTAATGTAATGATAATTTTGCCCCTCATCAGTACCAAAGCACAGAAGCATAGACAATCCTATTTTGAGAATACTAAACCCACAGAATTTTTGACACAATGCCTTCTAACCCATTCTTGCACATGAATGAATTCAATCTAGCTTCAATAGTTCTGAATTTAACCATTATGTTAGATTTTAATTCAATCTAGCTTCAATAGTTCTGAACTTGACCATTATGTTAGATTTTAGTTTCAGTTAGCGTGTATCCATGAATCTGCAAAGGACCAAATTCTTATGCTTTACGCCATCTCATATCATGTGATTTCAGTAATGCACGTTTGCCAGCATCCATAAAAAAGGGATAAGGGCACAACCTAAAGATAAATAAGTCACCCAATACAATCAATTTTTTGAAAAATTGATGGATGGCAACTTGAAAAATGAGCTTCCAAAAATTCAAAAATGAATATACTTTTCATTAATTAGGTTTTAGTAAAAATCAGAAACAACCAAACTTAGGAATCCACCTATTGTCATAGGTACATGATTAGCATGCCTGCACCTAGTAGTTTTCTACTAACACACATCTGTCTACTAGTAGATGATCAGTCATGTGTATGGTGCATGAGCGCCACACATTCTGCACTTACAATTGCACGTGGATCAAATATCTTTCCACTTGAAAGCCTTCATCATAAAACATGTAAAGCATGTGCTAAAACTTTCTGCTACTGACTTGATCTCACATTCTCATGAAGTAAATGAGATGGAATACTCATCCATCAGGACTTCTAAGACCACTGGTAGCATGTACTGCAAATTTTCCTCTTCTTTTCTGTTAAAGCCATTAACCATCATGAACATGATCGGACCGCAGATCCCACACGCTGTTCATTGTTCTGGATTCTCTCTACGCTATCTTGGCCATTTAACATGGCACAAGCTTTTCTTATCCTTCAGGTTTTTTCTCAATTGATAATGCACATAATCATGCATTCAATTACTTGTCTGCCTATCTTAAAGTAAATATGAATCATCAAAACATAATTGATCAAAAGCCAAAAGGCCCATAATTGCTCTCTGTTCAATTTCCAATATCATCACCATAATCATATATTTATAATTCCTACTCGAGGCTAGGAGACCCAATGCTAGGTAAAGTAAATCATAGTTGAAGAACATAACCGGACCTATCCAAATTGTACAACATACTGCACAACTCCACAGCTAGTTGCGGTTTTTTTTTCCACTCCCGGTCGACTGCTCTAGATACCTAGTTTTAATCTCCACGATTTCTAACGTGACAATACACACACACAAAAAAAAACCAACCCTGAGAGATTTACTTAGGATCGAATACTTGCAGGCCACGACATAATTACAGCCTCTATAGCTCTGTGGATTTAAATATACTGAGCATCATTAACAAGTTATTATGCATTATAAATCACAAAAATAAAGGTTTAGATCCATTCTTTAAAGAAAACAAACAGATCACACCAACGGATCGGAAAAAAAATTAAAAGAGAGAGAGAGAGAGAGAGAGAGAGAGAGAGAGATGCAGAGAGAGCAGCGAACATTAAAAATCTAAACCAAAATAAAGATCATAACAATAGTTGAAACGAGAAGTAAAGATTGCCGCATCCAACCAAAAGAAAACATCCATGTTGAATTTTAGGCTACTGCTACAAGTATCCAAGGATCGCCCTTAGAGGGAGGAGAAAGGATAAGCGAGAGGATCTAACCTCTGGGCGGAAGAGGAGAGTAGAAGGATGACGAGAGCCGGCAGCGACCCGAAGCGGCGGAAGACGGGGGGATATGGAAGGGGCTAGGAAAGGGGTATTTTAATATGGGGGATAATTCATTTCATCCGTTGGATTGTAATCTGAAGGCCGATACGTGGCGGGAAGCATCACATTGATGGGTTGCCCTAATTTTGTCCATGCCACATCCGGCAGTTCGTTTGCCGACTTCATCCCACCAGAAGATATCCTTTGTTTCCATGATCTTCAAGCCAGGGATCTTGTTCTGCACCGTTCATGGATTGTGAATGGGCAACCGATTGCGGTTGCGGAATGGCAAGCGGAGTTCGTCCCTGGGAACGACACCCTTCTCAGTGCTCTACTATGATCCGTCTTCCCCGGCTTTCGCTGGAATTCTGGTCAGATGAGATCTATCCTTGATTTTCTCGGCTGTAGGGGAATTCCAATTTTTATATGATGCAACAAAGATGAAGAACTGGGGGGATTCGCCCGTGCATGCGTACGAGTTGATGTGGGCAGCCCTCTTAAGCCAGGGGTGAGAATTCGTGGAAGTAAGGAACCCTTTTGGCAGCAATTCTCCTACGATAATGTTGATGGCATTTGTCCGTCCTACGCTTCTCTGCATCTTGTGAATTCTGTGGGGTGGAGCCGGAGTGTGTTCCGTCCCAGGCTGCGCCGCGGTTCGGTTCGTGGATGGCTGCAGTCCACGGAGGAAGTCCCCTCTGGTTCAGCTACGGCTCCCACGGTGATGGCTCGGGGGGAAGCGACGCATTCCCCTGCTTCGGTTGGTGGACTCCCTAAGAAAACGGCTCGTCGATCAGGGAATGGTGCTGTGCAGGTTTCTCAGTCTAAGACTCAGTCTGGGGTTCAATTGGGTTGTTCAGGAGTGGTGTCGTAACGGTTTCAGAGTCTGAGACTTACACTGGGGTTCAATCTGGTGGCAAGGTCTCCCTTCTTCTCCACGGGCGTCAGAGCTCAGTAGGGAGGCTTCTGGACTGCCGTGCTGGTTCATTGGTGCCATGCCGGTTTCAGATCCTAAGGCTCTGAATGGGTGTCAAACGGCTGAAGCTGTTCAGCCAGGGATTAAGGTCCTTAATCCATTCTCTGCACTGATTTCTGATTCATACATTACACCCTCATATTGCTGCATGGTCTCAACTCCGGTCACTTCGAAGCGGGGCCGACCAATTGAGTCTAGGTCGCAGAGTTCTGCTCCTAGGGGCTCTAAATCAAAAGGAAAGGCCCCTCATGCTGGAAAAGGCAAAGGATCTGTATCCTTTATTTTCTCGGTTGCTAGTGATTCAATTCAAGGTTCGGGTGTCCAGACTCGCCAGGGCGCTAAGAAACTCCGCGGTCTAGCTGAGCCTATACCGGGGTCCACATCTAGGGTCCCCCTACAGGAGCCGGGGGGGGGGGGGGGGGGGAATTACCATCGATGTTATGGTCCCTCAGTCTAAGCAGTCCATTCTGCATGGTGATTCTATGAAGGAACTAGAGTCCTCTATGCCCCCTATGGTATAAGGGAAGGATCATGACTCTGTTGTCTCCCTTCTAAAGGAAGTTATTCAGCAAGATGACTCAGTTATGGCTATGGATTTGGCACGGGATGTGTGTCAGGGACCGAGGGGATGCAGTGATTCGGAGCTTGGGGGTTCCCACACTACTAGCAACTCGTTTGTCTTGCAGATATATGGGGATATGGATGCAGTCCCCCCCACTCAATCTACTGTATGAAGATTCTCTTTTAGAATGTGCGAGGTGCTCGGAAACCTTCGTTTCGCTCCTCGTTTGGTAGGTTGTTGCATCTTCATAATTTTGATATTTGTGTTTTGGTGGAGACCCGTCTGTCTGGGGATAGCCTGGCTCGTCTTCGGAGACAGCTTTCCAGATTGTGGGATTCTTATACCATTGAATCGGTTGGACTATCAGGTGGCATTCTGGTTCTCTGGAGAAATAATAACATCAGGGTTGATGCCTTCCACAGATGTGGTCAGCAGGTGTCACTAGTCATCTCTGAGGGTTCCTCAGCTCCCTGGCTTCTTTCGGGTGTCTATGCCAGTACTGACTTCAGACTGCGACGTGAGCTATGGGTGGAGCTTCTTTCTCTTCTTGCTCAGGGCTTACCCTCCTTTATTGCAGGTGATTTTAACTGCATTGTTGGGGCTAATGAGAAAAGAGGGGTCGGCCGTTTCTCGAATCACCGGATGTTGTTGAGTTTAGATCCTTTATATCTTCTGCTAGGCTCTTGGATTTGGGATTTTTTGGATCCCAATTCACCTGGTGTAATAATCACCAGGGTACTGCCCGTGTGTGGGAAAGACTGGATAGGGCCATGGCGTCTCCTTCTTGGCTCCAGCTCTTCCCTTCGGTTACGGTTACTCATTTGTCCAGAATTGGCTCCGATCATTGTCCTATTCTTGTTTCCACCGATCATACTATTCATTAGAATAGGATGTTTATATTCGAGAAATTCTGGACTTTCTATTCATCTTCTAGATCTATCATCTCTCAGGTTTGGAGATTACCTGTTCGAGGGAGCGCGACCTATAGACTGTCTCGGCGTCTGATTCTTGTTGGGCATCGGCTCTCTAGATGGAACAGAAGAGAGGTAGGGGATATTGTCAGGCAAGTTGAGTAGGTTGAGTCTATTATTTCCACTTTGCAGTCGAAAGAGGACTAGGAGGGGTTCCTTCACCAGTCTAATCTTTTGACTCTCAGATCCAGTGTGGCTAAGCACCACTCCCTTTTGTTGCAGCAGGAGACTTTTCGGAGGCAAAGGTCCAGAATCCAGTGGATTAGGGAGGGGGACCGCAATACTAGATTCTTTCATCAGGCCACATTGAAGCGTCGTGCGATGAACCGCATTAGGCGTTTAGTTGATGATGAGGGGGATATTCAGGAGGATGTTCAGGTGATCAGGAACTTGTTATTTCAGTTCTTTCAGTCTAGATGGATGGAGCATTCTGGTGTGGGCTACCCAGTGTTTCTTGTTTTGCCCCCCTTCAGGGTCACCTCTGCGGAGAATGCTCTTCTTACTAGGCTGATTTCAGCGGACGACATTCAGCAGGCTTTATGGGATCTGGGTGCAGACAAAGCCCCTGGGCCTGATGGGTTCCCTCCACTGTTCTTCCGCTTCTATTGGAATATAGTAGGTCAAGAGGTTTGCAGGCCATTCAGCTTGTGTTTCATTCTCACTCTATTCCCTTGATTGGAATCGGACCCTTATTACCTTGGTGCCCAAACGCCCTGATGCCTCCTCCCTCAGCATTATTGGCCTATCAGTCTGTGCACTACCTTATACAAGGTGTGTGCTCGCCTTTTGGTGTCCCGTCTGTCTCCAGTGATCCCTCGTCTCATATCCCCTGAGCAGGGTGCGTTTATTAGGGGACAAAGTATTACTGACAATACCCTTTTAGCCCAAGAATTCATGCATGACCTTCAGCGAGCTTCTTCGTGTCAGAGTCTTATGGCTGTTAAGCTTGACATGGAGAGAGCTTATGACAGAATGAGCTAGGATTTTCTGAGATATACTCTTGCTGAGTTTGGGTTTGATGGTCGTTTTGTTGACTGGATTATGGCGTGTGTTCATCGGCCATCTTTCTCACTCATCATTAATGGAGGTCAGACGGATTATTTTCACTCTGAGGTTGGATTGAGGCAGGGTTGTCCTCTATCCCCTTTTCTCTTTATTCTTTCTGTGATGCTCTGTCTAGGGCTCTCATTCAAGCTCAGATGGATCTGTCTCTTGTTCCCTATTATGCGAGTCCAGCGGGCCGACCCTCTTCCACCTTCTGTTCACTGATGACTGTATTCTTTTGGGGAAGGCTTCTATTCGTAATGCTTCCATATTTGCATCCATTCTGCAGACTTATTGTTGGGCTTCTGGTCAGAAAATTAATTTAAGTAAATCTCTGATCTGCTTTAGTCCAAAGACGTCTGCAGCTGTTAGAGGATCCATCTTGCACATCATGGGCATTACTTCTCAGGCTGATCGGCTATCCTACCTTGGGATCCCAATTACGGGAAGAAGGCCTCGTTGTTCTGATTTCACTGCTATGGAGAGGAGGGTTCACGAACGATTGGATGGGTGGCTGGTCACCGGGCTATCGATGATGGCTCGGCTCACTCTCTTACGTTCAGTGCTTTCTTCTCTTCCTCTCTATCTGTTATCTAATGCGGCCATCCCAGTGTCTTGCCTGAGGAAGATTGAGCGATACTTTCGGGACTTCCTCTGGGCCTCGGGGCAGGACGGTCATGGGGTCCATCTTCTGGCCTGGGATGTCATCTATATGTCGATTGTTGATGGTGGTCTTGGAATCCAATCTCTCGCAGCCAGAGAGAGGCTTTGATAGCTAGGCATGCCTCATGGTTCTTGCTTGATCTGCGTTGTTTATGGAGCTCCTTTATGCATGGCAAATATGGAGATTGAGACCAATCCATTACCTGTCAGTCCTCTCGTGGGCACTCCTTCTTTTGGAAAGAGGTATGTCGGTATGCTTTGGATGTTCTGGACTGCACCTCTTGGATGATTGGTGATGGTACTACTGTCGATGTCCTTCAGGATACTTAGATTGCAGACCTCCCCCTGTCGCGATGGCAAACCTTCGTGACCACAGATATCCCTAATGGTATGAGAGTTTGTGATCTCCTTTCCTATGATCATACTGATTGGGACTTTTCGCTGGCGGCTAACCTTTTCGGTGGAGAGCTTTATCGCCGTATTACTTCTATTCCTCTCATTCCGAGTCACACTACCGATATTAGGGTATGGCAGAGATCCTGCATGACTTGGGTTTCTATCAGGGACCTCTTGCATATCTATAGGCCTCTGCCCTTGCATGTTATGGACTTAGCATGGATTTGGCATCTTCCATTCACCCTATAGTTCATCTGTTCATATGGAAGCTTGCTTGGAATGTTCTTCCTACCTATTCTTTGCTCTCTGGGAGAGGGATGAGGATCATGCCTATCTGCCGGTGTGTAGTCTAGAGAAGGAAACTGTGGATCATGCTATCTTTTTATGCTCCAGAGCTAGACAGATTTGGCAAACAGTTGGTGCGTGCCCTTGGCTGCACGATCGGACTCCCATCGTATATCTTTCCTTCGACAGATCAGACAGGACATGAGAAGAGGGAACCATCAGTTGGGTCCGAGGTTGGCTTATGTTGCTTACTAGATTTGGTTATCCCGGAACCATTTCGTATTCTCGGACATGCTTACTCCTACATTTCGGGTTGTCAGGACTGCTGTCTCCTTATCTACTGAGTACACTCTGCATCAGAGGTCTATTGATGTTGATAGCCCTGGCCTCTGGGACTCCCATGCTACTTTAGCAGCGAACCGGCGTACGGTCTTCATTTCTTGGGAGCCCCCACCTTCAGGGTTTGTCAAAATCAATTTTGATGGGAGTGTTCGTGGTAGATGTGCGGGATATGCTTTTGTGATTCGAGGGTCGGAGGGTTCACTGCTTGCGGCTAGTGGATTTGGGCTGCTCGATGCTTTTGTTCCCTTGCTGAATTATATGCAGCTTGGGCCGGTATCTCTCATGCCCTTCGGAGCCTGGGCGGTCGTAGGCTTATTATTGAGGGCGACTCAGCTACGGTTATTAGTTGGATCCGTCAGGAGTCCAATGTCCACCTGCCGACTATCCCTTTGATTAGCGACATCCGATATCTCCTTCTGGAGGCTGTCAGCGTCTAGATTTGCCATATCTATAGGGAGGCCAACTCAGCGGCCGATTGGATTGCTGCCAGGGTAGCCTATCATTCAGGTTTCTGGAGTTGGAAGCAGGACGACCCTTGTCCCCTCATCTTGTCATAAATTTTGTATTCGATATATCGGGTTTGACTCACCCTAAATGGTGTGATCACCTGTCTGTACCAAAAAAAAAGAAGATATAAATTATAAAATTCTTACAAATTCCTTGAGTCATATTGCTAATGAGGCTTAGAAAAAAAAATTATGATTAGAAATGATAATTTTATATTCTTCATCACTTATTTCAAAGAGTAATTCTTTATTTTTATGAAAATAAGAATAAAGATAGTAATTATTTTTATTCTTATTGGCTTCGTACTTAAATATAATAACATATTTATATATTTTCATACATACAAAATTATTCTCACATATATTAATATTCTTTTCAACTCTAATCTTTCTTTTTTACTATCTTTGTTTTTATTTTTAGCTATATTACTAATTTTATTAATTTTTATTAAAAAGATTATGTGTGGAATTTGAAAAGAGTGGAACAATATAAAGATGCAAATTATCATTTCCTATGGCACATAAGATGGGGATGGAGGTTAAAAAAAAGAATTATTTATAAAAATAGAAAGAATATATAAACTTTTTTTTTTGATGAAAATGGGGATGAAAATTAAAATTTCTATTCCTACCACACTCTATTGACATTTATATTGGTGATTTAACTAAACTTTCATCTTCTATTATTATGATAGCATGCTGGAAGCCATCTCATTGGAATCAACCCAAAATAAACTCATATTTTGATAATAATTATTTTATCTAAAAATACATAATTTTTCATATTTTGATAATAAATATTAAATAATATTATTCAGATTTTTATAAAATAACAAATCCTCAAATTATTATTTTATTCAATCAAATAATGATTTATTCATATTGTCAATGATAAGTATATTATTTAAATATTAATAAAATAATATATAATAATAATAATAAATTCGTTCCATGCATGCTTATACATGGTGATGCTGCAGGTTAACATCAAAAAAATAAATAATAATGATTAAACTATAAATATTATAATATATATGGTAATATAATAATAATTTTTTAATTTGCATGACATGCTCTGTAATATAATTATATTTGTATTAAAAAAAGTGATAATACAAACTAATCATTTAGAAGGATGGTCACCATCCACTGAGAAGATAGGCTATCTTTCTACTTTAAAACCAATCTAATATCCGAAATGTTTCTAATTAATTTTTTTATGATATACAACCAAGCACCTAAAACTATGAAAGTTGGCCCTTACTTTCTGATAACTTTATTGGCAAAAAGAGCCTAAGATAGTGTTTGATAGCCCATAAGCTATTCCTGGATAAATGTACGGGATGCATTTATCCATAGGATGAGGGAATAAGTATTTTTTAAAAATTACAAGTTTGCCATCAAGGGATAACATTAGTTGTTCCTAGGTTTCATAGGGAATAAGTTCAAGGGATAACCCATGGTTAACCATAATCCCCTCTAGTTAAATTTTTTCAGACATATCCCTTCTAGCTATAGCAATAAGGAGGGATATCCAGGGGATATCCTTCCTTATCCCCCATATCAATACTACCTAAAGGTCAGTTTCGCTTCATTTGCAGAGCTGGACACTATTTAAAATCGCATGCAACTCTAACTTTGACAGGCATTTATAAATTGAATATATCGCTTAAGATGATTTATATCTACGTAACATCTAGTTTAAAAATTTAGTAGGTATAAGGTTTGGGATAAATTTTATGCATATTATGTATAAGAATAGTTATGCCTATTAAAATTTTATATACCAATTAAATAAAATATTCTAAATAATTCTAAAGGAACAAGGGAGATTTTGCATGACATGAATATATGGCACTGTAAATAATATTTTGTTAACAAAATTTGCTTTCAGCTTTATTCCAGGTAAGGTAGAACTCAATTTGGAGCCTAATTATCGGAAACCAGTAAGTCTTGAAAGAGTGCTCATACATGCACGGTCAAGAGATTGAGTTAGAATATTGAAAGAACTTTTTTTTGTATAATATATCAATTATAATGAGAGTTTGGTTTAGTTTCTAACTTAGTTCTCGTTTGATGGGTAGATATATAAAATTATGCAATAATTAGATAATAATAATAATAATAGTTATAATCTTATTAAGTATTAAATAATATAATTAAGTAATAGTCTATAAGAGTATACTTTAAAATTAAATGAATATTAATGTTATATTATTAGTAAGATTACAAAATAAAATGAGTATATGTTTGAAATATGCTTAACTCTATAAATAAGAAAAAGTGTAAAATCAATTATAATTCTATTCTTTCATCTCCGCAAAAGTCTTTGAAACTATCGATACTAATGCTTCAATAATGCTTAATTTAGAAAAATATATTTATAATTCTATCATTTATTAAGTTATATTAATATAATTATATTATATTTAAATAATATAAAATATTAAAATATCAATCATGTAAACAATCTAACTGATAATTCATAAAATTGTTAATGGCATCTAGATAAAATACTAAAATTTAAAACTAATAAAATTAAAATTATATCTTACGTTCATATCCAAACAAATAGTTATCAAAGCTTATACATTTTCTAGCAAATACTATTTTCAGATTGTTTCAGGTAACCTATGATTTGAGTCGATCAGACCTTAAAATTTTTGGATAATTCAAGTTTGGGTCACAAAAAGGAAAACCCTAACCCTATTTTTTGGATGGTTTCGGGTTAGGTTCATGGGTTGAGTTAGATTTTTGACGTCTCGAAACTTAGTCCACATTTGATGAAGCTTTTAGATAGTTCAAAAGCACTTTTATAAAAATAAAAGTATTTTTTAGTATTTTTAAGATGTTTGATACAAATTTTAAAAATACTTTTAGGACAACGCAAAGGCAATTAAACACTCTAGGAAGCTCAAATTTGGAGCTTTTTCAAAATGTTCTACTTAAAAAAGTTATTTTCATTAAATTTAAAGGTCACAAATTCAAATAGAAATGGAAATGGGATAAAGATATTAAACCAGTTTTTTGCTGACTCCATCTCCAACTTTCCAAACCTCACCTTATCCTTGCTTCATGCTTTGTTAGAGCAATAATTTTAGTCCCCATTTCTAGTTCCACTTGGTTGCCCCACTCGTACCTTTTCTTTTTCTTTTTCAAAGAATTATCTTTAAAAAACTCACTTAAAAATATTTTAAAACATCAATTTGGAGCAAGTCTTAAAGAAGGAAGAATATATCATCCTTGCTCCAACCTTGATTACAAGTTCTAATTTTTCTCCAAACCTGCTTTGAACCGAAATAAAGCTTAAAGAACCCACCCTAATTAAGGCGAGTTATCATTCCTAGATTCAAATAAGAAAAATGACTACATTTAATATTATAACATAATAATTATATAATATAACTATAATAATATAATATACTAAAGTGCTCTTATTATTATATAAAAATATTATTATAATTATAGTTGTTATGTAAGTTAAGATAAGATAATATAGTAATATTATAGTATATCACAGTATAGTGATATTATTAGATCATAATTATCATAATTCTAATGATTTATTGTAATATGATTATTAAATAGTAGAAAATAATATATTATATCAATTTTATATTATAATTGTTATTATATTAGAAAATTTTATAAATTATAATAATTTATAGTAATAATTTTTAATATGTTAGATAGTTGAAAGTACTATGCAATATTTTTATCATTTTCATTCAAAAAAAAAAAAGGCTTTCTTAGTTTGGGTAGCACATAACTGATATAGTTTCATAACACTTTAAAGGATTTATTTGGATCTTTGGAGAAGAAAGAAAGAGAGGATGAAAGAAAAAAAAGGTAAGAGAATGGAAAGTGAGGAAAAGAAGGATTATTGCTCTCTTCTTATTTGAAAAAAAAGTAAGAAAAAAAAAGGATTATTTGAAATCATATTGTTTGGATAAAAAAAAGAGAGAAGAAAATAATGTTTATAAAATTATAATATATTCATTACTGCAAAAGAAGTCCAAAATAATTCATAGGGATAAAATCAAAAAGATAGGGTAAGTGATGGAAAAATAATTTAAAAGAAATGCAGTAAAGATAAAATTGAGAGGCAATGCATTAAACAAAGTGATTTTCTTATCTGAAATGGTAATATATATATATATATATATATATATATATATATATATATATATATATATTATTCCATTAAATGGCCTTTGTATAGGCAAGAAATATCAACAACACAACCAGAAGTCAGCAACTAAATCCTAAAAACTAGGCTCCATAACTGACATGTTCTGCACTAGTAACAAATAAACAAACTGATTTCTAAATAATAGACATGATAAGACTTATTAAAAAATGAAAACAATAATCGGATCAGGATTAACAAACCAACATCCCCTCCTTAATCCTGATTTGACATAGTAGTCATTCCAAGCATGCCCCTTAATTTGACAAAAGCTTCAAACTTCAAGTGTTTAGTGAGGATGTCAGCTACTTGGTCTTTTAATTTGCAGTAAACCGACTCAATTGTTTTCTTGCTGACTTGATCTCTCAAAAAATGATATCGGATGTCGATGTGTTTGCTTCTTCCATGTGTAACAAGATTTTTTGCCAAATCTATTACAGAGACATTGTCAACAAAAATCTTCATTGGTTCCTCCATTGGAGCATGAATCTGGTTCATTAAATTTTACAATCAGATTGCCTGACATGCACTTGATGCTACAGCAGCATACTCTGCTTTACAGGTTGATAGAGTAATAATAGACTATTTCTTTGATGACCAAGAGAAAGTTGTAGCACCAAAATTGAAACAATATCCATAAGTGTTTTTTCGGTCATCTAAATCTCTAGCCCAATCATAATCTGAGTAGCCTACAAGAGCACAATTGTGTTGAAGAAAAAAAAGACCATAATTAAGAGTGCCTTTTACGTACCTCATGATTCTCTTGGCTACTTGCATATGAGATTGCTGGAGATTTTTCAAAAACCTACTAGTTAAGCCAACACCATAAGAAATGCCCAACCTTGTGCATGTGATATATCTTAAACTTCCAACAATTTGATTGAAATATGTTGAATCAACTAGTGCACATTTTTCATTCTTTGACAATCTTGTACCAACTTTCACAGGCATTTTTACACAATTACAATCTTGCATAAGGAACTTCTTCAAAAGTTTAGTAGCATATTTCTTTTGGCAAATAAAAATCCCATCTTCTCCTTGAACCACTTTGATGCCCAAAAAATATGACATAAGACTAAGATCAGTCATTTCAAACTTACCCATCATGGACTTCTTGAAATCTTCAATTATTGTGGGATTATTGCCTGTGAATATTAGATCATCAACATAAAGACACAACAACAATATATCACCAGAATTGAAGGGCACTTCTCGAAACTAGCCTGAAGGAAGAAGGAATCAACACATCTACTCCATGCTTGTAGGGCTTGTTTAAGGCCATACAATGCTTTCTTCAACCTGTACACCTTGTCTTCACTTCCTTGTTTCATAAATCCAGGAGATTGATTGACATATACCTCTTCTTCAAGTGGACCATTTAGAAAAGCTAACTTTACATTCATTTGATGAATTTTTCACTAATTTTGTGCAGCCAAGGCAATCATAAGTCTGATGGTCTCCATTCGAGCAACCGGAGAGAAAACTTTTTGATAATTATAGCCGGGCCTCCGCTTGAATCCCTTTGCCACTAACCTCTCTTTATTCCTTTCTACCTCACCATTTGACTTTAGTTTTGTCTTGAAAATCCACTTGACATCAATTGCTTTGTGACATTGTGGAATATCAGTGAGCTCCCACGTATGGTTCCTTTTAATTGTCAAATTTAGGTTTTGTTCTCAATCCCCTTCTTGTAAGGGTTGCTCACTTTATATAAAGTTGTCGAACTAATTACAAGGCTAAAAATCAGCCATTACATAAGATACATATGATTATATAAGGTAAGAATAAATGTCTATCAATTCTATGCATATACAATATACTCTACACTTATGGCAATGATGCTGATTTTCTGCTTAAACAATTCTCCCCTTGATGCGCCCTTAGTTAGCCAATTTGAATTTCAAAATTTAAATTCAAAACTTCCGCTTAACTGGTCCTTTGGCTCGCCAAATTAGTCATGAAATCTATCATTTTTGCATATCAAATCAGCCTTGGAATCTACCATTTCTGAGCACAAATCAGCCTGGAATCTACCATTTTTGCTCCCTTGACTAGCTGTTAATTCTACTAATATCCCCCCTCAAATTGATGCTGGGCGATTGAGAAGCATCAATTTGTCAATTAAGAACTGATGTCGGGGACGAGAGAGAGCCTTGGTGAAGACATCAGCAGTTTGGTGTTCAGTAGAAATGTGTGGAAGAGTAATCTCCTGACGAGCAAAAGCTTCACGAATGGAATGACAATCCACTTCAATATGTTTGGTGCGCTCATGAAAAACAGGATTGGCAACAATTTGAATAGCACTGGTATTATCAGCATGAAGAGGAGTAGGAGTAAGCTGTGGAACACTAAGTTCGCCTAACAACCCTCGAAGCAATATAATTTCAGAACAAGCAGACAACATAGCCCGATATTCAGACTCGATGGATGACTTCGATACACGAGCCTGCTTCTTACTCTTCCAAGAAATGAGGGGGTTGCCAAGAAATATACACCAATCCGTAACAGAACGATGAGTATCCGCACAACCAGCCCAGTCGGCATCACTAAAACCCTTCAACTGTAAAGAATTCTCAGAGGAAAAAAATAAGCCACGACCAGATGTCCCTTGAGATATCAAAGAAGATGACGGACAGCGGCCAAATGTGTCTGGCAAGGAGCCTGCATAAATTGACTGACCTGCTGAACAGCAAACAAAATATTAGGTCGAGTAATGGTCAAATAATTTAAACTGCCCACCAGCTGCCGATACATTGAAGGATCAGATAAGGGATCATCATCCGCCTGACGCAATTTTAAATTGACCTCCATAGGTGTAAGAACCGAATTTGCATCTTGAAGGCCTGCTAAAGAAAGAAGTTCTTGGGTATACTTATGCTGATGTAAGAGCATGCCATTTGGGCAATGGTGAACCTCCAGTCCAAGAAAATACCTCAGTGGACCAAGATTTTTTATATGAAATGAAGATTTGAGACGCTGTTGGAGTTGCTCAATTAACTGGAGATCAGATCCAGTAATCACAATATCATCGACATACACAAGAAGTATAACAATCCCAAGGCTAGTCTTGCGAAAGAATAGAGAGGAGTCATACTGACTCTGAGAAAAAGTGAAATCTAGTAGAGTTGTACGAAACTTCTCAAACCATGCCCGCTGTGCCTGCTTCAAACCATACAGAGATCGCTTTAAGCGACAAACCTCAACAGAAGAGGAAGGAAACAAGCCAGGAGGAGGAGATATAAATATTTCTTCCTTCAAATCACCATATAGAAATGCATTCTTCACATCCATCTGGTGAAGCGACCATCCTTTCGAAACAGCAATGGCCATGATAGTGCGGATAGTAGTCATTTTGGCAACGGGAGTGAATGTTTCCTCATAATCAAGCCCATACTCCTGTCTATTCCCAAGTGCTACTAGACGAGCTTTATATCTTTCAATAGATCCATCAGCACGTAGCTTGATGGTGTAGACCCATTTACATCCAATAAGTTTAACTCCAGCAGGACAAGGGACGATGTCCCAAGTGTGATTGTCCTGAAGAGCCTGAATTTCATCCTGCATAGCTTGGCGCCAACACTCTTGAGTAGAAGCCTGAGAATAAGACTTAGGCACAAAAGTAGTATCAAGAGTAGCCTGAAGAGCCGAAGAAGAAAACCATACCAATATGGGGGCCGGAAAATCCTAGTAGATCATCGTGGCTCATGCAAGACAGGATCAGGTGGCGGTTCAGAGGAAGGAAAAGGCAGTGGGCGACATCGCTGATACACGATATCAGGCTTAGAAGGAGTATGAAATACATCATCAAATGCAGGAAGTGAAATAGAGGGAGAAACAAGATTAGTACGAGATGGAAAGAAATATTGATTTTCAAAGAAAATCACATTGCGAGAAATACGAAGCTTGTTAGCATCCGCATCATAACACACAAATCCTTTATGAGAGTTACTATAACCAAGAAAAGCACACTGAACAGATTGGGCAGAAAGCTTGTGACGTTCAATGGGAGGTAAATGAACAAAATAAATGCAACCAAATACATGCAAATAATTATAATTAGGAGAAACACCAAACAAACGAGAATATGGAGAATCAAGATGCAAGGTAGGAGAAGGTAGACGATTAATCAATATATAGCTGTAGATAATGCTTCTACCCAAAATCTAGAAGGTACAGAAGATTCAAGCATCAATGTACGAACAACATCTAAAAGATGTCTATTCTTATGCTCGGCGATGCCATTTTGTTGAGGTGTGTAAGGACACGAACGTTGAGAAAGAATACCCTTCTGTTGGAGAAAAGATTGAAAATCATGAGACATGTATTCTCCCCCAGAATCTGAACGAAAGATCTTAATACAAGTAGAAAATTGAGTTTCTACATAGGCAACAAAAGTTTTGAAGGTTGAAAACACATCAGCTTTAGAACGAAGAAAATAGACCCACGTGAAATGACTGTAATCATCAATAAATGTCACAAAATATCGGTATTGAGCATGAGAAAGAACAGGACTCATACCCCAAACATCAGAATGAATAATATCAAAGCATGTAGAAGCACGACTACCTTGCAAAGGAAAAGGTAAAGATTTGCTTTTTCCTAGTTTACAAGGAGCACAATCAAAAGGCAAGGAAGAAAACTCATTTGTATTACTCAAATAACCATGTTTCATAAGATGTGTCAAAATTACAGAGTTGGGATGACCCAATTTCTTATGCCAAAGAAGGCTATTATTATTAGCAATAGCAGAACAACCAACAAAATTTGAACGAGGAATGGAAAACGACTGAAGAGGAAAAAGACGTCCCACTTTAGGCCCTTCGCTATCTCCTGTCCCGCTTGATCCTGCACATGACAACCAGAACGATCAAAATGAATAGAACAATTATCTTCTACTAATTGTCCAACAGAAATAAGATTGGCAGATAAGTTAGGAGATACAAAAACATCAGTAAAGGAAGACCCCAGATTTCCAACTGCAGTAATGGGAAGAGTACTGCCATCTGCAATCTGAATATGTTGCTGACCATCATACTTACGAACATCTTGTAAAGATGCCAAACTTCCAGTCATGTGATTGGAAGCTGCAGAGTCAATTAACCAAGGAGAAGGAAGAAGATGTTTCTTGCCTTGGAGACCAAGAGCAGAAAGGGCAGAAATAATCATCTGTTGAACCTGCTCGGGCGTAATGTTGGAAGAACTTGGAACTATGGGCTGAGTGGAAGACATAGGCACAGAAGCAGACTGAACAGCAGTATGAAAAATATGAGCAGATTTATTCTGAGGGCGTATACGACAATCCTTAAGAATATGACCCTCCTTCTTGCAATAATTGCAGAATTTCTTGCTGCAATATTTTGCAATATGCCCAATTTTCTTGCAACTATAACATTGTGGTGGAGATCTAGATCGTCCTTTGCCTTGAGCAGCGTATACCATATTAACCATCTCAGAACCACCAGTGTTTTGATCAAGGCCAAGCTGTGAGGCAAGACATTGTTCTTCACGCAAGAGTTCACCCAAGCAATCCTCCAAAGAGGGGACAGGTGTGCGATTGATTAACCCAGCTCGTGCACTTTAAAACTCGGGTCTGAGCTTCATCAAGAATTGATCCCGCTGGCTCTCAAAATGAACCGCTTGTAGTGCTGCCAAAGCTTCTTTGGGAACCTGAGAATGCACCAATCCAGAATAATCACTCCATAAATTAATAAAACCAGAATAAAATTGCTCAATAGAAAGATTCCCTGGCGATAGTTTCCAATGTCTAACTCAATTGAAACTTTCGGGCATAATTATTTTGATAATAAATTTGCCGAAGGTAATCCCACATTTCTTAACAGTAGTGAACCTACGAAGATTATTGACCATATGAGGTTCAACAGAGCTGAGTAGCCAGGAAGCAATTTTAGCATCCTTGCTTTCCCATAAACTAAGCTCCTTGGAATCAGTTGGAGCCTTAGAAAACCCATCCAAATGACCCATAACTCCTTCCCTTTCACAAACATCCACTACAAGAGATATTAAATATTGCGACGCCCAAATGCGTCGCAATTGCGTCGCTAAACATGATATTGCGACGCAATGACGGCGTCGCTCAACTGTCCGTCGCAATACCCTTTGTCGCAATTGCGTCGCAATATTGCGACTCTCTGCGACGAAATTGCGACGCATAAATGCGTCGCTATATTTAAATAATTTTTAAAAAAAAATTATTATTAAATATTGCGACGCTAAAATTGCATCGCAATATTGCAGATGCGTCGCAATATTTAATAATAATATTTTTGGTATAATAGCGATGCAATTTGAGTCGCTAATGCGTCGCAAATAAAATTATTTTAAATATTGCGACGCAGGTCATTGCGTCGCAATATTTATTAAAATTTTTAGATAAAATAGCGACTCAATTTTAGTCGCTAATGCATCGCTATTAAATTTATTTTTAAATTATTGCGATGCAGGTCATTGCGTCGCAATATTTAATAATAATATTTTAAAAATATTAGCGATGCAATTTCAGTCGCTAATGCGTCGCAAATTTTTTTTTAAAAAAATAAAAAATTAAAAATTAAAACGGTTAATACAATTTCGCTAAATCTAAATATTGATACAAACATTTTTCACTCAATCCAAACAATAATAAATTTCAAAAAATAATTTATATATTAAAATTTTGAAGTTTTTACAACATAAAAAAAAAAAATACATCAAGAATCTGAGCGATCACGTGGAGGCTGTGGAGGCTGTGGAGGCTGAAGACTCTGCGACAAGCGTCTAACCATATCCCGCAAATAATGCATCTCATCTCGCATGTCTGCAACCTCCTGATCCCGGCCTCGCATACGATCCTCAAAATCCTGCTCGACCTCCTGGCGAACCTCCTCTGCAATAGATCTGCGAAGCTCCTCTAAACGCTCGGGAGGAAGATCACCAGGAACTCGCGAGCTGGAGGCCTGATGGGGAAAAAATGTAGAAGCTCTAGTGCCCATACCATAGACCCTGCGGTCTCGTGGCTGGGCACCAACAGCCTCCAAAAACACACGTCGACTCTCCTCTGCTGAGAGTTCGACGGGCGTCTCCCCATCAGTAGAGTCGACCTGCGATGCCTGGGAGCGAAGCTCCTCGACTCGTGTCTTGAAATTATGAAATCAACAATAAATGAGTTAATAAATTTCTCGAAATAAAATTTTAGAAATTAAACAGATACTACATAAATCTAATTTCTTACCGCAAACCTCCCGTGATCGCGTATCGACCCAGGAACCGTCCCTCCTGGTGTGTGTCGCCCTGAATAGACGAAACTCACCAGGATCTCCGCCCTCCTGCTCAGACTATAACAATAAAAAAATGATATTAATACAAATATTTGTAAATAACTAAAATAGTAATTAAAATATTTATGTTTTCTTACCATACGCCGTCTGTGCTCCTGAATCGAAATGGAGCCCGAAGTATGCGGGAGAGACCCGTGCCAGGACCGCCCTTCTCAGATCGGCGGTTCGTGCTGGCTGATGCGGACCTCCTGCGCCAGCCATCGGACTCCCAGGCCTGCTGCCACTCGTGCCAAATACCCTCTGGCACGTGCGCAGGACGCTGACCCGATGACCTCCAACGATGAAGCATGTCGGAGTATCGGCGTCGCGTCAGAGCCTCCCATGCTGCCCTAATGGCATCATGGCTGGCAGGATCCCACGTAAACTTTTTCTGCATTAAAATAAACAGTTAGTTTCTGAATTTATTAACTTTAAGAAATTTTATATCACTGATAAATTGTATTTAATAAGTTTACCTGAAACTCAGAAAAATAAAACTCCCTCGTGGCTGGAGATACGTGGCGCCAATCGTAGCCACTGGGATCTGCACGCCTCTGAAATACGGCGCTGATGTGGCTGGATACATGATGCTGCTCAATGAATCTGTTAAAAAAATGCATGTTTATAAGTAATTGACTTAAAAACATAAACATATATTTTAATTAGTATATACTTACATCCCCTGAGCATCAAGTCGAAGTACAGTGCGGCCGATGGTGGAAGAACTCTCGGAGGTCTGTGCCGATCGGCTGGATGGTAATACTGCTGGAGAGATCGAAGGCTGCGCCTCTGCTGGAGATCCAAACTCTCCATCTCCGACGCTCATGTGATCTGATGTCGCAGGGCTACGTCTCTGCTCACCGTCTGTCGTCGGTAGATCTACCTCTGCCCGTCATACTGAAAATACTAAAGATTCACACAATTAAATTACGATTAATGATTGACTATGTAAGAATTTAACACTTATAAAAAAAAGTTAAATTTTAAAAAACCTCTATGTTTAATCGGTGTCATTTGTTTCGTGAAATGTTGGTTCAACATCCGATGCCGTATCGGATTGCGAATCAGTTTCATTATCATCGGAAGGAAACCGAACATTTGCATCCGCAATTTCTTGGACATCACCATTTGGATCTCTAAGTGATGTTTCAGGAGCCCTTGTGTCGTCCTCAATTGCATGCATTTCCATCTCATCCTCTTGAAATGCAGGGCACTCGGCTGATTGACTTGATGAACTCTCCTCTAATACGATTGTTGAACGTGGGACGATTTTAGAAACGGCCCACCAATCTCGCTTGTCGTTGCGCAAACTTGGATATCCGCAGTAAAAGACTTGCTGAGCTTGGGATGCAAGGATGAATGGGTCATATTTCTGCAATCTTCGTCGATGGTTCACTTCAACCAAATTGTAGTCGTTATGAACCCTTTTGCCCACAGGAACTATCGGATCGAACCAATCACAACGAAACAATACGGTTCGTTTCATAGGCCAACCGGGATATTCAACTTCAACCACCTCTACTAACTTTCCATAATAATCCTGCATATTTGCTCCAACACTTTCTCCTTTACACACACGCCCCAGTTCTGCGTGCCTCTTGAAGCTGCTAATCGTTCAATCTGAAATTTGTACCCATTTACAAAATAGCCAGTAGAGGTTGTTACGGTCTTCAATGGCCATTGCGATAGACATTTAATGAAAATATTGTCGGTTGTGGACCATGGACCGTTGACCTATAAATTAATAAGCTATTGACATCCAATTCAAAAAATAAAGCCATTATCGAAATTGATTGAGTGATACTACTCACAAATTCATAAAACCAGTAAGCAAACTCCGTTTCTAATTTCTGCCCAATTGCAACTTGACTGATGTCGGGATTCATCTGTCGTTGTCTATCACAAAACATCCTTATGGGATGAAAAGGATGAAAACTGTTAGAAATTAAATATTATGGTATATTATTATTTAAATTTAAAATTTCAATTTAGCATTGAAGTATACACTTACTCAATATATGGATCGACTTCTCGACAGTTCATTAGGATGTAATAATGTGCTGCATTATACTCCATATCGCTAAGATTTCTTGACTTCTGCCCACCAAATGAACGGCCGATAGCTTTAAAAATTGATATTCTT